>CAJJDP010000035.1:76680-461871 GCA_905182995.1 Paramecium octaurelia
TCTACTAAAGTTAATAATAATTGATGTATTGAGGATATTTCTTAAGGTTTTCAACTACCAAACTTATACTTTTTTTTTTCATTTTATAAAATTCAATAAGTGCTTAAAATTGTTATTACTTTAGGATATATTTGGAATGAAAGACTTATCATAATAAAGGCTAACGTAGCTAGTTAATTATAGTAATTTTAATTCTATCTATCTTTTTACATCTTCATTAATTTTTGAATAATTATTTTAAGACCTTGAAAAAATGAATAGCTATTTTTTGAATCACATTATATAATTTTCGAATCATTGAAATAATATAAATCTTACCAAAATCTTATTTCTCTAAGAAAACTGATGATCAGATTCAACTTTCACAGCAATATCTCTAAAATTGCTAGGCTTGTGATGCAATATACCCCAACTAAAATATTAGCGCGTAAATAAGTCTAAGTTTTTAAGCTAAATTACTGATTTGAATTTCTATGATGGCTCAATAATTTTCTGGTTTAGAATATATAATTTCTAGTGATATTTTCATCTGAAATTTTGTGAAAATAATTTTTAAGTTTATTATTAATATATTGTAGGATAACCTCCCCTGAGATGATAGAAGATTTAAACTCCAATCTATTAAATATCACATATATTTTCTTAATTTCAAGCCTAATATAACATTGCACATAATCAACTATTGTTTACACAGATCCATTCAGCGATTTTTAAAGGGGTAAAATAAATCTTATAATTTAAGATTGCAATAAGTATAAGATAGTCAATGGTAGTAGTTCAATCTCCTCATAAGTTTGCGGCAATTATAAAACATTATTCATTACATAGCTTTCTTATCAATTTTTGATTTATGAGACTTTATAGCTCTAACCTCATTATGAAGTAACATTAGAATTCAAGTTTTTGAAGTACTAATAAACTTATTTTTAATAGATTAAATAATAACATTTCACGGGAATTTATTGTTTATATAGAAGATAAAATCTACCACTAATAGAATTATCATAACTCTATTAATTCAGCTGGATTATACAGTTGTAAGTCAGATTACCTTATTTTCCCTATTACTATTACTATTTAACATTCAAGTCCTTCTGTCACAATCTCAATGATTGCTGAAAATAATTATTGGGGAATAACAGAATTTAAATTATCAATTAATGAATGCTTAAATGAATGCATTTATTGTGATTCATTTTTTTGTTTTTATTAAGAATTATTTTTGACCTTATTTAATGAAATAACATTCTCTGTTGTGAGAATAGAAGACGGATGGTCCTCTGGAGTTGATAGAGTATATGTAATTGGAGAATGCTATGGTATGTTTAAAATAAAATTATTTAGGATTTAATTACCTCAAAACATCTGCCAATTAGTTGTAAAAAGATTTTACTTTAGTTGAACACAAAATGATAAGTTTTTAAGCAAAGATATTAATATTTAATTCAAATTCTACTATAATTAAAGTTTATATAGATGATAGTTTAGTAACTACATTTAATTATGTTTACCAATAACTAAAATTTGATGGCTTAATATGTGAATACATTTCAATTCAAGAAATTAAGCTCTTATAATATCAACATTTTAGAACAAGTTTAAAAATTACAATAATAGTTGAATTGAAGTAATATTATTTTTCGCCTAGTTTATCTCCATATATTGGACTAAGAGATTTTCAACTATTTCTAGAAAGACCTGCTGAATGTTATGATAAGAATATTATTCCTTTTGATGGATGCTTTTCAGATTTTTTCGATTGTGTTGAAGGTTGTGGATTATGTATTCAAGGTATTTGCTAAGATTGCTTATTTGGATGGGAGTTTAAGGAGTCAACAAAATCATGTATCCCTATTTGTGGAGATACTATCATTACACAAGATGAGGAATGTGATGATGGTAATTTACTCGCATATGATGGATGCCACAAATGCAAATATTCTTGTCCATAAAATTGTAAATATTGCTAATTTGGAAAGTGCTAGGCTTGTCAAAATTAACATCAAATTATAGGAGGTAGATGCTAATTTATCGGTGATGAGTCAGAAAAAACTCATTACGAAGGAAACTAAGATTATTATGATTTTATAATTTTGGAAGGATAACGTCGATAGGACGAAATTGATAATTAATTTGAAAGTGTTATTCTTTAGAATAGAAATCCCTCTTAAATTTTGAATGTTAGAATACTTGAATAACAATATAGCAAATATAAATTTGATTATCTCAATAATTGTAAGGTTGAGTAATTTGGAAAATGTTTGGAATGCCATGTCGAGTATGAATTCAATTTTCATAAAACAAAATGCATTCCTAGATGCAACGATGGAATATTAATATAAGAAGAAATTTGTGATGATGAGAATAGAATCCAATTTGATGGTTGTTACAAATGTTTAAAAAGTTGTTAAATAGAATGTTTATTTTGTTCTGAAAGTAAATGCTATAATTGTCAAAATGGTTGGCTACTTCAAAATTATTAATGTAAATAAATCTGTGGAGACGGATAATTAGCAATCATTTCTAATGAATAATGCGATGATCCTGAGGATCCAAATTGTGCTAATTGTAACTATTAATGTGATAGTGACTGCTTGGTTTGTAATGAGTTTCAAAATTGTGAGATATGTTAAAGTCCTTTTTATATCAAGAATGGGAAATGCTTATCAATCTGTGGAGACAATATCATTACTCCACCTTTTGAATAATGTGATGATGGCAACAATATTCCATATGATGGTTGTTATGATTGTCAATTATAATGTTCCTTCGGATGTATAAAATGTTAGAAGGACAACACTTGTGTATAGTGTGAAGAATAAAATTACATTTTAGATACTCAAACTTAAATATGCTAAGAAAAATAACGTAATAGTGATTTACAACCTAACGAAGATGAGGGTAATAATGATATAGTAATTGTTTCGTGTAATGAGAATTAACAATTTATCAATGATCAATGTGTTAATTTATGTGGTAACGGTATACTTAATAGTCTTTTTGAATAGTGTGATGATGGAAATAATGAAGGAGGTGATGGGTGTTCAGCTTTATGTTTTGAAGAAGATTCCTATAAATGCATCAATTAGAACAATTCTTTCAGTATTTGCACTTTTGTCTAACAACCAAATTTTGAATTGATCCTACTATCAGATACCTAGAATCAAACAAAAATTATTGAATTAAGTTTCTCTTAAGAAGTATACTTATTATCCTATCAATACTTTGAACAATTTGTAGAATTTACAATCACTCCATAAACTTAATATTAGTTATCACTACATCCATTAATAAACATAACAGCTTAATTAAGCCATCCTAAGTATTAAATTTCTGTTTAATTTTTGGAACCTGTCACAGATCCAATTCTACAACTCAAAATCTAGTAGTTCTCTATTTATAATCAATATGACATGTAATTAAAAAGTAATTCAAAATAATTACATCTTGGAACACCTTTTGTGTTATCAAAAGCTACTTAAAATAGAGTCAATTAAGTTATTAAGATGAATGATGCTATAGTATATTCTACAGTTAGTATTGCAAGTTTACTATTCTTAACTGGGAACTATTTTGTATTTTTAAATTTATTAGATTTATTATAGTCTTTATCCTACATTAGATATATGGAATATAAATTTCCTCCTCATCTAAGTCAGTTTCTTGAAACTTATACTAAAATTTCCTTATAACCTATTTTAGAGAGTTTAAGAGTTGATGAACTTTTTACTAATCTCAATGGAGGCACAATCCCATATTTAAAAAAGAAATCACAAAAGCCCAATACAATAAATGGTCTTAATTAGATGTATTTAATGAATGCAAAAGGATGCTACTTCTCTTACATTGCATCATTAATAACCTATTTTATGTGTTGTCTAATATCTTCAAACAAAGTATCAGATTGGTTAGGATGTTACTTTAAAAAGAATGAAGAAAAGATTAAAACTCTTCGACTAATTTCAATATTCTAGCAGAAGATCCAATTATAATGTTAAAAACTTAAAAACTATTATTTCTCTTCAGGAATTGTTCAAATATTTTATTCAACCCTTCAATAATTACTATTTAGTACGCTTTTACAATTTCCTGAATATTAGTTTAATTCCATTTTCGAAATAATTAATAGTGTTGCAGCATTGGGAAGTTTATTGTTTTTGATATCAATTTTTTTTAGATTACTTTCCATAACAACTACTTAAATAAAGAACAAATAAAAATGGAAATATTTTTTTTAAGATTCAAAAACTGAATTTTGGGCTGCTAATTTCAAGCCATTCCAAATTTATAGATCTGCTTTTTATATTACAATTATAACTGAATTAATAGGATATCCTTAAGCTTAATCAGTTTTACTTTCGATGCAATCATTTTTTTATTTACACTACTTGATCCTCTTTAGACCAATAAAATCAAATTACGAGATGGTAAAATTAATATGTAGAGAAGTGATATTATTAATTATCACAGGGTCATTTTTAGTTTACAGTTTGGAATTAAATCATGATCAATTTTTTTTATATGGATGGTTTCATATAGCACTCTTTTGTTTTTTATTAGTCTTTACTTTAACTGTTGACCTTATGGATTCAGTCTAAAAAACATGTTATATCCGTTTAAAAAAAAGATAAACTTAGGAAAGGAAGAAAATTCTGTAATATTATGAAAATCCATTATAAAGATTTGTTTAGGAAAGTAAGAATGATTAATAATTAAAAAAATGAATAATCAATTTAAAATATTATTGCTTTTTAATTCTTAAATCTCAATATATTTTAGTGTTATTAATAGAAGAATTTTTAGAATCCTCAAAAATTGATTCCATATAGATTTAGTGTCGTCACTTAAGAATCTACAAGACACGACTTTTTGTGGATGCTCAAATTGGATAAATCCTTAGATAATTCTCTTGAATCGTCCTTTGATATAGAATCTATATAATACTAATTTATTACTTAGATACCTCATTCTCATAATTAAAATCTCATTTGATAATTCTAATAATATAGAAATAATTTTATTGTCATTATAATTATTTTCTAGCTCTCTCACTGATAAAAAGTAAATTGTTGATATTCAAGTTATTTTTTTATGTAGAAGTACGCGGAGCTATTTCAAGCCTTCCTTCGTAATTATTAATTCTTTATAGCAATTGGTAATCTACTCGATAGACATTAGAACCCTCAGATTTGATGCGTTGAGTTACCCTGAGGAGATCATTTTTGAAAATTTATCTAATAAAAACTAAAATAAGGGAATTTTAATATGGATATTTAAATGTGTGTAGGTTTAATGCTAATATTGAAAGTTCTATTATATTTAGAGTATATTTCATTATGGGTAATTTATTTTTTAAATTAAAATTAGTAATCTAGTTAATATTTCCTACAACTTTAAATCGCAAGTTTAGAAAATAAACAGAAGGACAATTTTAATACAGACATTTTTATTTATCATAAAATGATGTACAAAAATACGATTTAGATTAAATTTCCCATTTTACTTGGAACATTTGCATTCAAGATCGTTCCTATCGAAAGAATTAAGATGAACAATCAACTTATGAACACTTAATTAGGTTATAAATTACCCCATTCTTCATTGGATGAAAGAAGAAAAGAAGAATAACTTTTGGTAGAACATTTTTATAAAAGATTGCTTGCATATTGAATATCTAAGATAGTGAAAGGGTATGGATATTTGCAATCTGATGAACATAATTTAAATTAGAGAAGATTGTACTTATAAGTGATTAGAAAAGCTTAAATTAAGAGCACCTTTAATAATCAACCAAGGATTGAAGTGACTGTGAAGATAAAGAAAAGGATGTAATTTGTTTTTTTCGAAATGATACTTTTTTGTGGATAGAATTCTTAGAGTCAGCAATTATTAAAAAAAAAAGATACATTAATGTTGTCAAGGAATCTATTAGATGTAGGTTAGTNTATTAGTCTTTACTTTAACTGTTGACCTTATGGATTCAGTCTAAAAAACATGTTATATCCGTTTAAAAAAAAGATAAACTTAGGAAAGGAAGAAAATTCTGTAATATTATGAAAATCCATTATAAAGATTTGTTTAGGAAAGTAAGAATGATTAATAATTAAAAAAATGAATAATCAATTTAAAATATTATTGCTTTTTAATTCTTAAATCTCAATATATTTTAGTGTTATTAATAGAAGAATTTTTAGAATCCTCAAAAATTGATTCCATATAGATTTAGTGTCGTCACTTAAGAATCTACAAGACACGACTTTTTGTGGATGCTCAAATTGGATAAATCCTTAGATAATTCTCTTGAATCGTCCTTTGATATAGAATCTATATAATACTAATTTATTACTTAGATACCTCATTCTCATAATTAAAATCTCATTTGATAATTCTAATAATATAGAAATAATTTTATTGTCATTATAATTATTTTCTAGCTCTCTCACTGATAAAAAGTAAATTGTTGATATTCAAGTTATTTTTTTATGTAGAAGTACGCGGAGCTATTTCAAGCCTTCCTTCGTAATTATTAATTCTTTATAGCAATTGGTAATCTACTCGATAGACATTAGAACCCTCAGATTTGATGCGTTGAGTTACCCTGAGGAGATCATTTTTGAAAATTTATCTAATAAAAACTAAAATAAGGGAATTTTAATATGGATATTTAAATGTGTGTAGGTTTAATGCTAATATTGAAAGTTCTATTATATTTAGAGTATATTTCATTATGGGTAATTTATTTTTTAAATTAAAATTAGTAATCTAGTTAATATTTCCTACAACTTTAAATCGCAAGTTTAGAAAATAAACAGAAGGACAATTTTAATACAGACATTTTTATTTATCATAAAATGATGTACAAAAATACGATTTAGATTAAATTTCCCATTTTACTTGGAACATTTGCATTCAAGATCGTTCCTATCGAAAGAATTAAGATGAACAATCAACTTATGAACACTTAATTAGGTTATAAATTACCCCATTCTTCATTGGATGAAAGAAGAAAAGAAGAATAACTTTTGGTAGAACATTTTTATAAAAGATTGCTTGCATATTGAATATCTAAGATAGTGAAAGGGTATGGATATTTGCAATCTGATGAACATAATTTAAATTAGAGAAGATTGTACTTATAAGTGATTAGAAAAGCTTAAATTAAGAGCACCTTTAATAATCAACCAAGGATTGAAGTGACTGTGAAGATAAAGAAAAGGATGTAATTTGTTTTTTTCGAAATGATACTTTTTTGTGGATAGAATTCTTAGAGTCAGCAATTATTAAAAAAAAAAGATACATTAATGTTGTCAAGGAATCTATTAGATGTAGGTTAGTAAATTCAGGATATTCAAAAACTTCATTTTTAATTATGATAACAAAAACAAAATAGCTAAATGTATATCTAAAAATGAACTAAATTGTAAATATAATGCACCTATATTTTATGCAAATGTATAAAAAACTAAAAAAGTGGGAATAAATTAGAATACTTTAAAGTTTTAAATTTTACTTTACTGATTGTTCTCATTGTTTTTTATTATGGTGAGAATTATCAAATTATTCATTTCCTTACTTATTCAATGTATTGCTATAAAATTGCTTATCATATTGGCTTGATTTTTCCATACATACACTAGGATGGATGATAAATCCAGGAATGGGAATGGGCTATGTATAAAGTATCCGGCCCCAATAATAATTACTCCAAATTTAGAGGTAACAAAAGGTGGATTATGGAAATACTTTAAATCTTTTTTAAAATAAATACTTAGTTTACCTTCAGAAAAGATCCGAATTTAACAATCAGATTTGACCAGATTTTAAATTATCATGAGATTATTAAAACACTTAGGAATGTTTCAATATCAAGTATGATGCAAAATATCATCAGAAACTGGATATGGATGGAAGATATCGCCCGTTATGATGATAAGGTATAATGTCGAGGTTTTCCTTTACAAATAAAAATAGTCGATGTTATGCAGAAGTAAGGATTCATGACAGCTTTCTGATTACTGATTATCAAATTATAAAATAGGTTAAGAAATGTTCTTCTAGTTATGAGACGGTGGATGGCATAGGTATGATGATATATTCAAGGAAAAGTGAGAAGTGATTTAATTGAATAAGTGGAGAGTGGCTTAGAGCAGAGAATAAGAACAAACGATGGAAAGTATGCATGGGAAGAATTAGAAATTTAAAAATAATTCTGATGCATTTTCTCTACAGTATCAATTTGTGGCTGGATATGGAATAATCTGGTATATTAAAATTAAAGAGGATAGATAAACACTGGTGAGAATGTATATGAAAAAGATGATGACATCGTGCATGGATCTTGGTGGAGATGAAGTTTGGATTTTCTTATTCTGGAAAGCATGTTAAATAGGAATATTATTCTTCATTAGGGGTTCAATATTACGTTTTGTTAATTTTGTAAGTGACTCTTTAATAAATAGAAGGATGTACTTAGCCATTAATACAAAGAGAGCGTAAACCTTGCGATAAAGAAGACCGTTCATACAATTTATTGATTCAGTCATGTAAGTAATAAAAAAAATGAAAATGTACAACAGTTTATAAACCCCCATTTAAATAAAATATTATTTCCGTATTTTAAAAGGATTACAATATTATTATCATAATTAATTATATTAAAAAGCATATTGAAAAATCATAGTAACATATATATTTTCTTTGTAATTAAATGAATATTAATTCATATTTTTTAATTATTCAATTCATTAAGTTAAATAAGAGATTCTGAAATATCTCAATTTCTTAACTTTTTCTTCATCATCATCAACATCTTCTAAATCTTCATAATCTATATAATAATAATTGGTTAAGGTTTATAAATCGTTAAAAGGATCTATGTTGATGTTTAGTTTTTTATAAACTCCCCTCAAAATATCAAATCTAGAAAAAGTATTGGGTACATTTTTCCCTTTTTTTTTGATTTTTTGATGTCTTTTAACAATTTAGAATAAATAAATTGATGTCTGATCTTAAGAAAATTATCTAAATCCAAATTTAGGGTTTATATTCCTTATCAGCTTACCAGTTTAAAGATTTCTAAGTTTAGCGTCGGAGCAGTGACCATAGGCAATAAATGACTTCCAAAAATATCTTTTACTAGGCATATTATGTTGCCATCTTAGATGTATTTTCTAGTTTTGTGTATGAATAATATAAGTTTAATCATTTGATTCTACAATTGCAAAACTAGAAAATAGTTTCTAATAAAATAATATTTCATATTAAAATTAAGTAATTTATTCAAAATCGGTTTCAAGCTGAATAGTTAAAATAGTTGTGCTATCTATTAATAGATTGATATTGCCAGAAGAATCATACGAGAGAAAATGCTATGATGATATCTATTTTTTTTTGGTTTTTTACTAACCCAAAAAGTCAATATAAAGCAATTTTGTAGGTTTTCGAAATATTAAATATCTAGAATCATCTGAAAAAAAATAATCTTTGATTTTTAATTTATCTTCAATATATTCTCCAAAATACATCAATTTATTATTAATCAAGGACTTAATAAATAGGATATATTCTTCCCTTGAATGGCTTCCAACAACAATTTCTGTTCTTACCACAAAAATAGCAATATAGTTCTGATTTGGAGATAAAATATAGTGTTTTATCTCAAAATATTCCTCAAAGCTGACATCTTTGTCATTGACTGGGAATTCATCGCAGAGATCAAATATACCATCAGGAATTAATTCTATCCTTTTTTAGTTAGTATCCGCCTAATTTTTACTTTACATTAATTTAATTTCCTTTATAAAATTATTAATAGTAGCACTTACTGCAAAATTACTCCAGATGTTTTGGACTATATTTTAAGTAGAGCATTGAAAAATAGCTAGCTTTTAGCCACTATTGATCAATTTCAATTTATATTACAAAACAATATTATTAGATGTCATTCTCTTTGAATTATATTAACCAAAATTCTTTTGTTTGTAAGTCAAAATAAATTTATAATATAGTAATAATAAAGTAGACATCAAAGTACTTCTAAATCCTCATTTGGATAGTTCTAATGATAATCAATTATCACCATTTGGATCATCCGTAAAGTTTTTTATAGCAATTCCAATTATCTGCATTTTCAAGTTCTTTATATAAAATTAATATTCAAGACCATTAGATTCAACTATAACGCTTATATAATTTTCCTTATTATCTATAAGAGAGTTTAATTACAAGTATTTACAAATAGTAATTAACCTATTTAGAATAAACTAGGAGAAAAATATTTGAGCTAAATATTTTGCGACTGGCCTAGAAGGTAGTTGAAGTATGAATTTAGACAGAATGAGAGATAAAAAGGAGTTATTTAAATCTATCAAACACATCTTAGAACCTATTTTTCGATAGAAACAAGAAAAAGACTGATAAATTTGATCAAATGAGTTGAAACCATTATTGCTAAATTAAATGATAATCGAGTTTAGTAAGAAGATATGTTTAGAGTTTTGGATAAGAATAATCAAAGATCAGTTTAAAAAATGAATTTTTTAGAAGAATTAATATAGAAATTACTGGACATAAATTAGGAGAATTTTAGATATCATCAAAAGATTAAGATAATAATTAGAGTTGCACGATAGATTTCTATGAATTTAAAGAAATCATGTAAGAAATTTTCAGTCTAAACTATATATTCTTACTTTTAGAATATTAGGAATATCAAAAGCCTTACTAATAAAAGGACTTATTTTGTTAATAATTTACTTAGTAATAGTTTTGGCATTCATTCTATTATATAAGCATTTGCCATTCCAAGTATTTTTGCTAGATATAATATATTTACTATTAAAGGGTTGTTTTTAAGAATGAGTAATCTGAAAAATACATACCTTAATAGATTATTGGTTTTGGGTATAATATACATATATTTTTGTTTTATTCAAAACTACAGCAAAGTTAGTTATTTTATATTTTGAAAAAAACTCGTATTATGTTAGTTTAATTATGTTAATTATCCACAATTGTTAATATATTTATTTCATTTATATCAAATCCTTTATTTAACAAAATTTATTTACTGAATTTTATATTTTAAGTTTTAACAAGCAAACTTTAATCCATTAATTCAAAAATTTATTTTTTCATTTAACCATAAAATAATTTTTAGTTTCATATAAAATTATATTAATTTCGAAACTTCTTCATAAATTAAGTAATTTATTCTTTTTATTTAAACAACTAATTTTATTTCCATCCAAGCTAGGAAATCTGGTAATAGATTCACATTTTTTACTTATTATTTTAATAAATATTATAAATACAAATATATTGATTAAATCTTGACTCAACTGTTGTTTTAGTCAAGAAGTTCATAAGCATAAAAAATAAAATTAGGTAATAGATAAGTGATTATTTTCATTATTTTATTCAATGATGCATAAAATTTTCAGTAAGTTATATAGTATTTTAAAATATTAATAAAAATGTTTTTTTAGAAACTTAGGATCTATAACACAAAAGAAAAGTTGATTGAGAGAATAATTCAGTACAAAAAGGAAGAGGAGCTCAGAAGAAATAGTCCAATTAGAGAAAAAATTAAAAGAACTAGTATCGATAATTTGTTAATTATTTTAGTATCAACTTGTTAACCTTAACGAGCAGCCTTTAATTGTAATAATAGAATATCAGTGTCTCCAAAGATTTAATGTAGTTTGGATATTGAGAAGATAAGAATGCCATTTAGTGCGGAAAGGGAAGGCCATCTGACTAGAGTGACAGAGATTCCTGTTAGACAGCAGTTTTACATTTGAGTTTATATGTAGTTTGGTGACTCCTTCGCCTCCACAAAAAACCATCCTCGACCATCTGAATGAGTAGGAGGAAGAAAAGATGATTAGAGAATTGCTAGATAATTATAAGCCAGAATCATTCGATGATCTTATGGAAAATGATGTTCAAGAAATAGAGAGATTTAATGAAGACGCACATGCAAATTCAATGAAATAATTCTCTTATTAAGATTATAGTCCTCAAAGAATGAATATGATAAAAAAGCATTAACATCATCATCATAAATCGAATCAATCTCGTAACAACAATAATAACAAATATGATTAACAAAAATAATTATATTTATAATAATTGGAATACAAGGGTGACATTTTTTAAGAGCAAAATACAGAGAGAGGAAGATATCTAAAAAGGTTCAGATTGGCAAAGTAATTAATTAATGTATGAAAATAGCAAAAATTTGAACAAGGTTTGTTAGGAGGACTATAGAAAAGTCGTAAAGTCATAAAATAAGCTGGAGGATTTTGCACAATTCTATAAACAACCCCCAAATTTATACATGCAACTAAATAAGAGTTCACATCAATAATCTATTTTTTAAAGCGGTTTGGGGTTAGTTCAGTAGTGCAACCATATCCAAATTGCAAATGCATCTGGTTAAATTAGAACCAATTAATAAGTGAAGGTTTTTTCTGAGGCATTAAAGACATCACAATGTAAGACTTTGACTCATTTGAAATTGAGTCATAATAAACTTAATTCATTGAAGTATTAGATAAAGTGTAATTTAGGATTCAATAACTAACAAAGTCTTTTCCTTAACATCTATAAGAATTAGATTTGATGAACAATGGATTGGATTCTAAGGCTTGTCAATTGTTATCAAAATATATTTAAAAGTCAGCAATAAAGAAAGTGAATCTTGAAAATAATAGAATAGGTGATTTGGGTAGCAATGCATTATGTTTAGCAATATAGGATCATGATTATTTGCTTTATTTAAATTTATCAAAGAATAATCTTACAGAACACTGTACAGTTGAACTTTCAAATTATATAAAGAAATCTTAGGTGTTATTTGAATTATATCTGCATTTTAACTCCATAAATAGTGCAGGAGGAATCAATATTTGGAAGGCATTATATAAGAATTCCAGTGTGAAAGTTTTTGATATTTCTTATAATAGAACAGCTTCATTAGAATGTGCTTAATGGATGGCAAAAGTAATCATTAAATAGTATCCAGAACTTATGCACATTGATATTTCTTATAATAATTTTAATGAAGAATAATCAATTGAAATAAAAAAAGCATTAGATCAAAATTAGAATATTTATGGATTTCATTATCAGGGAAATTGTCCAAAATATTCAGTTGATTCTACAGGTCATTTAAGAGACAGAATCCAAGAAGAAGTTGATATTCAAAAAAAAATAGAAGAATGTAAAAAGAATCCTTAGACTACGTTAAAATTAGTTGATGACAATGAACTTTAATCTATAGAGATAGATGAACCTAGAAATAATCATAATTACAATCAATAAAAGATAAATAATTTGAAGAGTGATGCTGAATTACACAGAAACTTTAAATTTAGAAGAATTTAAGGTATGAAGCCAATCAAGTAAAATTACGAAAAGGATAGTGAATTAGATTCTTGTTGGATATGTGATGGTTGGTAGGAAGTGAAATTTACTTGGACTCCTGGAAAGTCAGGAGGAATGAACAATGATCCAATTTTTGTACATCTAAACTTTGAGAGTTACAAACCTATACTAATGACATTACATAATGGAGAATATTCTGCATATAGAATGTGTCCTCCAAATTATAAAGTTACTTATTTTTACAGTAATCCTGTATTAGGAATTCAAACAACAGCCAAAAATTAAATGATCACTTAAACTCCCTCGGATGATCCATTATATCAAACTAAATAATCATTTTTATATAATGGAAACATTTTAATTGAAGGTAATCGGATGGGTTTTGTAAATGAAATGTACACAGAAGATAAGTAATCAATTATGGATAGATATTTCGCAAAGATTTTTAGTAAACCAAGGGAAGAGGAAAAGACTTTCGATTTAACTAAGTTTCTTACAAAAAGAGAAAAATAATTTTGGAGTTATGAACTTTCAATCTTTAAAAATTATCAACCAGATAATGAAGAACTTATAGATGAATGCTTCGAATATGATTATGGAAGTTCTAAAATCAACAAAATCATTAAGGATCCTTTAGAGTATAACGAAGTGAAGGAGATAATGAGAGAATATTATCCATACATTTTTGCATCTTATAAGTTCTATGCATCCACACTTATTGGTGCTACAATTCCTTGCATTTCATCCAATGCATTTGGTGATTTGATTAATTCGACTAGTGTAATATCAGATAAATACAGAACAGGCGATGTAGATTTGAATTTCATTTCTACTTCGAATGTAAAAGATACCAATTATCCAAATGTAAATGAGAAAGCATTAGTTAGATATTAATTGATGGAGTTATTGGTTAGAATAGCTGTAGATAAATATTTAAGAACATAAATATGTAAATCAGTCAAGGAGAGTTTGAGAAAACTATTTGAAGAAGATGGAGTTAGATTAAAATTGCTAGAGATAGATCGAAGCTAGGATTGGAGAGATATGCGATATTGGAATGAATAATGTGATACACTTTTAAGTAATTTTATTATATATTACATCTAGAGGATAGATTACCTATGTTAAAGATGCTATTCAAATATACATCAAAATTAAATCCTAAATAAAAATATTACAAACATTTATGGCTTCAATTTAAAGACTTTAGAGATTTGATAAATAAATGCGATTTATATTGTGATATCTTTGTTGAACGAGATGCATATTTAGTATTCTTATTATCCATGTAAACTTCAGTGGATGAACTCTACTTGCTTAAACATCTTCAGATGGAATTCTATGAATTTTTAGAGGCATTGGCCAGATGTGCTGAGAAGTTATCTTTAATCAGAACATAAGATTCATTAAGTATTGATGAGAGAAGACAACAGCCCTTATTCAAGAAATTAGATGCTCTCATCTACCTAATCTATGTGAGATTAGGAGAGGGCATCAAGACTTTCTTTAAAGATTCAGAAGATCTTTCGGATTTCGATAAGTGCATGTAAAAATAATACGGATAAGTTATAAAATAACCAAACCCTGATGAGGAAGAGGAAGTAGATAAACTGACACCCTAATAAGAAGAGAAGTTCCTTGAAGAATAATTAAAAGTAATTGTAGTTCCTCCTTAAATTACAGTGGTAATTAATTTAATTAAATAATAAGGTTTCATAAAACAAGAAAGCCACTGGAATGACATTTTTGTAAGTCATTAAATAGGCTTAACAATAAAAACAATTAAAGAGCCTATTCAATTTGACCAATGTAGTTCAATACTTTAGACTAAAGGAAGAAGAATAATTAAAATGACTATATATTATAATAATGTAGATAGAATTTTATTGTAGTCCTTTCTTAGACAATGTATGTGAGGTTTATTAAATCTAATTAAATATTCTCATCAAACATAAATAACTTTAAGGACTACATTATCATTAGAATTCAAAATTAGAAATAGTCAAAGATATTCTAATTATTAGAATATAACAAATATTCAAATTGTGCATTTACAATATTTGACTAACTTATCCAAAAATATCTATATTTTATTATTCAAATAAGAGAGGTAATGATAAAAATAAAATTTATTTTGTGCTATTATAATTAAATTAATACAAATGTTAAAATCCTTTGGAATTATTTCTGGTTTTCTTTTAATTAGTCAAGGCAAGGTTAATTCCTTAACAGAAAACTTTAATGCAGCAAGACATGCTTTATGCATCCTATTTCCAGATTAAAATTCAGGTGTGAATGGTGTGGTTTCTTTCTCTTAGGAACATATCAATGCAAAAACAAAGATTGCTGCAGTAGTAAGAGGATTGAAGCCCAATAGTCTTCATGGAATTCATATTCATGAATTTGGAGATTTAAGTAATGGATGTACAACAGCAGGTCCTCATTTCAATCCTTTTGAACAAGAGCATGGAGGTCCATTGGATGAAAAAAGACATGTGGGAGATTTGGGAAATATCAAAACAGATGAAAGAGGAAATGGATATTTGGCCTATGAGGATAACAAGATTTAATTATATGGAGAGTATAGGTAATGAGTATTTTTATCATTAAGTATTTTGGGAAGATCCGTGGTTGTGCATGCAGGATAAGATGATTTAGGAAGAGGAAATTAAAAAGATTCAAAAACAACTGGAAATAGTGGTGCTAGATTAGCTTGTGGAGTGATAGGTTTGGCTTCAGGATTTAAGAATTTATAACCATATAAATGATAATTAATATATAACTATAGAAAAATTTAAGAATATTGTTATTCTCTTAATTAAAAAATATGTTATCATTTGATTACCTTTTGAAGCCATTCGATTAGTTTGACCAATGGATTATGAACAGCATCAAAGTTTTGAACATCTCGGAGGACAAAGTTCGACTTGTTTCTTATTTTGTAAAAATTGAATTCATTAATAGTTATTTTGTATTCCAATCGCCATCATATTTAGTAAGATCAAATAACCAAGAATAAGATTAATATACAATATTTTTTGGGGAGTTTTCTTCACTTTGTTCTTAGGGAGGGAGTGGTTTGTATATATAAATATCACTACCATTTTGGTGTACTTTATATCAACCATACCAACCAAGAACGTTGTGATACCGATTTCAATAACAGCTTTCGTAGCCCTTTCATATGTCCATCTATTCAGACAATGGGTAAGATTTAGAAATATCTTTAGTTTGATTACTTGTCATGGAAGATTGATTTCTCAGTAATTTAGATGACGATAACATGTCGATTAATCTACTATGCTGTTGATTTATAGTATGGTAAAGCTTACGACACTGGATTTTGGACATATTATTCATACATATTTTCATTTTTTAGCATTATGATTGGACCTGTACCATACCATAATTATTTAAATTTTTTAAATTAGAAAGAAGAATATTCTAATATTAAATTTAATTAATATAAATCAGTTATTACTAACTTAATTAAAGCATTATTATTTTGTGCTGGAGAAATATGGATTAGACCGTATGTTGATTATGATTGGTATGATTCACCATAATGGAATGAACTGAACCTTATTGAAAAAAATCTTTTGTAAGCAATAATTGGCTTAGTTGCAAGAATGAGATATTTTGCTGGATTTAAGTTCACTTAGGCTGCTATGGATGCTGCTGGTATTACTTATAACGAAGATACATGTAATTAATGTAGAGATTTTATATAGAATAATTTGATAAATTCATCACTTGTGATTATTCGTATGAAAAAGATGTGAGTGCAATTCATAAAACTACCAAGTGGAATACAACCGTGTAAACATGGCTCAAATATTGTTTCTTTGATAAATTTTCAATCCTGTTTGATGTTACTACAGCATATTATATGACTTACGGAATAAGTGCATTATGGCATGGTTTCTATCTAGGATACTATTAAACCTTCTTTTGGTGGGCCTTGATTAATCAGAATTGCAAGTATGTTTACAGAAGTAGAGATAAATTTTAGTGGTAATCTATTCTCATTAACATCTATATAGGATTCCAGCACCTTTAAGAAGTATAATAGCATTTACTTATTGTACATTCACTATGAACCAAATTGCGATGACTATGGGATTGTTGGATTGGGATAAGGGAATGAGATTTAACAATAGTATGTATTGGTCTGGACCTATTGCAATCCTAATTGTATTCTTCTTCTTTTTCCTTACTCAATATGGATAGAAAAGAAGGAAGTGATGAAAATATTATTTATATCTCATAAATAAACATATACGTAATTTTCATCATATTAAATTGCTGTGTCCTGTGTAATTTAACAATTAATAATCTAACAAACTTTATTATAATTGTCTTTGTTTTTTATCTTAGCCACTACTCCAGTATTGACTTGCTGTTTTGACACTTTCGGCGCATCTTTCGAATTACTTTGAATACATATCATTACTCTGTTATCCTATGTAATTTAATAATAATCTGTTATATAATGCATGAGTGTGCATTCTCTAGCTTATTTAACTTTACTGGATCCACTTAATTTAATTCGCTTATTATACTCACTTACTATAACCAAATCATTAGATTGTTCAAAGAACCAGCCAAATGATTATTAAGCAAATTATGCAATTTCAAATCGAATGTTCTAGAAATCTATGTTCATCTCATATGCAACTTCTTAATTGAAATAAACTGGGGATTCTGAATTTAATAATTGCTTCATAAATTATACTTTTTTGAATAATTCTGAGGTGTTGATATTTGTATTGTTGTCATTTAATATAATAATTGGATAATTTTTAACTAAAATAAACATGAGCCAAAATTCATCTAATGCTTCTATTTACTTTTTAATTTATTAGATAGGTTGTGATGTACATGATATTTACTTTACAATATAAAGAGTTCGTTCTTAAAATTTGAAATATGCATGATGATCACTAATTGGCTATTAAAATCGTTTACTCAATAAGGCATGTTATTCTGATATAATGGCTGCTACTTTTTGGGGATGATCATCATTTTAATTAGTTTTCTAATCACATTCCCATCCATGTGAAAATATTGATTTTAGATTATCACATTTTATTCTTAAATCCCAAAAGGATTCTGTTGCTTATAATTAAAGCTATTCTATTAGTTTTGTTAGTTTCACAATTTATTTCTCTGTTTTTTCTATCTAACTTTCTTTCAATTTTAATTATTATTCAAGCACTGTAACTTTAGTAAATAATTCTTTATTCTAGATTTAAATCTAAGAGTATTCAAGCAAGGTTTAATTCTTTGATTCAATTTCCTGTCTTAAATTAATAAATTTATCTACGATCATTTACAATTTGATATCCATATTTTATACATTTGGGATGTTGAAATAATCATAGAAGGCATCTAATTTGTTGTATTATTGATTCTATTCAATATATTTAAGAGTATTCTTTAGTTTAATGTTTTCATTTTGTACTTTAATTAATCTGTCTCTTAGAATGTAAATATCATCAACTTGGCCAACATGCTATTATTAGGCTTCTAATTTTAGAATTTTGCTTCGAGCTTATTCTAACTATTCTTATAGTTCTGTTATTTACTTGTTGGAAATGAATTCTTAAAATTTCATTTATTTATTTTAATGTTTTTGTATACAAATATACTGATTATGCTTGAATTGGCATAGCTATTGATTCTAAGACAAATGTGAAATTTCAGATACTATTAGCTTACAAGTAAAATGGTATTATTATTGTGTAAGCCAAATTAACACATAATCATCATTGTGATTTGATATATTTAATAATTGATTTTTTATGAATTAATCTCTTTACTCTTCAAACTTGAATGCACTATTACCTTTAGAAAATTACTTATTAATACTTAATGAGAAAACAAGGCTGAACAAATTTATTCACAGCTAGAATACTATTTAGATAAAGCAGTTAGACTCAGAACAAACTACTAGAAGAAAAAGTTGTCATTGTGGTTAATGTGGGTAACAAAGCCTATTTTAGTTATAAACAATGAATATTCCACTTAAGAAAATAGAATTATTAAAAGAAGAAGAATATGCCCCTCCTGGATTTATAGCAACAAACTCTGATTGTATTTAAAGAAAATATAAATTATTAGCTAGAACAAATACCTTTTATAAGAAATCTTCATTCAAGAATTTGTAAATCTTTATACCTAAAGAGAATACAAATAACACTCGGCTGACTTTAAATATTCATGGTTTTTAAAGAGCTTACAATAGATAAAATACATTATTGAAAATGATTACAGATGGGCAAGAAAGATCAAAAAGAAAGGAAACTGGATCATTTTCATAATCTGAACTATATTCTTACAATTCTTTGAATTCTTTAAATATTGCAACATAATCCTCCTTATAGAATAAAAAGAATTCAATTTAGCTCAAAAGTCCTGTAAGTTTGTTTTCCCCAAAACGCAAACAGCAATAAATACATAACAAATTATTAAGTACTAATACAAGGAATCATAATCCTTATATAATAAACTAGAATAAATAATTAGTGATAAAGCCATTAAAGTTTTAAACTTCAACTTAAACTTTTGGAAATTTATTCCCAAAACTAAATAAGAAAGCTTGATTGTATTAGTATTATACTTATTGTATATGATTATATATTTATGTAGACAGCATTGATAATTATTACATGAATTATTATTCCAATTCTATTTAAAATAAGTATTAAAATAAATTATTTTTGTTATTTTTGGATATATACAGGTACAAATACGAATAACCAAATACATAAACATATGATTATCATTTTTAAAATACAATTACATCTCTATGATTTTCAACATGTTAAAGTAATTCATCAATATCTTAGATTGGTACTTCCATGTCCTAGGCAATATTTTTTAAGTGAGTCTTAAATTTATCAAATTATTAATTTGTGATGTTCAGATTTTTGTGGACTTCAATTAAATCTCTATAGATATTAATTTATTGACATTACCTGCCAGTATACTAAGTATTTTTATCACCCATCATTTAAGAGAAAAATCGCTTTTATTGATACCTTACTCTACTCATGTCTGCCTTCAAAAATTTATCACGAAGAAGTTTATCAAAGAGTACTTTGTAATAGAATTGATCAATAAGTTCTGATACTTATTAGTCTCCTCCAAATTTTTCATACAAGCATTTCTTTTAATTATCCATTATTAATTTTTATTATCAAATATTCACTAAATATCCAACACGCTTTAAATCTTCAATTTTCTTTTTGGCTTTGGTTGCATTTATTAGGGTTTGGTTCAAGTATAAGGATTTGGGCAAAGAACAACCTTGGGGGGAATTTCTAACTAGAGAAATGAAATAATCTAGAGTCCTTTCAGTTATCATATTGGATGATAAATGTAGACTTTAAAACGCTTAATTTGTATTGTATACTAGACAATCTAATAGTTTGCATGCTCCCTCATCGGTTATTTTATTCCTTACTAATTTTAGTTGTTTAACTCTCTTAGATATTTTCAGAATATCACCAATAAATTATAATCCATCATCTCCCAATTCTAATTTAATACATATCTATTGATATACCTGCACTCGAAAAATCAGCAATTTCTAGATTGTCACTCTTAAAGGCTTGCCAAACATTTTCAAATTTTTCATTGATCTTAAACATTTTCTTCTTTTTGCAATCTACAATTTTGGTATTAGGACTAACACCTTATCTAATGGAATTAACCTATTCTAAATCTCTTCTGCCAGGACTTGGCTATTAAAAGGATCCTTTTAGTTTCTCCAAAGCTCTAATTTAAATTCTCTCTGGTTTTGTAGGAGTAGTTGATTAGATGGTTTAAGAACTAATAACAGGCTAAATTTCTTTGAGTTCTTTCAAACCAGATCCACTTTTATTTTTTACAAATTCCTCTTAATCTAAACTACTTCTATTTGGACTTTTCACTTAAGTAATATTGGTTGTTTCCTCCACAAGGCTCTCACTCCAATCTGCCATAGATATATCTTTAAGTAACATTGGTTCATCTTGACAAAAACTTGAAAAGACATCTTAACCACATAATTTGCTAAAACTCTCATTTCTCTTTATGTCTTACAACAATGTTGAATCTGTCAATGTATTGATAGTTTTTAAAATTTAACTACTCTTAGTCATGTTGCTAGTATTATTGACATTACTCAATTATAATGTAATAGTGAATAGATTATCAAAACTCTTATCGATTTCTGTCTTTTTGAGATCAACTCTCAATTTCTTTATTTTGATATTCTATAATTTGAGATCCAACTATTTTTAGATCTTCTCCAATTCCTCATATATTCCCTTACCCTTGTCTACACAAGCATAATCTTGATTATTTAACAAATCTAAAGGCAATTCTCCATTTTCTGTTTTGGTTGAGAAATAAACTAATCTATCCTTGGCTGTAATCTTCCACAATTCAGCCTAATTGAGTGAGCTTTGCAATAATTCTTTAATTTATTTTTTTGTTTGTTATTCTAGAGATTATGTCAAGGTGGTTAATTATTCAATAAGTCTCTGTTCCTTGATATCTAATAATTGATGCAGTTCTTTAAATTTCTCTTTAACAGTATTGTGACTCTCTGTAAGTACACTTGAGAATCTTTCTTACAAGGGTTCGAAATATTTTAACTCAGTCATTTCACTTTATTTTTAGAGTATCTTTTGATATATCTGCATGATATTCTCAGCCTTTTGTGTGATCTCTTTTACAACATCATCAACAGAACGGACTTCGTGGTGTCGATGCTATCCAAATAATGCGCATCTTGTACAAATTCTTAGCTGATCTGTAAGACATACTATTTCCAATTTTTCTAGATGTTCCTAGCATAAATCATTTGGAATATCATTAGATATTAAATTGTTTAATTAGAGTTGATAACCTATATCACTATCGTCATTTCTTGCTGATTATCTACTTTATTAGTATTGAGTTTTATGCTTGACCACCATTTTTAATAATTAACAGTTTTTTGGAAATTATGAGATGTCATTTTTATTTTTAGCCATGATACTATAATAGATAACAATTTTACCCATCCTCTGGACAAACAATGTATTTTTTATTGATTAGCATTTGCTAGATACAATTTTAGCAAATTGTATGTCCACAATCTGGAAGCATCAATGGTAAATTGTCACTTTCGTTAAACATCATTTAACATTCAGGACATATAAGTTCTTCTATTTGTTGCATTTTTGAATTCAAAAACAGTTGATATTAAATTTATATAAAATATATTTTTTATGCAATCATCATAATAATTGTAAAAACCTTTAGATAATGCTATCCTTCAGTAAGAGAAAAGAAACGGGTATTCCGAATTTGAGATTACATAAGCATGGAATGCTTCATCTGGAAATATGTCGATTTTTCAATAAATCTTGTAAGGAATGAGAAATCAATCGTTTATAATGAATCCGATCAATCAATAATTTAATGATGATATCTAAGTAGCAGTGGCAGCATCATTAACATTACATTAATAATATATACCTGTTGGAAAAGTTAGATAAAATTATGTTCCTTGTGGGTTGATGAATGTAGGAAATACCTGCTATTTTAATTCTCTTCTACACACCTATTATTTTATCTATGATTTTGTTTCCTCCATAGTGAAATGCAAATTTGATCATGTTAATTACTCAAATATAGCTGATAAGAGAGTTGTCAATTCAATTGAGCTAGTTAAAAATCTATAAAGTCTATTCGTGCTTCTGATTGGAAGTGACAGATAATTTGTAGACCCTAAGAAGGTGATTCTCTCAATCTGTGATGATTTTGGTAAAGCATTGCCAATCGGAGATCAAAAGGATGTTAGTGAATTTAATAATTATTTTCTATCAAGAATTGATGAAGGTATAACTTATTTAACTTAATCCTTATAAAAGACCAGCACTTCTTAAAGCTAGTAATAGATAAAATAATAACTGCCAGGATAATCATTTGTGTAATTTCCTACAATCCATTATCCTTAAGAGAGCACAACAAGTTTGATCTCACAAAAATCATTGTTAATTAGACAATCATCAATCATTGCTGAAAACTCTATGGTGTTTAAGTTATTCTATGGTAAATTCTCTCCTTAAATAATAATAAAGGGGTAGGTTAGTAAAGATTGTTAATAAGAAATGTTCAATATTATTTCAATTGATGTGAATACTAAATCCTTAGTTGAAGGATTTGATAAATACATGAATCAGGTTGTGGAATACAAAAATGATAAGGATGAGTATCAATAAGCAATCAAACAATTTTGGATTTAATCGGCCCCATAAGTCCTTACATTTTAGATATAAAGGGTGGAGTATAACAAAGAATTTGGTATTTAAATTATTTAATATATTAGGTTCCTTTACTAAAATTAATTCTTTTTTCCATTTTGATAAAGAAATCTATATAGATAGATACCTTTTATCAAATCAAAAGTTAGCAAAGGATATTTAAAAATAAAATTAATAAATGAGAGACAGATTAAAGAAGATTGATTAGGAATTGGCAACCTTAACCTAATTTAATGGAAACATTGATATTATCTAAAATCTAGAAACCACTCTATAATTCTTGAAATTACAAAATTCAAATGAAAAATTAAATCCATTCTATGTAGATTGCAGTGATAATAAAGCATCAATTAAGTCCATATCAGAATATCATTAACATTATATTAAAAAACGAGAATGTTTATTAAAAGAAAGAAAGGAAATAGAATAAAAAATTTCAGAAAGTTACAATTCCCTGAAGAAATAAAAATATATCTTACAATCAATTTTAATGCATGAAGGCAATCCTGATGCTGGCCATTATTATGCTTATATTTATAATCTTGATGATCAAAAATGGTATTATTTTAATGATATTAATGTTCATGAGGAAATAGAATAGAATGTACTAAAAAATGCTTTCGGAGATTAAACTAATTCTAAAAGTGCTTATTTAATCCAATATGTAAAAGAAGATAATGCAAAATTTGCTTAAAACTCAATGGTGAAATTAAAGTCATTTAGTACAAGTGAGGATACAAAAAAGTATCTAACTGACGGATACGGATTATTGCTATCTAAACAGCAACGAGAGTTTCTTAATTAAGATAATGAAAAGTTAAAATAAGAAGTCGAATAGCAATAATTACTTAACAATATTGAATTGATTATTACAAAATATCAATAATATTTAGAAATTGCAAATGAAAAATAACGAAAATATTAATAGAAAATATATCCACCTTTCCAAGTCAAACCTCCATACTTAGAGAACTATACTATGTATTTGAAAATGAAACCTGATGAAAGATTATTCAAATGGACAATATTAGACAATGCTATAATTAAAATTATGCCAGAATCTGGTGGATTATTTAGTCAACCAGGACTTAAAGAAATAGTAAAGACCTAAATCTTAGATGAAATGAACAAGCTAGGGAACAACAAAGTATAACATTTCCCTACTGCTCAGGAGTACTAAACATCAACTGAAGAATACAAATCAACTTTAAAATTGCAATGCATGATTTAATACCTTTTGGAATAATACAATAATAATAACTTCATTGAAGCATTATAAGCCTTACAAAAATACATGAAATTAGCAAAGCATACCCCTTAATAATCCTTTTTTTATACTATAGCCGTAAACTTAAAACACTTATTTCCATTAGGAATAATTAGCAAATTGATATAAAATAAGAGTATTACTGAGGCAGATTTAAAAGTCTTAAAGCTAGTGATTGCATTTTAGATGCAAGAGCATTTTCTATATATGGAACCTAAATTTTGGAATGGTTAATTGCAAAATTTAATTGATGTTGCGATAAGTAGTTTTGGTTCAAATGAAAAGTGGACATAGGAAGTACTAAAACCTATTATTTAAAATAAGAAAGATACTGAGATGTGCTCTCTATTGGATGCACCCTCTCAAGTAAAAAATATATTATTTTAGAACATTGACGAATACATCTAGAATCTTTAGTCTATATATTTAGAGTAATAGTTTGAAAATAATCTTGAAGATTTCCTCCTCGATAATTTGATGAATATTTTACAAAGATTCTTTTTAACAAAAGTACTTAGAATGATTAATCTTTTAGGGTATTTAAATTCTATTTGAGAGTATATAAAAATCACCAACTATTTTGGATAAAAAAGTGATTTTAAAGATAGTTGAAGACAATCCTCAAAACAAATGAATGGTAATATTAAAGATATATATTCAATAACCATAATTTTAAGTAACATTATTACCAGCAATGTATGCACTTACATTTCTTAATCTCTTAAATTGCATCTATTATTCTGCCGATTTTTTGAATGTGCCATCCACATATGCTCTATAAGGTAGAAATCAACTTACTTTTATTTGAGTTTTTCATGGTCAACATGATTTGATAATCCAGGAACAACTCCAATACCAGCTAATTGGGGGTCATCTTCGGCCTATTTAAATAGGAATATATTTGTACTTCAAATATTTTCTTATTCATATTTAATTCAATCATACTCATTGATGCCTCCTATTATTTTCTATTTTTGTCTTCCTCAATTTACATAATTAAATCTTATCTATATTATTATTGTTATAGGTTCCTCCTTTCACTTTGTTCTTTCTCTTGCATTTGGAATTTTTGATGAAGTCCAAGTAAGAATTCCTAATCTTTATATTTGCTGTTCTATTGTTCTCTTTAACTCTATTGTTTAGAGTGTATTTGATTTAAGATAGTGTCAACAGTATCCCTCTTTAATTTTTCCTTATTCACTCTCTCCATGATATATTTTTCTTCTTCTTATCGTTACTTATAAGATGCAGCTTCTTCAATAAATTTTCTTTGAAGTTCTTTTTCTCTATATTCTTTTTGCAAATAAAGATCATTGTATTTCTAAAGAACATTTTCATTCTGATGATATCCATACTTAATTTTACTTAGATGCTAATTAATAATGATAATTGATTACTAATAATCTTTACTCCTCTTCTTTTTAACTTCTTTGTAATTGTTCTTGGAGAATCTCTTATTCTCTCTATCTGGCCAAGTATTAATCCATTTTTTTTTATTCTTCTTATTAAGCATAAGATTATGCTAAGTCTTTTTACACTTGTTCCTTTCTCTATTATTTTATATAGAGATCCTTTTTTTCTGCTTGATCCATCATTAATCCAATTTAAAATTGCTATTATCTTTCTTAGAGAAAGTTCAATCGCTTTAATGTAACTAAAATAGAGATACTTATTATTCTTTCTTTATTTATTCTTATTCTAGACTATATCTTATAAATTCAGATTGCTTTTATTTAAGTTCCTACAATTTTAATTGTTCAACACTGTCTCTCTCATGTATGAATTTTTGCATAGCTCCAGCGAATTCAGAATCATATTTTGTTTTCTGAATAGTTGATTGCTTCTATTCATTAATTAATCTTTCCAATTCTTCTCTATTTTCATTTGAATTATAATACCTGTATAACCGCTTTCTATTTTCCTACTCTTCTTTCTCTTGCTTTTCTTGCATTTCTTGTGATATTCTTTGTCTTTCAATCAATCTTGACCATTAACCACTGGGATCTAAGATGAAAAAATAAATTACCATGTTTACTATAATGAGTCATATTAACAAACAAATTAGTAAAAATTAATAAATTTTATTTATTAAATGCTAATAACTAAGAACACTTAACAAAGTTCAATCAAATCAAAATTAGTAATATGATAAATTAATTAATTGATAATAGGTGAATCACGTTATCTGAGTTTGTAATGAAACTCATAATAAGTGGATAATTTGAATGTGTCTTTAATAGATATCAATTGTTTTCTTACATACAAAAAGTATGTTATTATATCAAGTACTCCTAGTAACTAATTTGAATAATTATCATTTTAGTCTTATTATTTACTAAATAGATTAACAAGTCAATCATTATTAATTAATCAGAACCCATTTCTTACAATCCTCAAGTTTACCCTTAAATTTTGGAACCTATTGATTGTTTAAGTATTATAATAGCATATTCAATCAAATTAATTGATGTATCTTCAGTTCTATATGGAGTTTGCAAAGTCACATTAACAAATAGTTATAAACCAAAAATGTATTATCAAGTGATTATTGAAATCATAATGGGTATAACTTAGAGAACTTAGGATTGGGTAGGATGATGTTTAGGATCTGATTTACAAACATATGCATTATTTATTGAATATGATAATAAATTTTCATATTTTGAAGTTAATATTTCAAATAAATCAAAATTCAAATGATAAGAACTCCCTCTCATTCCTTATATATGAGAAATTCTCATAATTCATCTCATTCACCAATACCTTAATAAAAATTTATTACTCCAGAAAAATTAGTAAGAGTAAGTGGAAGTTCAGGTGTAAAAGTGAATTCAATTTAAAAAAATGGCACAAGAATTAGAAGTGAAGCGGTTGAAACTGTTAATAAGGTCAAGGAATAATAAAAGTTATAAGAATATGTTTAGGAATTAGAATATAGTAATATTTATCAATAACGACTTAGAATATGTGCAATAAAAGCATGAAGAATAGTAACAATTAGAATTGAGAATCTTAATGTTATTACAACAGAATCACGAACAAGCACAAGAAATGGAAGAGTTGAAACAGGAGAATGAATAATTAAAATAGCTTTTATATGAATAATAGACTAAAATTGTAGAGTAAAGTTAAGAAATCTTAGCATTAAAAGTATATAAAGATGGATTAAAGAAATTAAGCTTTAGTGATTACTTTCGATAATAGAATATATGAGTTTCCCTTTTTGATTTTTAAGTATAAGATAATGATTTTCATGGGGATAGTTAATTGTTTTTTTTGAATAAAATAAATATCATAAAAAATACAATAAACTCTCTAATGATGCATGTGCATCGCTCTATATAACTTCTCCTACTCTATATGCAACTGTATGTGCATTTTATAGACATGCAGGTATTTTTACAGGTCCTGACCAATTTCTGTAATTAAAACATTAAAAGTAAGTGAATCTCCAGAAAGTATCTTCATTCCAATTTGTTGTATTTTCAATCACAGTGTAATGAGTTGGGATAGGTGTACCTTGATTAACTTATTGAGCTATTAAAAAGAAGTCAAATTCCTTATATGTCACTCTCTCTGGAAATATCATTCCATTGTTTTCATTGTTTGATGAGAAGAATTTATCACTTATTCTTTTATTTACTATAATATAGGCGAATTATGGTAATTTAATGTTATATGTCTATTGAATAACGGACTTCATAGTGTTGAGTTCGATTTCAATTAAGTCATTAATTTATGAATTACCTACTCCATCTCTAAATATGACTATGGTGTCTGGATACTGCTTATTTTATTTCTGATATTGTTATAGACTCAAATTTAATAGTTAACCGACTCCCTTATTTAACTCTTTTCCTTTTTCAACTATAATGGTTTTTGTAAAGTGCTTTTCGCTCTATTAACCAAATTGGGCGTTGAATCCTACACATGATTTGTTGTTTGCGAGAGTCTTATGATAAACATCAATACCTATAATCATAATCCTTTCAGATATTTCAGTAATTTTTTAGATGTTCCACAATTACTTTCCTATTTTACTGTGAACCTATTTTACAATTTATTAAGCAATTTTAGAGAACTTCTTGGAATCGACAGTTTGGATTGCAACATTTTAATGAAGTACTCCTTGAACAGAAATCAAGAACTTCTTCAATTCATTATAGAGTTTGGAATCCTCATGTCTGTCTAGAATGGATACAACAATCTAAGGTTTGCCATTAGTATTAAAATTATTGAGTAATGCCTATGACCACGCTGCAGGATCCAAATTATTCATAACAATTTTTCTTGGGGGACTGATTTAATTCCCCAACTCTTTTGTAGCCTTAATGAATTCTTAAGTAAAGAGACTGGCGATTTGCTATTCTTCATTATAATGTATCAATATCCAATTATTGATGTTTGATTATTCTATTAATTTGCCTCTGATATTAAAGCATGCTCCATCCGTCTATTTGATACTGGCCTCAGGTAATAAGGTAGGTTTAACAATCTTGTATGCAGGTGTAGCTGAATTATTTGATATGCTGATTGAATGATTGCTGAAATACTTATCAAGCAATGTCCTTTCATTGTCAATCTTATTGCTTCTTTCCAAGGGATCCAATGTTGTCTGTAGTTTTATATTATTCATCACTTTAAAGTTGTTTTTTTAAGCATTAGTCAATTCAATCATATACAACAATTCAGGGATCAGCCTTATACTCTATTTTGTCTTCTTATCTTCGTGCACCAATAAGGGTTATGTCAGATCAGAGAGTGTAATTTTGTACCTTTGATAGTAATATTGCTCATAGGATACATTTAGGGATTCCATTTTGGAAGTGGGATTAGATTTAAAATCGATCGATTTAATTCTGTACATTCTCTTGGAATAAATAGTCATAAATGTTTTATTTTCAAAGAAAGTTTAAAGATCAACAGGATTCTTAGACTTTTTGTTTTCTTTAATGAAATGCAATACTGTTTGTTTGTTAAACACCTTAGTTTTAAAGTCAATCAACAATAGTGGAGATGATTAGCCCATTTGCAGAACGCTTGTGAATCCTTATAAAATCTAAACATCATTGATCTTCTCAATCTTGTCCTTATCAAAGAATTGCCCTTTTCGAAATATCTATTTTAGATTTCTTTCTTAATATATTTGGCTTAGAATAGCATTCATAGCCTATTTTAGACTTTCATGAGGTATCAAATCTAAATTTTAAGTTAGATTATAAGTTTTGACATGTTTGATAAGCAAATTAATATTTTATAGTTACTTACAACCTGGAACTTAGAATGGTTTTTCTACAAAGTCAAAACTCCATAAATTATAACCACTAATCCAAAATCTATTAATTCCATTTTTTCTAAGAAACTAAGCAGAACTTGAAACATGCATGATCAATTCATTTTATTATTCCTTAGGTAATTCATTTACAAATGTTATGCTATATAGTTATAGGTGTAAGTTTTTTAAGAACTTAATCTCATAATGATTAGAGGAGAATTTCATCAATTAGAAATATTTAGAGATATTCTGACTTCTAGAAGGTTTCGATGGAAGTTTGTAATCTGTCTATTGTTGATCCAGAATTTGCATATACAATAATAATATTAATTTTTGTGGTAAAATATTCACGTTTTATTATAGCATTGTAAGAATAATTAATATGAGTTACCTCATTTGGAAACTCCTTTCTATTGTTATTATCAAATATATTAGTATTGACAAAAGGTATCTCTATAATATGGACAGTCCATTTTCAGAGTGATTATTAGAGTAAATTGTCGTTATTATGTTTAGAACATTTTAAGGAGAAATAATATATTTTAGAATTCTAAAGAAATTTATATAAAGAATATAATATAAATATGTATCAAATCGATTAGGATATATTAGTCAGGGAAGTAGTTTAAATTAGAAACCATAAGACAGGAACTTACTTGACTGCTACAGGGTTTAATACTTAGGAAAAAGGATTGTTGTTTGGAAGTACAGTCAATATCAATAATTATTATGTGGTCGGGAGCGATGATCCTAATAACTATTACACACTTTGGACTATAGCAAAATTGTTTGATGACTCCAATAGAATCAATTATGGAGATGTTGTATATTTTAAGAACCTGAGCACTAAGATGTATCTGATATACGAATTTCAGAAGCATTCAGAAGTTACTAATTAAATTAGGGTCTCCTTGAATTAGACTAGATTAGAAAATTACCCTTTCATATTGCAATAATTGGGGGAGCAAATATTCGAAACAAAGAATTATGCAATTTAGAATGGTGTACCATTGAAGATCTAAACGACAAAGTTAGTTCATTCTTTAGAGGCATCACAACAGAATTATGCATTTAAATAAATCAACTAATTCAAGGAAATCTCTTGTGGAAAAGGAAGTGAGTACAACAATTGGGAAATTATTAAATTGACTCCAGAGTAACTAATTGAGTTTTAAATTCCAAAAACATGGCAATTTACAATGAATATAAAAGAAATCTTGGCTAATGATAAAATAATAATCAGAAATTATAAAAGTGGATACTCTTTACATTCTCACAAAAATACATACGCATCTACTGGAATGCAAGAAGTTACATGTTTTAGTTATGAGAGAGATGGTATGATTATTGATTTAACAAGCATAGTCAATGATTGGTGGGTGATACAATAAACTTATCAGATGGCATAAAAGTAGATCCAACATCAAATGCCTATTAATTTGATTCATCAAGAAACAAAGAAATATTTGTGTGTGGATGAGAAAAACCTAGCCAAATCGAAGAATGGCAATTAGGTTTAAGCCATGTAATCATCAATGCAACAATCATTTGTTATTTCAAGTATTTATATAATCACTATTTTATAGCAATTGATAATTAATAATTGATGGTTGGTAAACCATTCCTCTTTTTATATTAACCTATGAATAAATACTTATGTTAAGGACCATCATTATCAGAAATGCAATCAACCTAATATGAAGTCATATTGACTGATAAGCTAACAACTTCATGTTTATGGGTAGTTGAAAAAGTATTTAAATGAATATCATAATATTTATAAAAATAAAAAAATTGCACACAGTGAGATTTGAACTCACGCGAGAATGACTCACCGCATCTTGAGTGCGGCCCCTTAGACCACTCGGGCATGTGTGCTATATCGAGAATTTGGTTTTGATTTCAATTATAAACTAGTCTAATTTAAATTATAGGAGTAATTATATTAAATACTTACCTATTTCAGAATGTAAATATTTATTGAATTCATATATTATTATGAAATATCAAATAGTTCATATAAACATTTGAACACTCTATAATACTAAGTACTCAATTATTGTATTATTTTAGTTAATATATATTTTCATTGGATTAATTATTTATTTATTCATAATTAATGTATAATAGATTATTTTGGTCTAAATACATCTTTAGGGTATTTCACATTTCCACCGTCACCATTCTTAGTGGAAATATAATTTGGAAATATTTGTTTACCTCCTAAAATGAAGATCCATCAAAATTAATTTAATGGATTTTGTCGTTCATTATGATTACTTCTGGCTTCATTAACACAATTTTGCTAGATCCAAATAATAAAATGAAATAGCAATCTAAACAATGGATTGGTATGATGCACACTAAATTAGTATTATGTAAGTATAACATTTAATTAGCAATCATCGTAATGACACCGATCTTTAATTAAATTGTGGATGATCACCTTGCTTTAGAAATAAGATTCGTATTTATCGTATTCTGGATCCTAATCTCACCTTTCTTAAGGTTTTACAGAGAAGCATGGTCTGAACATCATAGAGGATAACCTACATAATTATAAATGGTTTAGTTTGAATAAATACCTGAATGAATAAATTTCAAACTCACAAATATTTCCTATTAATTAATTGCTGAACTCTCATAATTCCTATTTACCATACAAGCTACGCTTAAAAATATCCATCATTTATAGTTATCTAGTCTTCATTACTGCTCAAAATATTGTTGCCTATTATCTTCTTAACTTAAGTAATAGATCTGAAACTCTAAAGCAATTTTTTTTATTAATTACTCTTATATTGAAGACCTAGAATTGAGCAATTATTATTGGGAGATATGGAGATACTGTTTTGTACTCTTTAATATTTTCATAAAATATAATAACAATATTTTAATCCACTTTCCTTGTTAGTTGCTAATAAAATCATGATTGTTTGTTATTTAAAATATTATTTCCATATTTCAGCCATCAATATTTAGACTTAACTCATTTATTTGATATCTAAATCACTAAATTGCAATTTAAATACATAGTCCTAATAAATCACCAAAGAGATCCACCTAAAAAATAAAATTATAGTTTCTCTAAAAAGATATTTAGAAGTTTATAAATAATTATAATAGAGGATATTATACAATAATAACTATTATAAACAAAGAAATATATCAATTCAAAGAATGAATTTGACAGCTTCTTAAGGAAATTCTGTTATGATTCCCTAAAGTAAAGTACTACTTTTTTAATATATTTTTCCAACATCTTATTCATTAAAAAGTCTTTTAAGATCATCACTATCGTCTTAAAATGTCCATCCATATATAGTTAAACCATTCTCCTTAGCCTCATTATAATATTAATGAGTTTAATTATTTTCCCAAACCAATCTTAAGTCTAAACCAATTATTTTAGCATATTGAGCAATTTCGGTTATCGTTGGAATATTTTTATCTTCAAAACAAACTAATTAAGTTAAAGGGAGATCTGTATAATTATTAAAATATTATAGGATTTATTTTTCAAATGACATAATAACAATAGGTAATTTTTGACTGCATTCACGTAGCGTACTTAAACCTTATTCTTTCAAAAATGTTAATATAATTTCAGCAATATTAATATTGCAGTATTATTAATGATAATCATAGTCTTTAATTTCTAATAGGATCCCTTTTTTATTGTCAATGTTTTGATTATACTTTAAGAAATACTCAACAGTTTCTTTTAATGACGGTATTTTAAGATGTCCATCGTATTCGCTTTTTCGATTGTTTATGCATTAACTTAAACGTAATTCCTTTAATTCTTCAAAAGTGAAATCAGAAATCCACCAATCTAATTTTACTTTATCATAAAGAATTCTAGACTACTTTCTATTTTCAAACTTATAGTGTTTTTTAACATCGCTAACTAAACTTAAAAAGGTATCATGACAAACAATTGGAAGTCTATCTTTGTTCAAGACAACATCTAATTCAATAAAATCAGAAAATTAAAGTGCAGATCTAAATCCTTCTAATGTATTTTCTACATTTAAGTTATAAAATACCTGGATAAAGACTGGACAATCCTCGATGAGCAGCTATAATAGGTCTCACCTTTTAGTAATATTACATAAACAAGAATGTATGATAAAATATTAATATAATATTATTTGAACATTTATTAATGAAATAATTATCTATTTTATATGTTATAACAATTCAATATTTTTTATCCTTAATGATTGTAGTAGTCTTTGACTTAGTTAAATATTTGTTGCATTTATGATCTACGAAATCAAATAATTAAGCATCAACACCCATTCCTATTTTTTTTGCTTCATTATTATATTTTACGACATTCTTGTTTAACTTATGCCTAATTAATAATTTTTATACATGTCATCCACATATTCTACCATACATTACTCGGTTTATGCAATCATCCTTCTTAATTCGGCCAAATCATCATAAGGTCTTTCCTCTTGGGCAATCAAATCTTTAAGCATATTATTACAATCCGTTTCTTCTTTGTAATACTCTGATGTCTGACTCTATTTTTTATATTATTATTTTTATGGGATAGAATTAACTGCTGTAATTAAAAAGGTGTCCTTTTTTCTTTAAGCAGCCAATTTCTTTCTTCCCTCTTCAAAAAAAGAAGGATTGGCTTCTTTCTTTTATTAAATCCTTTATTTTGCTTACTCCAGTAAATCAACTTTAGGTTGTAATGTTTAAACTTATTCTTTTTTTGGTTAATCAATAAAGAGATTATCCAACTTGGAAAACAAGTTCTAGTTTCAAATGATCAAATAACCTCTTCTAATTCACTAATTTTACTTTTTCTGCTTAAAACAGGTTGAGATTAGGCAGGAAACGATCTTTGCATATATTATATTTAATTTATTAATGTATAATCAAATTAAATGAGAAGTGAATTTGATTTCATTACTCTTAAACTCATTATAGATTATTGTATTTTCAGGAACATACAATATAAGATGATCTAATAGTTGTTTAAATTTGAAATAATAATCTAGCATGCTTAATTATCTATATTTATAAGGCTTACTATTCTAAAGTCTAAACTTCTGATATATAATATAGTCTATGATTATTTATGATTGCATTATTATTGTGTAATTTTCATAATAAAATCAAATTGTGAATGTTAATAAAATGATATTGTTTCTTCTTCTTAAATATTCAGATACTTGGTTTATTGTTAAATGTTAATTAATATGAACAAATGTCTGTCTTGACTTCATCAATAGGAATAAATCATTTTCGTTACATATTAATAATATTTAATTTATTTTAATTGAATATTAATAATAAGATATCCTTTTTATTGATATTCATCTATAAATGGTGGCTAATGTTTTGAAACTCTCTTTTAGATGACTTGATCTAAATGTTGATTAACCCAATCTTAATTTGTTGAGTTATATTGGATACAATTTAATAGATCGAGGTGACGAATATGCTGGTTCAGTTTTAAATCTTTAAGATGGTAACGCCGAATATCTTTACCCTTATTGCAATATCTTGGTTTGAGTTTGCTCTAGAATCAATTTCGTAGTTCTCGAGACACATTTATATTTGTTGATGGGCGACTTATTTTAACTAATGTATGATATTTTGATGTTTTCTTATTAAATTTGAGATTTTAGTTTATCTTAATACCTTTTTCTATTTGATAAACAGATTGAAAGTTTTCTTTATTGTTAAAACATATTAAATTTGTCGAAATATGGATCATGTTGATATTTGATTTATTTTTCACTCATTTTGCCGCTTAATGTACAATAACAACTACTTCTTCTTTTTCTCTTTTTATTTATATCCTTGTGTGGCTACTTGATTTACTTAGAGACTCCATTAAAATCTTATTTAGAAGTCTTGAGCATTTTAAGTGTTTTGATGAGAGTTTTGCTTTTATTGATATCATAAATTCCTCTATAAAATTTGAGAATATCCACATTCTCTGTATTTTGTGTTTGTCTTCTCTTTTTCTCGTTCATTTCATACTCATGAATAGATTGTTTGGTTTTGTAATCAGGCAAAATATTTTTGAATCTAATCTAGAATTTGTTCAACTATCCAAATTCATTACCATAACAACTAAAGCTTCTGGTTTATTCTTGAAAACAATCCGAAAAATTTCTGCTTTCGAGATTTACAAAGCTTTGACAAATTTTATTTTTTTTTTCGAGGATTTCTCTTTTTATTGTTACATTCTTTCTATATCTTTCTCTCTTCATCATACAGCTTCTTTTTATAATAAATATTAATATTTAATAAAAGACATTCATTCATTATTGATTACTAAATTTTGGATTATAATCATAAATCTCCTAGATATAATTAGATTTTATAAGTATTATATGATGACTAGAAAAACTATCTTAGTTTATTTATTTATAATAACTTCAAGACACTTAATATTGGAATTTATCAATATATCATATTGGCTATTTTTCAGAATATATCTATATTTTTTTTTGTTTTTAAATTATTTATTTCATTGTCTAAACAATTAATAATAAATAATCACAATATTAAAATCTTCTCTATGTTATCATTCTTATAGTATTACAACTACTATCCCATATAACTTACTTTTTAGGTAGTCTAAGAGGACTACTATAATGTTTAATTCAAGTTAATTGTAAATATAATATAAGTATGGTCTCCTTTTGATATTATTTTTATCTTAATAATTATCATAGCAATTCTCATATTTCTTCAAGCCTATATAAATTTTAATAATAATCTGAAAGTAACTTTGTTCTTGAAATAAATACATCAACTATAAAATATATATTATATATATATCAAGGAGTACTATCTTCTTCAAAATACTGCTCCTCATTAATTTCAGATTCTGGTTTTGGTGGGTACTCATCAAGAGTTTGGATATGAATTTGATTTCCAGCAAGAAATGAAAGAGTGAAGTCCTGATCCTATATATAGAAATCAGCTAATAATTGTTTAACCTAAGATTTGATATTATAAATTACTTAATTTATTTTAACCTTTTCCTCTTCGATTTATTCTTCTTCCTATTCTTTCTAATCATCTCCTGCTTCGCTCTGAGGATATTAAGATCCCTTTTAACTGGGTTCAGGTGCTTGTTCAATTTCTTCCTCCTTTCCAATGTTTTGAAAGTCTTCTTGGTTAAGTACTTTTTCCAATTTTTCCCCAATAATAGTAACCACACAGTCTTAATTGAAATCATAAGGAACTTGATGGCCTTATTTTTGTGCATGCTAATGTCTATCTTTTTTCTCCTGATTCATCTCATAAATGAAGAATCCTAGTTCCTTATTTGTGAGATTGAAGACTGGAACATTAATTTCCTTAGTAGTTTTAACTAAAAATAATGAAGATAATGTAATACTATTAATAGGTTCTTTGGGTGGTTCTTCTTTGATACCTTTTTTATTTCCTTTTCCACCTTTCTTTTCTTTTAACTTTTCTAATCTCTCTCTTTCTCTTTCAGCCTCTTCCTCTCTTAATTTCTTGAGTAGAGCAATAGCTTCGAAATCAGGAACAGTAATTTATTTTTAGATGTTGTATAATCCAAGGTTAGCATCATCTATCCAAAACAATCTTTGGGCATTTTAGATTTCTTATTTAACAATTTCAATAGTCTTAGGTCCATAATCTAAAAGTATCTTTCCTTCTTCAAGCTGAATATTGCCTTCAGGAACAAAAGGTGCTATGCTTGTAGTAACAACCTATACATGTTCTTAATTGGCTGGATCATATCCTTCAGGAAATGTGGTAATTAAATAATCTTATGGACAAATTAATCTTGCCTTTGGTTTTGGTTGTTCTGGGAGATGACTAATTCGAGTCAATCTTTAAGGAGGCTTTTCAGTTGACTCGTCTCTCAAAACATTCAGTAGATTTTTGATGACCTCTCTCACAGCTTCTGACACAAGATCACTTGGTATTTCATACATAGTTAAATAGAATGATAATCCCAATTTACCTAACAAGACTATTGATGATAGATGTCCAGACAATTAGTCAATTGTCAATAACTTATCACCTGTCAGATCTCCACCTAAAATTAGAGTTCCTGTTCGATCTTAACATCCCATGAGATTGTGACATAATATATGAATATCTCTGGCAATGGCTGATGATAAAATAGTTTAATCTGCATTCATATGGATGATAGAAGGATAGAATCTTGAAAAGAAATTCACTCTATCTCCAATGATATAAATATTTCCATAAGGTAATAGAGTTCTGTAAGGAGTTTTGGATTCAATATCAGGTTCTTCTTCAGGGTAGCCAACTTCATCTGGGTAGAAGAACAGATTTTCTAATACTAAAACGCTATTTTCTTAATAGGTTTGAGTTTCTAATTGTTCATCCAAATTTTCAATGATAGCATCATTAAAATAGACAGGACATTCAACGTGAGTCTTTAACCATTCATAAAAGAACTTGGTTGAAGATGTAAACTTATACTTTCCACTTGGATTGTCATAACTTACAAGTAACACTACAATCTTAGCTTATCTTTCCATCAATAGTTTGATAGTGTCAACACATTCTTAAAGTGTTGCTTAATCTAGATGACTTAGATCATAGTTCTTTTACTAGACTATTAATATTAATGAAATAGTACCTTATACAACTTCAACTTCCTTTTATTTGACTGGTTTCCCTTTGCCTTTTTTCTTAGCTGCTTCTTAAGCCAATCTTTCCTTTTCCAATCTTTCTTCTTCCAATCTCTTGTTTTCCTCTTCTTATTCTTTGAGTAATGTTTATTCAAACTTTTCTTTGAGTTCATAAACATCTGGTCTATTAGCTAATTTTAAATGAATCTTTAATCCAATTTTTTTTCCTTCGATATCTGAATCTTAAATTGTTTTCTTTCTAAGTAGATCATAAAAATAATTAGGTTAATATCTTCTTCTTCTAAACACATTCCATTTTAATTCTGGTTTCATCATAGCTCCTACTTATAATAATTGTCCATCATTTTCTAATTTGATAGCTGCTTATGCCAATGCTTCAGCCACCTTAGCTCCCAATTTAGTTTTATACTCCTCAATCAATTCTTTTTCCATTTCATCATTCCACTTCTTCTTTTTTGCATTCTTTAACCAATTTGCTTTCATTTTATTGAATTCATCCAATTTAGCTTTAGCCTTTTCTGGTGTTAAATCCTCAGGTTCATGAAATGTATATTCCCACATTTGCAATTCCTTACGCATATCCTCTGATAATTGAGGAACTTGATTAGCCACATCTCCTAATAATTCCTTTACTACGCTGTAAATAGGATTTCTAGAGATTGGTACTTTCTTGGCCAACTTAACCCACAATTCCAATTTACGTAATACTAGATCTTTAACTTCTTCTTCATCTATGGTATGACACGATTATCTTAGCAATTTAACATCACCATTCCAAGGTATATCCTATTTCAATAGTTAACAAATTTCGTCTGATGAGAAATTAAAGAAGTTCATAATTTCATGAGTAAACCATAATTATTCTCCCAAATTGAGTTCTTCAAATTCTATTTTGAATTATTCAGGATCACTTAGATCTGGTTTAGGCGGAGGTGGTGTTTTGACTTCTTCAAATATATCATCAACTATTTCAGTGGCTATTTTCAATGCGAACTTGTTTTTCACTTATTTCTGAAATTCCTTTCTTCCATTAGTTAATTCATCATCTATAAATGAAATGCCTGTCAATTTCAAATTAGGTAATTAAGTCAAACATGGAGGCTCACATTTCAATTCCCATTCCTCATTAAATACACCTGCTTGTTTGGATAGAAAACTGAACACAAATTTGATTCTTTCTCCTGGTTTGATGACATTTTAATCATGATGACAAAAGAACCTCTCTTCATTTATGTCTTAGATTGAATTAGGCTACTTCCTTACGCTCTCAATTCGCTTCCACTCATAATAAATAGCTGCACTTCCATTATTTGAAACAACTACATTATCATAACCAACTGTTTCAGTTTTAACCAAAAATGATATATGCTCTTTCTTCATTTACAACTTAACATATAGAATTCGAATTGATACCTAAGGACCCTCTACTTCATTCTTCTTCTCCTCCTCATCTAATTCAGAAATTCTGCTGACTGGTCCCTTGGGTGTACTTGCCCGTGGATCTTAAACTCTACTTATCTAGGACTGTACTCCTGAACCAGGCTTCTTTATTGGTCCTGGGATGGACGGAAAGAGCTTCGATTATTTTTATGATTCGTCTGTCCTCCTTTTAATGTAGAATGTCTTCTTTTTTGGCTAAGTTTGAATAAAACTATCTTCCATAATATTATAAATATAATTAATATAAATCAAACAATTATTTCATCAACTTCTCCTTCATTATCATCTATCTTCTAACTAGGAACTTCTGACATGTTCCTAAATTCGTCATCATTTCCTCTCTTTTTCATCAACATCACAACACCATATCCAATTAGCATACCCACGAGCAAACTTATCAAACAAGCAATCATAACCTTCTTCTTTCTCCATCCCAAATAGAAATCCCCTATTTTAGATGCCTAACAGTGATCTCCAGAATATCCAAACCAACAATAGCATTCATGTTCAATACAAACTCCATGTTCCGAACATCTTTTTGTGCATTCACTCAACAACATCAATTAGTAAGGATCTTCCTCCTTTTATGCCTTTGGTGGTACCATAGTTAATTAATAATTAGTCATATTTTGGTCATTACTCTCAAGACTTTTGGTCTAAGATCGTCTTGTTCTCTTAAACACATTCTCCTAATCGAAATTCTCATCATAAACATCTTCTTCCCCCTCATCCTCAGATGATTCTTAGTAATTCTACTGTTTCTTAAATTTATGACCTGTTGATATGAAATCCTGCATATTTACATTAGTGGTCCCTGTTTCAGGTTCGTTATCATCATCCTTAAGCAACTACCAGATAGATTTATACTCATCAGACGAAGACACAACCGCACAATCAGGACCACTAAATCCATACTCACATTCACATAACCCTGTATAATAATTACATTTCCCATGACGATTGCATTTATTCTTACATATTTCCTCTTCTTTCTTTTCCTCCTCCTTAGGATCCTCCCCACATGTTGAACCACTAAACCCTTCTTTGCACTTGCATTTCCCATCCAACTAACATTCTCCATGTTCAGCATCGGTACAATTGCTTGGACAAGGTATTTACAATTGACAGACTGTTCCTGTGAATCCTGGATAACATCTGCAATACCCATTACTTAAGCAAGTACCTTATCCTAAACAATTCTATCTGCATAACACTTTCATTGTACAATCTATACCCTGCCAGCCCTATTGACAACTGCAATGACCAGCTCTGCAGACTCCTCCATTTCTACAGGGAGGACAATATTCATTTGAATTAAGTAACACTGCTGTCAGTGAATCGCTACATGTTTTGTCTAATTTACACCCACCGAAATGAATTAACAATTGACCTGCAAATGCCATCCCTGCAAACTCTACAGACTTTAAATTCTTTTTCTTAAAAGCATTCACAGTACTAAAGTGATTTGTAGTAGTATCAAAAGCATATAAATCATTATAGCATTCGTATGTCTTTGGATTACACCCTCCTGCCACAAATATTCTATGATCATATTCAGCCAAGGCTGCTCCTTGTCTTGGAGATGGCACCTTGCCTGCTGGTTCCTTTTTTTCCCAAGTCAAATCCTCATTAATAGTGTATACATCATCGAGTACGACTCCAGTGGCATACCCTCCAAATATATAGACAACACCGTGATGAGAAACCATTGAGAAACTCTCCCTCCCTATAGGAATGTCACCACTTACAACTGGCTTTAACCATTGCTCACCTACAATGTCAAGAACGTATACATCGTTTGAGTATCTCTCACCCATAAACCCTCCAAATACTATACCTCCTATGGCTGTCAAAACCATCTTGTGTCCTGCTCTTGGTGTTGGAACTATGCCTGGCCAAAACAATTGATTCCAACTTTTACTCTCTAGATCAAATACGAACAGATCATTGGTCAATCCCTATAATGTATATCCTCCAAATATAAAGAGCTTTGCTCCATTCACTAATGCTCCAAATCCAGTTCTACCCACTGGGGGAATGCCAAAAACTCTAGGAGAGGTCCAAACACGAGTTCTCGCATCGAATAGAAAAAGATCATCAAAGCATTTTATGTCCAAAAAACACCCTCCAAATACAACTATTATATCTCCTATAGCATGCATAGAATGTCCTCCTCTGTTTCTTGGAAAACTCTCGTAAGCAATCAAAGGAGTCCATTCGAATTCTTTCAATACTTATTCAGGTCTCTCTTCAGTCTTCTTCTTCTTATCATCATCCTCCTCTTCCTTAGGTACATATTTGACTCGAGTAATATCGTTTAAATTCATGAGGTATGTTTATCCACTGGCAGGATCAGTGGACTTTAAAAACCAACTTCCATCTGTTAATTAATAGAGTGTTCCAACTTTAATCGAATACTCTTTGGGTTTTTCTTCATCCTCATCTATTTCATCTACACATTCAAATTAAGGAGCAGGATTTTTTTCTAATTTATTTTTACTTCTCCCAAACCTAGCTATCAAAACGGGTTCATATTAACAATTAATTAAGCACAATAATAAAATTTATAATAACATAAAATATTATATTCATGTTCTTAACCACATTCATTAAATCGCATTTTACTAAATTAAGTGTACCCGTTTTCAACTCTCACTCAGGCACGAGAATAGATAAATTTCTTATTGCTGACCTCAACCGCAGTTGGAATGAAGTCTAAAAATTAATTAGGAATGGCGAAATTAATGTTAATAACAAAAAGATTAAAGATCACCAATTCTTATTAAAAGAAGGAGATGTGGTTACTTATTGGAATAAATTAAAGAAATAAGCTGACACCTAATTAAGACCTGTTCCTAACATTTAAGCCTATGAAGAGTTAAAAAAAATGATTCTGTATGAAAATGATTAAATTATCATTCTCAATAAAAAACATGGGTATGCATCACAAGGAGGAGCTAACCCAAATTACAACATACCAGAGATTCTAAATCTATATTTTAAAAACTTCTACATTATTCATAGATTAGACCAATTAACATCTGGACTTTTGATCATTGCTAAAAATAAAGATATAGCCACAGAAATAAGTACGATCATTTAAGAAAAAGCCTTTATCACAAAAAAATATATTGCTGTGGTTTAAGGTCTAATTAAAGTCTAAAAAGGTTTAATTGACCGTCCATTATTATTTAATACTAATAATCAAAAATAAACTTGTTATAATGAGGAACAACTATTAGAAGGCAAATATCTACCTGCAAGAACCTCTTATGAAGTCATCGAAGAATATTAATATCAAGATGAAATGTATTCCATCCTTGATTTACAAATTTTTGAAGGTCGTAAACATTAAATTAGAGCACACTTAAGCTAAGTCCTAAAAACTCCAATACTATTTGATCAGAAATATGGATTCTAGTTTACTAAAACTAATCGGGATTTACAGACATCAATCTTTGGTGAAAATTAAGGAATAATGCTCTAGGCAAAAAGGATTGTATTTTAGAATTTTCCTGTTGATATTAATGAATCATTTTATTAAAATTCAAATGGGACAATTATTTAAAAAAATGGAAAATTAGAAATCGAGGCTACTTTTTCTACTGAATTTGAATCTCTTTTTTAAAAATTATCAAAATGAATAGTCTATTTTTATTAATTTTTTAATACATTAGAGTTATATCTATCTAAAAGTTATTTTATGTAAGAATTTTAATCTACATACTCTTGCTTTAATAGAATCATATGGTGATTAAAGAAGAAAACCAATAAAATAAGAATAATGATAATCTATTATTTATTATACTATTCATTTTGTATCCAAAAAGAACTTATAGGTTTTTAACCTTCTTTAATCTGCATCTATAGATTCCTTTAAAAATTTAGTTAAGATATCGTGTTAGGACTTTAATAAGGTATTCTCACATAGTTAGATATATGAATCAATATTGTCATTAATTGGATATAGGGAATGATAGAATTCCTTTGCATATTCTGCACTCTTAGTTGAAAATATTGTGGGTAAGACTTCGAAATACTTCTACTCATACGTTTGCAATTATTCTAAATAAATTTTATGATTAAATGCAGCCATTGCTTCTCTAACCATTGGAATACTTTCTTCTTTGTTATAATTAATGAAATAATCCCAAAGTTTATCGAAGTTAAATAGACTTTCTAAAAATCGTTTTTGTAGTCTGACTTCATCTGTTCCATCCCTTTAAGCCCATTTTTCAAATAGCTACCATTTTTGTTCTTTGGGAATGTTAAGATTAGCAAATATGTTTCTAATTATTCTCCATCCATTTGACAACCCTATGAAACCGAATTCTGCATCATCTGAATTAATGTGCTATAACAAGAATTCCAAATTTTATTGAGATGTGCCCCATAATGCCAAATAATCTACTAATATTAATCTTTTGTTTTTATTTTCCTTTGGACACTTTCTTAATAATTCGATAATCACATCAGCCAATTCATTCTCAAAGGTTTATCTATGCTTGATTGGACAATAAAACGAGACACCTCCAGTACACCATTCTAAAACCATTTAAAGAACTGCATCATCAGTTTCATTCAGTAATGATTTCAAAACTCCATTGATGAATGTAGTAAAACCAGTAAGTCCATCCCTAACTTAATCCCAAATAGATCTCAAGACCAAGACTCTATTGATAGTTGAGAGATTAGAGAGATTCTTTAAGAAAAAGTCTGCTTATTATTATGAATATGAAGTTTTTATGAATGAACCATCATCAAAATTTAAGAGTACGTAAGCATTCTAATGTTCAAATTCTAAGACAGTCTCTTCAGTTGGATTTAATTAAATGAGTTTGACTTCTAATTCTTTGCCATCTTTATCATACAATCCAACTTTGAACATTTGATTTCTTAAGGTTGGATGTAAGTCTTTAAGAGTTGCTGTTTATTTGAATGTATAGCTTTTTTCATTGACTGAGATAAGTTCAACCAAATTTAAACCAGCCTTCATAATCCAATCTTATTACCACTAAAGTAAATAGTCTCCTTCAAATTGTTATTTCAAAACTCCAAAGAAATCAGCAAGAGTTGTATTTGAATATTGATACTTGTTAAAATATTATCCCATTGCTTGACTGAATTTTTGTTCTCCCATCATAGTGAATAACTGTTTTAATAAGGCTGCACCTTTAGCATATGTAATGCCATCAAAAATATTGTCTGCTTGATCAGTATTCTGAACATCGCAGAAGATGGGATGAGTAGTGTTTCTCTGATCTGTTATATAACCCCAGATTTTACTCTTTAAGAATTCAACCCAATGATCGATAGGGATGTTGTGAACTTTTGTTTAGCATAAATGTGATATGAATTCTGCAAAACTCTCATTCAACCATAAATCATCCCACCATTTCATTGTTACCAAATCTCCAAACCACATATGAGAAAGCTCATGCAACAGAACATTTCCTCTTTATGCAACTTAATCTATGGGCACTTCCTCTTTGAATATTTGATTATCATTTATAGTAACAGCTCCAGCATTTTCCATTGCTCCTGTAGCATATTCTGGACAAAATATTTGATCGTATTTGCTAAATGGATATGGAAATTAGAATAGTTATTCATAATATTTCATACCATCCTTTGTTAGTTTAAAAATGTCATTGCTATCTCCTTACAAAAATTATTTCAAAGAAACCCGACAAAACAAACTCATTTCAATTCCATTGTGCAATTCTTCACATTTTATCTCCTCGTAAGGTCCTGCAACAATAGCATAGAGATAAGTGGATAATTTCTTAGTTTTCACGAATTCCTATATTTAATAATCATCCTTATGTTGAATGTAGCCTAATTCTTAGACCAATGCCAATTCTACATTTTACATATTCCCATCTACTTTCTTCTCATTACTTATTATCTTCCATTCCTTGGGAGCCTGAGCTATCAACTTAAGAGTGCCTTTTAAATTTAATTTATTTAAAACCTTTTAAATCTGGTTGATCAAAGCATGGAAACATCTTGGAAAAGTGATAAGGTTCGCATTATGAATAAAGGTATTACTATTCATCTGAATCAATAAATGAATGCAATCCATAACCTGTGGTAGAATACTCGTTCTCAAAATTTACTATAATAACATCACTTAAAATTTTACTTCTTATTTCAGTCTGACCTTAAAGATTTTCTTAGCCAACCAATGTAATGAATCCATCTTCCAATTTCCATTCAACTGCATTACCATTCACTGTTACTCCATCAAGTTTACCGCCTTACCAATCAAGGAATAATCCATCACTTTTGTGTATTTGAACAGATATGAATATTACTCCTCTATAAACCTTTCCTCTTAACAATTCTACATATATTCTGTAATCAACTTATGAAAGTGATTCTGATCTCTTAAAAGCCTATTGTTTTGTAAGCATAATAGATATATTAATAATTATTATTTAATATTTAATATTTAAATCAGCAACACTTATTTAATGTACACTCAGAAATTGAATATCACTCATAATTACCAATTTCACACTAGCCCTATGCAATTTATCAATTTATTGTGGAGCATATCAGGTTCTTATATAAAATAAAATTATTGATTGATTTCAATTTAGTTTGATTCGTTTTTTAATATAATATTAATTTTATGAAGGTATAACTAATAGGCCTTCTTCTGTTTTATTTGGTTACTTGCAAAAACATACCATTATAATTAGAGATTGGGTTAATTCAATTTGAAGATCTCTAGCCTGGAAAACTTTAATATTAAGTATGACAAATTGCAAATGAAAAATAAAGGAAATTTAATTTGATCAGCCATTTATCCGTGTCCCTTAGGTTGCTTTAACAATTAATAGTCTAATGAATCATAATTCTTAGGTGTATTTCAGCAAGATTTACAATGTGACCACTGATGGTACTCTATTCCACACTAAGTCTAGGATTTACAGTTGGAGTTTTGAGTGGAACAGAGTAATCCCTAGAATATCGCTACATGGCTATCGTTGATGATAGAGTCTAAGTGAATTGCCTTAATTTTAAAGTCAAAGAAATTGTGTTCATTCCTTATCTAAAGTATTCGCATCTAAAATCTCTAGATAGTTTGTCAAGGTACCTAAATCATGGGTATTCTTAACCGGAGTCAGATAATAAAGCAATACTTTCTCCTTTTAATAGGGTATCTGCTTTCAATCTATAAATTAGACATCAGAAATGAGGGAATCATGCTTAAGTTCCAATCCATAGACACAGAAATATTGGGAGTTTGCGTTGTGGCTGGTGCAGTTGATATTCTATAGTCTAGGATCGATGACTTACCAACATTCTAAGGGTACAACCTCATGAAGCAATCGACAACTCTATCCATCATAGCTTAATCAAGTTTTATTTGTGAAGATGAATGCTTATTATACTTTAGTAATTCTTATTATAAGTTAGGGAATGATTAAACTAAACAATTAAAAATTAGTACTGAATTTCATAATTACCAAGAAAAACCAAATTTATCAAAATTCATACCCTTGAAAAAAGAAAATCCTACAGTTACTTAAGATAAAGTTGAGAATTTAATAGAATCAACTATTAAAATCGATAAGATTGAACAACCACATACTTCTCATGAAGAGAGTTTAAAGAAGATGATAAATCAATCAATTTTAAATTTAGAAGAATAAATAAATCATCCTAATGGAATTAATAGTTTTGATTCTAATATTAATGAAATACCTCAGTCAGAACCTATAGATAGTGAAAGCGAAAGTGAAGATGAGGAAGTGGAAATGACTCCAATTAAGATTTCAAAACCTATTAATATTGAGGAAGAATTATAGAAATTAGAAAAGATTTCAGATGACAGAACCAAAAAGATTAACATCATGGAATTCAATCCAAGGGAATCTGTTAATGTTTCATTTTTATCAAGAAATAATATTGATATGCAAGAAGAAAGCAAAGCTGAAAAACTTATTGAATTAAAATATATTGATAGAGCACCTAAGTTTTCACCTAAAATTTAGTAAATGTTTGAAGAAGCAAAAAAGAATATTGAAGTTGAATAATCAACAACTGATAAAGTTGAACCTCATATAGATAACAAACTATCAATAAAGGAGTAATTGAAATTAAAAACCGAAAGTTTATTACAACAAGTTGAGAACACTTTACATACTTCCAAAACCGATTCTGATCAAAGAGATATTCCTTAATAATTAAATTTTAATAATAAGTTAGAACAATAAGATATTTCTAATGCACTTATTGAAGAAGTATAAAAAATAACTCCTCCAACTAGCGAGAAAAAGCATACTAAGTAACCCATTCTTAATGAATATGATACAATTTTTGCTTAATTTGCTAACAATAATAATAATTTAAGATCTGTGAAACCTTAGTAACGCTTTTCTAGTCCATTATTTGACACAGAAATCACTATGGAACTAGTTTAGGAGGAAGAAGAAGTTGAACCTAAATAGGAATTAAAAATTCTTAATCCAAGAGAAGAGAGACTTTAAAAATATTTGTAAAAGGCTGATGAAGTGGATCTCAATTTCTTAGAAAACATCAAATTGGTTTCAGAGTAGAATGGATAATAAGAAAACCCAACTATGGAATAAGAATAAATATAGGAAGTGTTCGACCAATCAAATGTATCATACACAGAATAATTAAATATGAGAAAGAGTATATATTATAAAAATAATTTAGATTAAATCCTTTAGGAACTTTAACAGAAATACAATATAAAGGCTGCTCCAATTTAGAGTTTTGAAGAATTTAAATTGAAAGTACCGCAGGATCAATATCCATAAATATTGTATGAGAAATATCTAGATCAATTGAAAAAGCAACAGATAGGAGCTAGTTTTATAGAAACAGATCACAATGTAAGATCGGTAGAAAACTCATATTAACTTGAAGCAGCCTACTATGAATGGCATTTATAAAAAAACATATGAGTCAAGCATCATCTATTCAATTATCAGTATATTTTAAAATTTAAAATAATTGATATTTATTATAAAATTGCTAATATAAATTTACATTTGCTGAAATTATGCTACTCCTGCATAAGCTATTAATTCTCTCTATAAATAATAAATTGGGTTCTGTATACAAATATACAGACTATAATTTAACATCAAAGGAAACTCAGAACCATGAGAAGTATTAACAATAGTGATGAAAGGGAATATTATTAATGTTGGAGCTTGTAGTTAGAAGATGAAAGCATGGTTTACAATTTTTATTAAATAGCATATATGCAATACATTTTATTTAACATTTTTTTAATTAACTTTTAATTTGAATATTACATTTTATAAATTATATTAATTAACCATCCTATGGTTGTAAATACGAATTGAAAATATAATTGGAAGATTAGGTCAGTCGAAAATGATAAAATATTGAATTGTAGAGTTGTTTTTTATAAAAGTAATTTTTGTCAATAGAAGCCAATCTAATATAGGTGTGCATCAATGGTCTAATATTCTTTAAGTACATTAAGTTCTCAAAGGCTTGTAATTTAGAGTGATTATTGTCAATTTTAAGTGACTATTATTACAAAGGGAGAATTGAATAAGTAATAAACAGAACTGAATTAAAAAAGAATATAAATTATCAATATCATGAAATTTTATTGAAATAATTTTATTGGATTAAAATAATGTGGTCAATTTGAAGAGTCAGGATTGTTTTGATTAAATGATTAAAGAAATTGATGAAAATTATAAAAACTCTTAAATTACAATATAAACACTTTGCTACTCAAATTCTCAACGCTGTAGTTAATTATGAATTAATAATACAGTATTTTATATTTTTATTAATGCAAACTGAGAGGAAGGAAGCAAAACTAGCTGGTAGTTGTGAGATGGAGGATCTGATTAGTAACGCTTAGTATATTATTGTTTAAGTCTACCCTTATGAAGTGGTAAACCAGCATTTCAGTAGTTTTGTTGAAAACTCAAAGGAGTTTTAAGAGACAAAGGAATAGCTGACAAGAATAGGTTCCAATCTTCGATTAAAAGTAGACGATTGGCCAACAATCGATGAGGCAAAAATCTTATTCTAAATAAACATGTATAAGAATTAATCATCATAAAAAAGTTAGAATGCAAGGAGAAGAAGTGTAAAATGGAATGATTAAGATAAAAGATTATTTTATTGGGTGGTTATCAGATATTGTTTATTAAAAGAAATCCATTAACTTGTAATTAAAATTATTCTTAAAACCAAGACACCTATTGAATGGAGAGATATAGCTAAAATGATAATAGGGAGGAATGCTCATCAATGTAGATTGAAGTGGGAATAGAAATATAAAATTTCTCTCTCAGAAGCACCATGGGTAGAAGAGGAGGATTAACTACTGTAATAAGTGCATGAGTACTAATTTTATAATATCTTCAAGAGAGTTTAGTAGATTGGGAAAGGAAAACAAATGGTCATAGATAGCGAGAGAAATGTATAAGAGATCTCCAAATAAAATCTTCAGACAACCGAAACAATGCAGAGAGAGATGGATTAATAGGTTGGATCCCAATATTTGCAAGTAAGGAGATAATTTATATGAAGTGAACCATGGTCGAAGTAATAGGAAATAGATTTATTAAAAACCATTTTGATAAGAGGAAAGAAATGGTCTGAATTGTCTGCTCTTTATGGGAGAGTGAGAACAGAGAATTCTTTAAAGAATAAATACAACTCACTTTTAAAAAAAGAGAAATTAAAATATGAATTTGAAACGATTAATCCACAATTATTTTCAAAAGTGCAAAAGTTAAGGATGGACTATGCCAATAAATACGGTAAAATAACTCCAATTGAAGAAATTGATAATTATGAATGGTAGTTTATAGTATTAGGAATATAAAGTTTATATATTGATTTGTGTATTTCAGAAGGTAAGTATGAGGAGGCATAAAAAATAAAGAATGATGATTTTTTTGATTTATTTCATTATGATTTAAGTTCTAGCAACAAAAGTGAAATTTTATACAAAAAATAATTGAACATCAAGAGAGTCAATAGTAATCAATTTTCTGTAGAAAATGATAGGTCTGGAGTTGTTGTCTTTAATAAAAGAACTAAAAAATTATTCATTTCTCCATTTAATACATTGGATTATCAAGGATTAATATTGAAGCATATCTATAAGTAAATAAAGACGGAGGAAAACAACAACAGTAAATGTTCAACTCTAACTCAATCTGATCATAATATGTTTATGATGTAAAAATCATTAGATGATATCAATCGACAAAGTACAATGCAACCATTATTATTATTGGCTAACCAGCCATCATTTATGATGCCTTTGGGATAGAGCATGATAAATAGTTATTGGTTGCCACCTGTACTGCCATGTATGTCTCAATCTATAGGGGGATATCAGCATTAACAAAAGAATATATAAGAATAGGTGGCATAAACCATTAAAGAAATCAATAAGCCAGTAAGTTTTGATGATTTATTCGGTAACGATATCAAAGTTGTCGATTCTGATGGAGAAAAATGATAAATTTATGATCGTTAATCTTTTATTTTAAATAAATATTTATTTTTATGTCCTCCAAGGATGAAGAACTTCAGGAGATGCTTATGAGATATGAGAATCTCGAGAAGCATAATCAGCAATTACAGACTGAAAATTCCAATTTGATGAATCAGATGCAGAGTCTTACGCAAGTATAAGGAATTCTTATAACATTAAGAATATTAGATAATTAGAAACAGAAAACAATGAATTGATTGATTAAATTGAGAATTTAAAGAATGATTTACGAACTCAATTTTAGCTGAGTCAAAGTTTGAGACAAGAGAATGAATTCTTCGAAAATTAATTGCAAGATTTCAGGAAAGAGATGGAGTAAGGAGGGCAATACTATAGCAAATTACTAGAAGATAATGATCAATATAAAACTAATCTCTAGCATAAAAACTAATAAATGGAATATTTGATTCAAGAGAACAATATGTATAAGGATTAAATGATTCAATTGTAAGAAGAAAATGATTAGATCACTCAAGAAATAACCAACTTGCAAGAATTGCTTAATCAAAATGAATTATATCATCAAGATCCCATTAATATCTAAAATTCTGATTAAAAGAAAGATAAAAAACACTCCAGAAGATAAATCAAAGAATTGGAGAAATTGGTAATTAAGAGAGAATAGGAATTGAGTCATTTATATGGTAAAATGGAGGATATGAAAAATTATATTACATAGATTAAGCATCAATCTGATAAGTACGAATAAAATTTATAACAACTATATAAAGATTATTAATAATTGGAGGCAGAAAGAAACAAATATGCTCACAAAATTGATTAGATGCAAAATTATAATGAGAGATACTCAACCTTATAGTAATAGTTATAAAACTAAGAGAAACATAAAAATAAAGAATACCATTCTTTAAAAAACTAATGTGATCAATTGTTAATGCATAATTTGTAGTATTAATAATAAATACAAACTATTAATGATGAATATGGAAAATTATCATAATAATGTATAGATTTGTAAGAATTGAATGAGCAATATATGCAAGAATCTTAAATACTAAAGGATTCTTTAATTGAGAAGGATCAAAAGCTTGAAAGAATGTAATTACAACTATAACAACTATAATAGAAAGATCTTTAAATCTAATAATAAGTCCGAGATCATAATTAGCAACTTAAAGAATTTTAAAATAATAAATAAGAATTGCAGAGTCAAATAATATAATTATAAAGGGACAATTAACAATTTTGTAATTAGATAAATACTTTGAAAGAATAATAATCTAAAGAGCTTAAGGATCATCTCAACATTCAGGAGCAATTCAAAAAGGAAAAGCAAACCTTAGTGGATAGAATAAAGATGCAAGATGAAAAGTGTTCTGAAATGGAAATTAAGTACAAAAACATTGAAATATATTTGAAATAAGTGGAAGAAGAGAGATTGTATAGAGTCTAAGCTGAATAGTATTAATTTATATATTTTAGATCTTTCGAAGAAGTCTCTCAATAATGTATGTAATTATAAGATTAAAATAGAGATCTACTTCGACAAGTAGCTAACCTTGAAAATGAATTATAAAGAAATGAAGAGGAAATGAAGCAACTTAAAAAGAATAACAAAAAGTATTTATTTGAATTAATACAAGTTCTTAGAATTTCGATAAAACAACTTAGTAATTGATACTCAAAGATAGGGAAATCTTGCATCTCTAATCAGTCGTCGAGAGATTGGAGGGTATGAATAGACAGCTGCAATAAGAATGTGATAGATTGGCTGCTAAAATATAATTAACATCACACGAAAATTCATTATTGAGTAAAACCAATAGAGAAATTAACCAAATGGGTCGTTTAATTTTAGAAGGTTAATAGATAAAAGAAATGCTAGAAAAGAAAAAGTATGAAAAACCATTAACAATTACGAATAATAAGGCTCCTCAAGTGATTTAATAACTATAATAACATAGCAGAAGACCTTCTGTTAAAAAATCTTGAGAACAAATTAGTTTGATTAATATTTATATAAATATAACTTTTCATAATTTTCTATTTGAAATTAGAGTTAATAACATTTGATTAATTTAAGTTTCTTAGAAGATATTTAATACTTCTTTATTTACATGATTTCGAAAATCATACGCTTATATCTTTTGTTCAATTTATATAATTATGAATAAAATAGGTTATTAATGATGTTCAATTTCAATTATTATAGGACATAATAAATGAAATCACTCCATTTACTTTTCTTTTTTGAAGTATTAAAATTATTGTTTTTATTCCTCCTTTCTCAGCTTTCTTTATTGAATTGCTCTCTCATTAATTTTCTCCATATATTCACTAAATGAAATAGCCTTCTCTTCACCATCTTTATTTTTCTCCTCATCTCCAAAAATTGCATGAATTTCAGAATCCAAACATTACCTACCAAATCGAACATATAAGAGTTCCAAAGTGTCCTATTTTTATAAGTTAGTATTTCTACTTCGACTGTTACTTTTGGATCCTTCCTATCTGGGGGTAAGTACATTAAGAATTAAATCATATGAAACAAACTTTTTGGTTCTAGGCCTGTCTTGTCGATTGTACATTTTTTGTACATATTCAAAAATTCAGTCCAACTTACTCTTCCATCAAGATTTTCATCAACTTCCTAGTTTCATTATTAATAGTGTAGTTTACCCATAACATAAGATCAATTTCAGACTTGGTAAGTGAAACACCTAAAAATTTAAGCATTTTATCAATATCTTTAGCATCAAAGTAATCAACATCTTTTTTTTTAAGCATCTAGAATACTCTAAAAATAACAATAAGAATACTTTTCTAACTACTTCTTTTCACTTGCTTTGATTTCTATACCTTCTAATTTTTGTTCAATTGGTTACTCTTTTTCAACTTTTTTCTGTTTCATTCTTTGTACATCGACTTAGAGATTTGATTTTGGAATTTAAGCTTTGGGTAATATTCCCATTGCAGCATAGCGTTCTTTCATTGAGGAAGGTAAGAGATTTAAGTCTATTTTATTGCCTTTCTTCTTCTTTTTTTCATCGTCCATTTTTGTAATATTTATTATAATTATAAGACATTAATATATTCGAAGAAAGTTCAATTGATATATATATTTGGTAGAATTATAATGGGAGAAATCTATTATTAATTATGTTGCAAATGTGTTATTTTGAATTAATTAACTGAGTTTTAGGTTGAAGTTTATTATTAATAAATGAACTATTAAAAAAGTCGAATTTTAAGTGATAATGAAATACAATCCATTTATGAATAACTCCAGACGAATTTGAAGTTAATGACGGAGTGTTTGAAGCATAATAAAACATTAATGAAGGTTCATTATTGAAATTATGTCTAGGATTTTGGTAAGGCTACTTGTGACTATGGAGACAAAATCGAGGATCTCTCTAAAAGAACCATCAAGGATATGATGAAAATCAATACAAATTACATACTTAAGGAGATGAGTGGATAGGTATTACTATATTAAGTTTGAATAGATTAAAATAATTGGTTCATAAATTATGGGAACATCTTAGGCCATTAAAGAATTAATGAATCCAATCGTAGAGGAGGGGAAAGCTCTGAAATAATCATACAATGATTACGTCAAACAGATAAATTAAAGGAAGAAGGATCAAGAAGAGTAATTTAAGAAATTGGATGATTTGAAAACCAAAATAGCAGTATATCAAACATCAGTCTATCCAATTGAAAAATAGATGACATCTTAATTTAGATAGTTGAAACAATAAGAGTAAATGATGATTGAGGAGCAAAAGCTTAAATATATGTATGTAGGACAATGCAAAACAGATTTAAACAATTTTATAATTGAAGAAAATTAAATAGTTGAATAAAAAACTAATTAAATTACTCTTAAATGTTATGAATTGGTAAGTCAGTGTTTGGACGAGTACAATAAGAAATTTAAAGACATTGCATAAGTTAAGCATTTGATGGATTATTCAATGAAATCTTTTGATAGATCTTCTAAGAGGAGTATTACACCATCAAAGGTCTGTGCATTATCTCATTGTTCATCTTAGAATGGACATAGTTAAAGATCTAGATCTAGGTCACCATCAACTTAGATTTAAGGGATGGAAAGATTCAGAGATAATAATAATAATTCTAAGTAGGACATTTCTAATGCTAAGAATAATTAATGTTAAAAGGAGAACCTCCATAGAAAAGATCCTAGTAGAGATGCTCTGGTTAGTACAAGAAATTAGAGTAAAAGCTTAGTTAAGAAAAATGATGACTTTAACGTTGTAGAATCAGAGATATTTGAGGATTTTTTAAATAAAAATTATAACAATAATAATAATAAAAGCATAGGACATAGCAAATCAAGAAGCATTTTAAAAGAGAATTTTAATGATACTACCTAACATATGATAAAACCATAGTCTAAAATTAACATCAAGCAAAGGGGTGATAGTAGGAGACAAATAAGTAATAGAGTTACTTCAGATGAAGACTATATTTGATTAATTAATATTATATTGTATTATTAACAACAAATAATTCAACGTCTTGATTATTTTCCAATACCACTTTTACCAGTAAATAAGTGCTTAGGCATTTTGCAATCTATTTTAGTATCACCATCACCAGCTTTAGCCTCATTTCTTCTTCTTCTTTATATTTTTTTAGACATTCTTTCCATAGCCTAAATTATTAGATAGAATATATTACTTATTCTTAAGCAGTAAGGACTTTTTTATTACCTCTACTCCTGCTTCTTGAGATTTCTCTAAGTCTGCTTCTACTTCTGGATAAAGCATCTCTTCCTTTTCTTTGATTTCTCTCATTTCCTTCAATATCCATATCATTATCATCACTATCATCTGATGAATGTTGTTGTCTTTTCTATTTTTAGATAACCTTCTTTGCAGCAAACTTCTAAGCTCTCTATTCTAAAAAGGTAGTATCAATTCCTTTTTTAGCAAAATCTTCTTTTGCATCTTCCAAATTGGGTCTATGTAATTTAACTTATTGTTTCATCTTCATATGATGTTCTTCCTTAATCATCTCTCTTTTTTTGTTGACTTGATCTCTTGTGTTTAATAACATTTCTTCTCTAGCATCCTCTTCTGGATCTTCAACTTCAGCTTAATCCATCATTTCTTCTTCCTTTTCCAATTCCTCCAATCTTTAGAGAATATCAGCATCAACAAAATCTCCAATATTCTTACCATCCATGATTTCAGGTACAGCATCATATTTCCAATCAGGATTGTCTAACAAAAAGTGTTCTATTAAAATAATCAACATATAATAATACCTTATAATGGGAAGGAGAAGACTCCAGCTCCACCATTTTATTCTTGTACATCCTTCAAGGTTGGTCTATTTAATTTACCCACTACTTAAGGAATTACTGGCATTCTATTTTGATTAACTCTTTTAGGTTAAGCAATATAGACTCCTTAGAGAATTGACTCTTCTCTCAAAAGATTTGGATTGCCACCTGTTAATTGTTCAGGCTTAAGATTTTATCTCCATTCATTTAATAAATTGCAGGCTTTTTCTTTAACTAAGGCTATTCCCTCACCAGATTTGTTACTTAATTAAGAACTAATAAATAGATTTCAAATAGATACTAGAACACATTTTCGGATTGGATGACATCTTACAACTTTTATTAATCAATTGGATCTAATTATTCAAACTTTTTAATATCTATTTTAGTCATAACTAACAATAAAGGTTTATTCTTGAAGAGTGGTTTTAAGTCTTTGAAGAGTGCAATCTATTGATCAATTGAATAACTGCATGTTTCTGAAATATCCAAGAAAAACATGATGCAGGCCTTTAAATGTGCAAGTGCTGTAATTGCTTACATTTCAATCGGGTTTCTTTCACTCAATGAATGATCCAAGACTCCTGGAGTGTCGATAACTTACCAACGTACAAAGTTGTAATCACTGTGTCCAACATATAGATTTTATGTTGTGAATGGATAGGGTTGGACATCCAAATTGGCATTTGTAATATTATTTACAAAACTACTCTTTCCGACATTGGGGAATCCAGTGACTAGGAGAGTTCTTTCAAAGGGATTGATGGCTGGCATTCTGGATAAGTGTTTTCTGACTTCATCCAAATAATTCAGAGAACTGGTCAATTTTTTAAGTGTGGTACACATACGACCTAATGCTGCTCTCTTTAACATTTTGCATCTATACAAGGAATCACCGTATTTTAGCAATCTACAATAATCCTTTGCAATGTTATCAATCACATTTCTACAAGCATGTACATGTCCCAATGCCAATTTATAATGATCCTTGTCATACAATACATTAATCAAATCTGCATAGAATGGATGAATATCATCTAACTATTATATATGAGGATATCAAATACTTTTGGGAAGTCTTACAAAATGGCATCAATCTTCTCGTGAATGGTTTCTTATGTAAATTTTACTTTTCTCATATAAAATCCTCTAATTCTGGAGATATCATATCCAGGATGGACTACTGTAGGTGTTTTCCTTTGAGTCTTAGATAAAATCACATTTATCATGTCTTTAGCAGGCATAACAGGACGTATAGTTTTGAAGTTATAAGACATTGCTATTTTTAATCACAAAAAATATTTAATCATAATTTTAATTTAATATAGTTTATAATTCTCCAATAGTGACGGGTTTAAAAAGTAATTATCCATGCCACTTTCAAATCAATAATTTTGAGTTTCCTCATCAGAAATCCTATTACAATGGTTTCTCCTTCTCCATCATCCTTTTGAAAATTGAGATGCATCATTGCCATCTACATTTCAATTATATGACAATTTGGTCAAATTGCAACTCTCCTCCTTCCTCCCATCATTATCAAAATATTTTAGGACTATTGAAAAGAATTCTCGGATTCCAATATTAATATAGTATTAAAAAAATAACTGTAAATTTTTTCAAAAATCCCTAAAGATTATTCTAGAATCTTCTGTTTTGGAACAGATTGTTTGAAAGATGCTATGCTATTAATGGACTTTGGTGTGAGTTATCAACTTTATGCACTCAAAATTCCTCATATAATTTGAAGTCATAAAATAAGTGATCTAGCCGTTTCTTAATTCATTTTGGAATAGGTTTCGTAATTTAAGTTCTCTTAGTTAATTATTTATCATATTCTTATTTTATTGTTATTCAATTTTGTATATCTAATTATGTTTCCCAAGAATTACATCATAATGGAATACTATTTTCAACAAAGACAATGATATCCTTGAATAAAAATGTTCTCTCTTATAATAATTTTATATTCATTTAAACATTGACTATAATAATTATTCTTTATGAAGATTAATTTGTATAAAGTGTTATCTAAAATAAATTTAGAATCATGCTCACTAAGTAATACATGACTCTATTTAGGACAGTTATTAATGATATTATAATTTATCTAAATTTGAATTGAATATAGTTGGATTTTTTCCTATAAAATTGTGCTTAAGGTCTATCAAATTTCTCAATCAAACTACGATAATTAAGTTTTTGAAATATTATTGTAAGTGCTACCTCTTTATAGTCTTGCAAATAGAACTATAAAGAATTTTAAATATTCCAACTTATTGAACAATCAGAACCTTAATCTAGGACTTTATATTGAGATGAAGAATAAATCGAATAATTTGAAAATGTCTACATAAAGGAGATTGTCCAATTGATACTCAGTGCAACCTAAAAGTATTGTTTATTATTATACTCTAATTTAAAAATGAGAACTATTTCAAATTAAGTGAGTTGTTGAAATACTCTTTAATAGATATTGTTTATTATATTTTATTATGTTAAATATATTATTGATTTGGTCCAAACTCCTTGAAATAGGAACTTGTGGGACTATCAGCCCTACTATTTTTTTTTAGGCACTCTCATCAGATAACTCTGAAGTAACAACTCTTAAGCTAAACACCGAATATATAATCAAATTTGATTTTACATTGCCCTCTAGTCATGATTCAAACGTAGACTACTTTAAAATAACACTAACAGGATTTTCATCATTGAGAAATCCAGATTCTTCAAAATATTTTAAAAATCCCACCACAGATGGAAAATCTTACATTCGATTTAGCTTCGATTATACTTAATACACTCCGTCAATAATATTTTATGCTACCACAGGTGCATCACTTGTGGAACATACTTGTAAAGGTTAAAGTTTTTCAGGCACTACAGACCTTTCAATTTACTCAAGTGATATAAAAACCTTTACCTTAGCAGGGGGAACAATAACGATAGATTCCATTAGTCCATCAAATAGGATTTTCGACTTGAAATCAACTTATACTATCAAGCTTACCTTTGAGAATTCTCTATCAGTAAATCCAAATTCATTAACCTTTACAATACCATCAGGTTTACAATCAGGCACACCAATTACATGCACAGGAAATCCGTCTACTTCAATTCAATGTTCTTATGATTCAGAAAAATAATTAATAATAATAACTTCTTTAGATTCTACTAAGACATAAACGATTCTTCTTGACTTTAATAACCCCAAGTCACCAACTACATTTCTTACTTTTAATAATTTTATTACAAAAATTGATAATATTTTAGTTGATACAAGCAGCACTTCCTTAGTAGTCAATGGGTACAATGATGGAATACTCGCAGATGTATAAATAGAAAGTGGATCTTATAAAGTAGGTTAAAATGGAGCCTTTATTAAATATACATTTAAAAACATAAATGATATAGAACCTAGTTTTTAATTTGAATTAACCTTACCTAGTGATATTTAATGGGATTTAACATCTAAATCATGTTCTTTGAGTGTGGCAGGTGTATTAAAAGGTTGCGATTACGAAAAAAGTTCAACGAATGCTTAATTGATTACAGTAACAATAACCATATCTAATTCAATATCTGGAGGAACATCGATAATATTAACAATTAATTCAATAATAACACCATATACCTTCAAATCTGCAACTGGATTCTCATTGAAGGTAATTAAGGATACTGTGGAATATGATAAAAAAATATCCTTTGGAAGTTTAACAATGACACAATAAAGCGGCATTACTTTATCATTTTTTGAAAAAACAGAACTTAAGAATGGTGCTCAATCAACTTATACTTTTAATACTTAATTTGAAACTGCATAACCTGATGGCACAAAAATAACATTTACTCTACCAGGATATCTGTTAGACAATGTGAACAAAGTAGAATTTTATAATTTTAATCCTTATACTGGTTCCAATCTATTAGTTATTTCATCTGCAGCTACAATTACAATCTAATTAACTGGAGCTTTAGATAAGAATTAAATTTATGTCACTAAAATATATAACGTAGTGAATAAAGATAGTATTGGCACAATTACAGCTGAGACAGTATTAGGCACTTATAAGATATCAAGCACAGATTAAGGCACAGCTCTTACTGTTTCAAGTGGCGACCCAAATACTATTACTATTAATTCTTTGGATATCGAAAAAAAATTACTAGGAGTTTTAGATACATATTATTTTAAAATACAATTATTTAATTAGCCCTCTGATGGATCTACTATCATTGTGACTATGCCAGAAAATTTTTCTGTTGATATTGCGAATTAGGAATGTAAAGCAGCAGTGGATAAAACTAAAGGCTTCACAGTAGATACATGTTAAGTTAATAGCTAGGAAATTAGTATTAAAACAAGTGCGATAATATCTAAAAATTTGGAGTTTAGACTGAATAACTTAATTAGGAATCCCAAGGTCTCTTAGTCTACTTACTTTTTTTAAATAAGAACATAGAGAGGTACAACTATTATAGATGAATCTAGCAGCTCGGATTCATTACTATAATTTAAATTAAATTGTCCTGCTACTCCTTCTTTATTTTGTAAGGAATGTGATATTTCCAATAATTGCTTATCATGTTATACTGATGTCTCAATAACCCCTAATATTTACCTATTTGAGAAAAAATGTGTAAGTACTTGTGGATAAAAGTATTACAGCGATTCTAGTAATGCTTGCAAGAGTTGCCCAGATAATTGTTTAGAATGCACTAGTAGTACTGTATGCTAAAGTTGCAGCGATGATACAAATTATGAACTCAAGAATAGTAAATGTGTTAAGAAATGTAATGAGAAATAATTTGATTATAATGGTATATGTACATTGTGTAATGAGAATTGCAATACTTGTATAGATCAAAGTACGAAATGCACATCATGTGGAACAACCAATAATCTGCTTTATTAAAACAAGTGTATTTCTTAATGTCCAACAGGAATATTTCAGGTTGGGTTCTCTTGCATTGCATGTACTTCACCCTGTAAAACATGTAGCACTGGTCCAACTGCATGTCTCACTTGTGTTGCTAATTATTATTACAAAAAGACATCATTGAGTTGTGTTACTGATTGTGGTACTAGATATTTCTAAGATGGAAGTGAATGTACTTAATGCTCTGATCCATGCAATAATTGTTCCAGTAGCACAATATGTATTGATTGCATTACAGGATACTACTTTTTCAATAATAGTTGTATATCAACAGTGCCTAGTGGCTATTATTAATCAGGCAATACCTTAATTAAATGTCCTAACATTTGTGGAAATTGCATTTCAGAAACTGAATGTACTTCTTGTCCAACAAATCAATATTTGTTATCAAAATAATGCATAGATAAATGTCCTGATAAATATTACTCATTGAACTTTGTCTGTTATTCTTGTGATGCCTCGTGCCTGTTATGTTCCTCAAGCACAGTGTGTACTTTATGTCCAGATAATTATTTACATTTGTCTGGTAAATGCTATTAGAATTGTCCTACTAAATACTACTCCTTGGATTAATAGTGTTTATCATGTCAATCATCTTGTGCCACTTGTGTGAATGGTCTGGAGTGTAAGACATGTCCAACAAGTTCACCATATATGTCAAGTAATCTGTGTGTTTCCACCTGCTTGGCCAATTATTATATAAAAGAGTATGCCTGTATCAAGTGTTCAAATGAGTGTGCCACATGCGATGATAAAGGCTGTCTTACTTGCATAGAGAATTACAAATATTTAAATTAGACTTGTGTAACTTCATGTCCTAGTGGATATCAAGATGTACCTTATATTTATAATTACTAAGTTGAACAATGTAGGAATATGCGAGATTGTGACGAGTTCAGAGGAGCAATTAATATCCAATTTGTAAGAGAACAAGTACATACCCATTCCATTCACAATAGTAGCGATAATTATGATTTTGAGTGTTGCAGTGGCTAAGATATCTAAATCTGAGGTAATAAATAATGTACAATAGTAGACTTTTATTCCAGGTTCAGCAGTTGGTTTATTGGGTCTAATCATTGTAGGTTCATGGACAGTGCTACTTATCTTATAATTGGATTACATTTTGGAGAAACTAGAAATGTATCTAATAATGGGTTCGATTGGAGTTCACATTATATTGAATCTCATTAATCTATGCGTTGTCAAACATAGTACTAAAGGGGACATTGCTTTTAATTAGTGGTATGCAGCAAGGAGATCCAATTCGTGTGCCTACATCTTCCTAAATGTATTGTCTGTACTGAGTTTCACTATGACAAGGTTTTATTTTTCTAGGTACTTCGGATTTAGATTCTTAAAATGTAGATTATCAGATGTTGATAATATGGTAGGGATGAATATCATCAATGGACTCTGTGCATTTGTATCATTATTCCATCTATTCATTTTAGTTTTGTTGTATTCCCGCTTTGATTGCCAGCGTGCTTCTAGCCTACAGGGATCAACAAAGAGAGTAATTATTCATAAGCAGTATTGACTCATTCATAGTCACCATTATCTTTGCAATCTGTTTGATATGTGAAACTCAAAAGGACGAAAACTTTTTTGAAGAAAACAATAATGGATCTGCTCCACATTCACTCTAAGTTATTCCTGATTACTTTTAAACCAAACGATCCAAAAGGTTTTCCTTTGATGAATCCATAAATGGATAATAGTTTGTTAAGAATGAGTAAGATCATGAGCCATCTTTTCCAAAAATTGATGAATCCATTGAATATAAAGATAATCAATCCTTTCAGAAAATGATGCATTCTCAAATGATCTTCAAATAAGAGATTCCAGATCCAAAAAAAGACAATTTCAATCTGTCTCAAGAGGAAATGATCATTAAAATACAGAGTAATGATGTTTCCGAACCCGTATCAGTTATAGAATCATCAAGAGAATATTAGAATAGAATTTAGGAATAAAAGAGATTAGAAGAATTGTAGAGGCAGGAAGAGTTAAAGAAAATAGAATTAGAAAAATTAGCAGAACTCAAAAGAATAGAGGATGAAATCAAATAGCAAGAACTCGAAAAAGTTAGAAGAGAGAAAGAATTATTACAATTAGAGGAACAGAAGAAACAATAGGAATAATTAATTTAGTAATAGTAAGAGACGATGAAATTAGAAAGAATAAAAGAGGAATAAAGACAGACTGAATTGGCAGAGTAGGAATAGAGGAGAATAGCTGAATTAAAGAGAATCGAGGAAGAAATTTAGGCAGAAAAAGTGAGATAGGAAGAATAAAAACTAAAACAATAAGAGGAAGAGTAGAAAAGATTATAGGAGGAACTAGAATAAAAAAAAAGAGAAGAAGAGATTAAATAATTGTTGGAAGAATAACGATTATAGGCATTGAAAGAATAAGAATTACTTTAATCTAAATCAAATAAAATCATTTTGGTAGATCAGGATGATGATGATGCTGGATGGAATATCGAAGATGAAGAGAATCAGGAATAAAGTATTGATTAAGGCTATTAAAAATAACTACAAAAGGAAGTTATTTTAGATGAAAACAATGATGTTGAAGATAATTGGGATGTTCCAGCACAGGGATTTGTGAGTATACAACCAAAATCACATCTAAAAAAAGATAAACAAATTGAAGAACCTTAAAATCCATTTAGAGGGGAGAATTAAAGATATGTAGCTTAATCAGACCTATTGAAATTCTCAAGTGATGATTAAGATGATGAAGACGATTGGGCAAAAAACCAAATATCTCCCTCTGAATTCAATGTTCTTAATTAAAGATTCAATCAAAATGATCACTCGGTTACATAAGTTGATCGATCTAATAAGTTCTCTTCAACAGGCTAAAATTTTACATCTCTTATAAAGAGACCAACCTAACCTGATCCTGAAACAATTAGTGATAGTGATTCAGTCAACAAATGTGAATAATTTCCAAAAATCAAATAAACTAAAGGACCTAAAAAATAAAATTAAGGGTAACATAAAAGGATGTAGTTATAAAGATAAAAGATTTAATAAAAAGGTAAATAAAATATTAAAACTAATGATATCCAGTTTTGATCTTATAAATGATGAATTCAATATTTATTTTTCCTATAAATCAAGAGCAATTATTATTTTAAAGATGATTCATTTTCTAATTTCTAGAGCTTTAAATATGATATTTAAATTTAGAGGTTTATCGACTACTAATCAGATCCATACTCATTCCTACTTTAAAAAGATTAGTTTTGTAAGAAATTAGATATTATTAACATAGATTTCATTATTTGAGATCAATAATTCATCAAATTAACCTCGTTTATAGGTGTGTTTAAATTTACTGTGATAAACACTTCAAAAATATCTTGAATAAAAGGAGAAGGGAAGGAATTCTTAATGGAAACTTATTAAATGCTTTTCTAAATACAAATTGAACTTTCTAATAACAGATTTTGAGAATGATTAAAACATAGACTACATTTTTGACATATTATTCATTCTGTTTATTAATTGTTATCATCTATTTTTGAATTCACTAATCATACTAGAACATACTCAATTAATTCTGGGGGGATTGAAATATTTTTAGCTTTCCTATTTTCAAAGTTAGAAATATATCAAAATTTATGAAAATGGATCAATTTTGAGTGAATTGAATTTCAGCTTCTGAATTTTTAAAGAACATCTTAGAATTATTATTAAATTTATGTTATGAAAATAATTGTATATCATTTCCCTATATTAATTAATATGTATGATTTAAAAATTAAGATATGCTATTTATGCAAAAAGTACAAAAGGTATTTGATAAATAATTAAATTGATGCTTAAATTTTAAAAGAGATCAAGAAATGAAATCAAAGGATGCTTTCTTAACCTTGTCAATTCTTTGGACTTTTTTGGGCAACCACCATTTTTTCGTATTTTGAAAAGATAAAAATTTAATACAGTCTTGGGCCACTTTCTAACAATTATCCTAATGGCTGTTTGTGCCTTATACATGTATTACCAGATATAGGATTTACTTAATCAAGGAACTCCAAGCATCATCATTTCAGAAACTTAACCTTTGAGCATGCCTGTAATTGAATAAATTATATTTTTAGGCCTTTACTTTAGATCCTAAGAATTTCACATTTGTAATTAGCATAACAGATACTTCGTTATTATCGTTGTCAACCTACAAGAAACATTTCGATGTAGTTTTGACAGCCTGTAATCGAACTCGTTTTTTCAATGAAACAAAGCAAGCTTAAGATGTCTCATTATAGTAAATTACTTAACATAACTTAGATGTCGGAATGTACCGTTGGAGAGTTGCAATCTAGATAAGCATTTTCCCTAGGATTACCAAAAGCAATTCTTCTCAAAGTTCCTTTTAAAAAATTTGTTCTGTATCAATTCAACAGTGAGCGAAGAAAATCCACCCGTAATGAATTCATACTATTGTAGTAATTACAAGGATACTCAAATGCCGATACTTTTCAATTTTTACAAGTATTAATGATGCCTTGCAGAAATTCATCAACTTATAACGGATGTAGCCCGCCGGAAGAAATTTAAACTGCACTAAAAGCAGGATATTATGCCATCTATTTGGGAGACACCTTGTTGAAATTCGATAATCCAGGCAGACCCTATGAAGAGATCATTACAGTTCAATTTTCCTCATTCTCATCGAGTCAATCTAAATAAATTCAATCAAACTTCAAAATGATTGAAACAAAGACAGACGTCGGGTTAATTAGATAAGACGTAAAAACAGAATTAGCCTTGTTATAATCAACCTAAAAGGACTTTCAATCTTCATACAATCAAATATCCTACATAGAGAATCTAATTTTTATGGAATAAAGAGTTGGAAATTATAAGAGATCCTACATTAAACTATAAAACATATTGGGTAATGTTGGAGGACTTTGGCAATTGGTTGCTCTTACTATCAGCACATTAGTCAGTCCTGTTGTTGCAACATTGATGAATTTGTAAATGGCCAATCGTATATTCAATTTTGAAAACAATGTGAGTAATAATGAATCCCCTTCTTTGTCACAATCAATGAACAATATTAATGGTGATCAAAATTAGAATGATTTCATTAAAGAAGACAAAAACAAATTGGGGAATCCTTAAAGAAAATCTAAAAGGAATCTAAATTAAGTGGAAAATCGAACGGAATTAAAAAAGTTCCTAAAACATAAAAAAAAACAACTGTAGGTTGGTATGTGTGATTTGTTTTGTATGAATTTGGGAATCAAGAAGTCATATCAACAGTAAATCAAGTATTCCATGGAGAAAATCTTTAACAAGTTGGATGTTGTAAACATATTAAATAAGATGCAGGAGATTGATAAATTGAAGTATGTACTCTTGAACAAGGAGCAATTGGAGTTATTTAATTACATTCCTAAACCATTGATTCCATCTGATATGTTTTCAAAGGACTTTGAGTAGAAACTCAATGTATTGGAAGAGAAAATAGAATTCCAATTCATACTCTAAGAAGAAAAATCTGATCTTTTCAAAATTGAATCTGCTTTCTATGCCTACATGAAATTGCATCAGAAGAAGAAGCTGGGTGATGTAGATAAAAACATTTTAGATCTTGTTGGAGAAGAAATAATTTCAATTTTTGAGAAAATCAACAAAAACCAAGATGAATTTTTGATTTAAAGCAATAGAAATATTCATTCAAATTTAAACTTATTGGATCAACATCAAATTGAAATATTATCCCCTGTAAGTAGTAAAGGAGATAATGTTTAATTTAATCGAAATGATCATGATATTGATTGCAATTCTGATTAAAATGATGATCACGATGAACAAGCAGCTTAGATACCACCCAAAATCCCTTATAAGAATTGATATTATATTTATTTTATAATTGTTTTAAATTCGATTAACATTTTAATAAAACCATGGGATCTAACTGTTCAAATTGTGGACAATGCTAAAAAGACAATAAAGATCTATTATACGAAGTTAATATTACAAAAAAAACAGAAAGTAATAAAAATGGAATGTCAATTCTGTCCTAACCATCTCAAGCCTCTAATCATACCGTTAAAGTTGTCATCACTATCTATATTAGACCCAATCAAAGATGAATCAGGTTAAGGATAACAAGGAAGTAATGAAGCAAAAGCAATTAGAAGGTTTGCGATCCTAGAAAGCAATCATAATTTAAAAATAATGGAGAGGGCATAAAGCAAGATTAATTTTTAAAGATTTGAAACAAGGGAAGCAAGAGGTTGCAAAATCTGATGAACAAGCTGCAAGTTAAAGTAAATTGAAGAGAAACACTTTCAAATATTTCAATTCAGAAGAATATGCAGGTAGCATAAAATAATTATAAGGTCAGATGTGAATCCAAATAATACTTTGAGAGAAAAAAGACCCAAATATTAATTTAGGAGTGGTACTTCCTATGAAGGAGAATGGATAGGCGATAAACGAGATGGACAAGGAACTCAAATTTGGCCAGACGGAGCTAGGTATGTAGGACAATGGTCAAATAATAAAGCCAGTGGGAAAGGGACGTTTTATCATGTTGATGGAGACTCATATTCAGGATAATGGGAGAACGATAAGGCTAATGGCTATGGGGTCTATAGACAATCAAATGGAGCCGTCTATGAAGGTTATTGGTAAAATGATTTTTAGCATGGGAAAGGCCATGAAGAATGTATTTTTAATATTAAAGAAAGGGATTGATAATTCTAGTTATAAAGGAGAGTATTTTCAAGGTAAGAAGCAAGGTAAAGGTTTGTACAGATGGCCAGATGGAAGTCTTTTTGAAGGAACTTGGTTTGATAATAAAATAAATGGATACGTAATATTTTTTATTATAATCAGGGAGAGTACAGTTGGGCTGATGGAAGAAAGTATCAAGGGAATTGGAGATATAACAAAATGAATGGCTATGGAGTCTATTAGTGGGCTGATGGACGATCATATCATGGCGAATATTAGGAGGATAAAAAGCATGGGAAGGGTAAATATTTTTGGCCAGATGGGAGGGTGTTTGAAGGTGAATGGAATTAAGGTAAATAACATGGAAGAGGCAAATATGTATTGGCAGATGGACAAACAAAATTTGGTATATGGGAAAATGGAAAAAGAATCAGATGGGAGCAATGATCAAGTTACAATCTCTTTTCTAATAGTCTCTATTAGAATAATGTCTTAAAATATTTCATCACTTATTATATTTTATTTAAATTACTCAGAATAAGCTACATATTGAATGATTTGTTGATTTCAAACCATTCCAATCTTAATTTATATAAATTCTTATTCATTGCAAAATTTGATATATAAGAATTTAAGAATTTCATAGTCCAGCACTTGGAATTATCAATTTTAACATGATTTAGATAAGTTTAAGAATACAATCAAATAGAGCTTAGCATATTTTATACAAATAAAAATGAACAAAGAACTAAATCAAATTGGATCTATTAAGATTTCATGATTCTCTCTTTATTTATATTTTCTAAATCCTGTGATTAATGCAGCAATTAGAATGGCTCCTGCCCAGACCCATAAAACCAAGTACCCATTGAAGCCTTCAAAAACGCCAGTTTCTTAATACAGAATCTCTTCATCATGACACATGAGATCGCAATTATTGCAAGAGCATCTTTCGGATATTACAAATCCATCTGGTGTAACTATTTTGCCATCTGGACCAGCAGGATAATCATACTTGCAATCAGGAACAAAATCAAAGTTAATAGTCTCTTCGTCATTATCAATAAACTTGACTGATATGAATTATTTAGCTTAACCACTAATATATAAATCTAAACAATATACACTGCCTGTTCTCCTTGGAAGTTAAAGAATCCTCCTGGAGTTTTCATTGCTGTTACTTATGAAGCGAATTGAGTTCTCTTACAAGATGACCACATGTCCTATAAAGATTAAAACAAAATAGTTACACATGCCACTTAAGGTTTGACTTTAATCTCAACTAACTAAACTTTCAATATATTTTTGGGGTTTAGAGGGTCTTTCATATTTGTATATCCGTTTGTGGTTAAGAAATCGCTCTAATTAGGACTACAAGTATACTCACACCAGAATTTCTTCAAATTATAGGCACAACTAAGAATGAGACAATATATCTTACATATCACATCCACCACCAGCATTACCAAAAGATGCATCAATGGCTTGAAAGTTTCGTTGCATTTGGTCATCCTAATTTTTGTTACAGCAAACCATCTTCCCATCCATATGAGGGCATTATGAAACTCTCCCTACAAAGGGTTCAGTATCAACCTCTAATGGATCACAGTTATTCCCTTGACACTCCACAGAGAATGCGCATCTAGAATAAGCATACGTAATGAAGGTAAATAATATTATCATTAAATTAAATAATATTATTATTTTAGGAATTTAAATCATTCTAAACTGTAATTTTGAGAAATCTATATTTATCAATTAAGGGATCTTATATGATGTTTTTAGGAATTCCAATAATTCCATATTACTAATTATTTACGATTTTATAAGAATAACAAATGTATTACTATTTAAAGCAGAAACTAAAATTATTAATAATAAATAATATTATTAAAACAATCGCACATTGTTGTAGCTAATAGGCTGATATTTTAGAAACAGAATCAAATGCCCCATTAGAATATATAATAATAGGAGACATCTAGTTTGTGTATATTTAATGAAGTATATTGAAAACGATAAAATTTCTTCATATTAAGTTTGCTTAAACAAAGTTCTAATAGATTATAATAATACATATATATAATTTTATCAAAGGAGATTTTTATATTTCAATGCACTCTTGAATAAGCATTCAATAGGACTTTGTTAGTATTAGTCATAGCCTACAATTTTAGTTTGATCTTTAGGTATTAACATATAAATTTATGCTTCTCCTTCATCATGTATTTAGTGTACAAATTTACCACCTAAGGATTCTACCAGATACTCTAATTCGAAATGTTCAATATGATAATTCATTCTTTTTGGAACAAATATTATCACTCCCTTCAAAGGCATTATTTTGGCTTCTTTGCTAAAAATCAAAATATATGGTTACCATTTTTGAAGTCTTTTTTAATATTGTTTAAAATCAAAATTGTATTCTTTGCAAAAATCACTAGAAAATTGAACTTAATATTAATTGTGATCGAGAATCTCATATTGATTTATTGATCTAGTTAACCAGTTTCTAGAAATGATAGGGATTCCTTTGGCCAGGGCAATCAATAATTTGATGGATCTCAATTCGACATTGTCTTCCATTATTAGCATATTAAATGTGTAATCTTCTAAACAAACTTGAACATTCTAAAGTAATAAAAACTATTGTTCATCTCTACTTGGATGGAACCCTGAAAATGCTATACAAAATTTCCATCTGCTGCATTTTCTTTGGCTCATTCTTTGACTTTCTTTTTTTATTTCCTTCATCTACTTATGATTACTTTTCTTTTTAGGAGAGCTTTCTCTATCCTTTCTCTATGGTATGATTACATAATTTGATTTCTTCTTATTCTTGGTTTGATTTTGTAATCCTTTCTTATCCTTTGAATTGTTATTAAAATCAGGAGTTCCATTAGATAGCATCTCAGTTTATTATTCATAATCATTTTATTAGAATACATCGGTTCTTTGATTGCTTTCATTTTACTTTACTTATTCTTAATTTTATTTCTAATCATTCGATTGTTGTTATTCTTAATTGTTTTATTGTTTTAAATTAGATGAAATTGAATTAATGTCCTCATTTTACTATAAGTCTACATTATTTTACTCTTAATCTTGTTGTTATTAGAAATGGTCTAAATCACTCTATGGAGAAGTATAGAGACTCTCTACTACCTTGACTTCTATTTAAGAGAGCCGTTCTTGCAAATTAAATTATTTTGTTTCTTTTTAAGGCAATTTTCTTGGAAGATATTGATGCTATGTTCCATTAACCACTTAAACTTTAGCTTCTATAGATTAGCCTAATCTAATTGAAAAATCCGCGGACTCAATATTTAAACTAATTTAAGCAATGATTGTACCTAAGTACAGACTCTTTGGCCAATTAATCAAAGTGTCCTTCTTCATTCTTATAGAAGACTGGACCATCTAAAACAATAAGTTCTATTTCCTCTTCATTCAAAACAACACAGCAATGATTATTCACAATTTATTTATTGTTTATACAGATTTCATGCTCCTGTGTATTTCCAATCATATTTGCTCCAATCTGTAAATTGAATTTAATTGGCAGGGCTATAACTTTTAATCTAATGGATACCATTTTTGTAAGGTAGAATAACAAACTTGACCATTTTCTGAGTAAAAAACATTTGGATGAAATAATAATATATATAAATGATTAAACCCATAATTAATCATAGAAATTCATGAATTGATTTGAGATACACTTTCAAGCCTCTTAAAATTTCCATCTTATAATACACATTATTATGAATTTCTGATATGTAAGCCTATTTCAAGTCATTGCTTTCTTTGTATTTTTTTAAGATAATTATGGCATCCAATAGAATCATAATCTAATTGATAAGTATTTCTTTGCGTTCCTTGTTAATGTGGAGCTATAATTAATGTTGATCATTGATACTGCAAATCGTCTTGAGAATGATATTTAGGATTCTAATTCTTTAATATCTTAAGCCAATTCCTAGGAGTATGAATTTAGATAATGTTGTAACAATTATATACAAAACTGCATCACGAATACTTCATAATCGACTGATACGGGTATAGTGATTAAAACATCCTTGACTTGGACTTGGTAGAGCATGAGATATAGTCTCAAATACATCAGCAAGTCCATATTGAGTTTATTCTTTTTGATTCTAAATTCCTTCGTAATCGATGAAATGGGAATGTCGTTACCATTGAAGTTGATTTTACCTGTGTCCCACTCTTCTGGATTAATCAACTTATTGATGGTGATGGTGTCAAAGATCTATTTCTGATTTACAACCTTCTCCTTGCATATATCTGTATTGAGCCATAACTTGTTAGAATCAACTTATTACTCTAAAATTATAGGAGCTGTATTTATTTTCAGGTAGAGTAAATCCATACCAGCTAAGCAAGAATCTGTTGGTCCTTCTCCCGTAAGACACTGTAACTTATTCATGCTTCTTTATTGGCTCTGTAGTTGTGATACAAAAGTACACGTCCTTGTCATTCTCCTCGAGCCAATCCCACTTTGACTCTTCGCTGCTGTCACTTTAATTGTCCTTCTCCTACTATTGTTGTTACTCTTAAATGGTTTATTTGATCTATTCCTTTTATTGTTGAACCTCCAACATCTATTATTGTCTTTGTTTCAAAGCCTAGATCTATTGTGGAGGCAGACCTTTGATGGTAACTAAGTTTTTCTTTTCTAGCATTATGCTCTAAAATAATACCATTATTAAGACAGATAGTCAAGATGCTTTCACTATCTGTTTAGCCCTTTAAATCTCCCTCACTTTATTCTTTATCCGGTTCTTAAGTTAATTCAGTTGTTTACTGTTCTATTTTGGTTTCTTATTGATTATTTTCCTTTTATTGAATCTTCTGCTGTTTCTTCTCTTCAAATTTAAGTTTCCAATCAGATAACTCCTTTATTTTCAGAGTTTCAAATTGCTTGTTTCTTGCTATTTCAACATCTTCGTCAGAGTCGTTGTCTTCACTATCTGAGGAAGTAACAAATCCTAAATCCCACAGGTTTACTTCAGGATGTTAAATCATTTGTTCATAATTGATCCAATTGATCATGGCTCTCTTATCAGAATTTGATATGTTATCCAAGTTGTCGATATCTTTCAATTGATTTTCAGTGAGATATTGCTAGTGTTACAAAATGTAAGTCTGTTTGGGATCGACGAACTATTTAAGTTGAGATTCATCTTATTTGATATTGAGAACACTTAAATTGATCTTGCTTCCCTTTATCTTATATTATTCTTGCACTATCTGCATGAAGGAATCCTGATCACTATCATGTTTCTGTTCATTTTTTCCATCCTTTTTAGCTTGAAGTTTCTCTGATTCGAGTTTCTCCATTTTTGAATTCACCAGATAATGAGTACAGGCCTTGTTGGAATGATTCAGAAAATCAGCGATAGGGATCATACTGGTGGATTTCAAAGACCAACCAAAACATCTACTCATCACACTTTATGCTGCCCAATAAAAATCTTCCTTGTCTGTTGGTCTGGTTTCTCCAAAAACTTGAACGAATTCATTGAATATCTCTTTGGCCTGATTCCATAAATCTTTCAAATCTTCACGCACTATAGCAAATTCGTCTAATATTATAGGATCTTCAATGTAATTCAGTTCTTCTTTGGTCCAATCAATTAAAGTGTTATTCGATTGAATTGCTTGAACATAAGGATGATAGAAGGATTTATCGCCCTTCTTCTTTTCATTGAACAAATAAAAAACTAGGGGCGCCTAATATAAAATCAATACTTAAGATATTAAATTCAGCATCCGATGTCTCATTTTCATCGAATAGTTCAGGATGCTTATCGTAGACGATGGACAATGAACTCAGTTTGCATTTCTCTTGGGATATGATCAAGGGTTGAGGCACACAGATAATTGCCTTAAATTTATAATAAAAACTAAATACTGTATTAGCAGGAATATCCTTAGTAGCAACAACACCAGTGAGTTCTCCAAAGGCTGCTGGCATATCCACATCCTTGATGATCACACCATTATCCAATCCCCATTTTAAGAGATTCTGATATCTGGGATTAAGCTTGATTTCATCTGTTTTCTATTGATCAAATTGCATATAAGGAAATAATAAAATATATATATATATAATCTAAATAAAAAGAGTCAGTCACGATTTAAATTCAACAACTTGTTGAGTGATGAATGGGTCTTCGTGGCTTCAACCAAGAATTGATAGTAAGTTTGCCAATCAAAATGAGATTAATTATTCTTTTTAACCTACTTCATGAACTCAACCTTCAATTGCTGAATCAAACTATTGACACTCTAAATGCTCTTGAAATCCTTCATCTTCTTCATCTGCTACTTGAAGGTATCCCGCAATAGTTTATCGATCTGAATGATGGGAATCAACCCACATTACTCCTCATCGTAATTGTCAAACACTTTCTTCATCAGCACCTATGGAGTTTGTCGTCTTTGCATAGACTCCTCAGAACATAAGTATTGCATCCATTCGCATCTCTCGATGATGTTGTTATGATTCGTGTCGATGATTGACATTTCTTGATTGATTCTAAAATAATCTGGTTCCTCATCCTCATACAACCAAATGAGTAATTTGAGATCCTTGATATTGATAATGGACAATTGATTGACATCAGTTATCGAGTACACATTCCATGCTCTGATGATATCCAAATAATCACTCTTCTTAACCGAGATATTCTAGAGGAGGTGTTAATTTTTCTTATGATCAGCCTTCCAAGCCCAGAGATCTTTTTGTTATTGTGAACTCTCCTCCTATCCAATACTTTTCGATCTCAATGTATATTCTATGATCATATAAAAAAGAGTATCAATTGATAATTCATCAATCCCCTTATAAATGTGATACAAATTCTATTGCAATTTAATGGCTGGCACTTAAGGAGCCTTGCATTCTCTTAACCATTTATTGAACTATTACTCAGATTCATCCATTGCATTTACCATTCGTTTTAATGCATATTAATAAGTTTAAGTGCCAGAATACTATAACATAAACTCTTGCAACTCATCATATTATACTGTCCATTCATAGAACTCATCAAAATCAACATGCTTATTTTTATCTTCGTCCATCATCTAAAAACAAACATAACCCAATTTCTCTAACATACTTACAGATGGAATCACCAGTCCAGCTATTTTACACATGGCTCTTACTGCACATTACAATGTACTTACCATCTCTTACTCTTCTAAAGTGTTCGACAAATCAAAATCAAATAATCTAAAAACAAACATACACTTCGTTTCGAAACTCTCTCCACTGAATATTGCAAATGCAGCCAATGCTTCAAATGTATGCACTGATAGTTTGCCATCCTCTCCAGTCTAATCAGCCAATCTATGAAAGAGATCGATGCAATTATCAGTTAATGTTGCGAAAATATCATCGAATTACTCTAAATTTAAATAACAACTCTAAGGGTAGTATTTGTCTATCGTATCTACACAATCGAAAAGTTCTCTCATTGTTATGCTTTTTAATTTAACTATAAGAGATGGATCAAACTAAGTTGCATGCTTCTAAAATATTTACCCCATTTTTAGTATATAGATAATAATAATATCAATTTTTATAAAACTTGTCTCCCTTCCATTCCCCACTCACTTCGTATCCATCGTATCTGATCAAACAACCATGTCCATTTCGCTTCCCATTCAAAAACTACATTCAATTATATCATTATACCTAACCCTAGTACTAACTCCCATCAGGATAGGTATACACACCATATCCATTTATTTCATTGTTTGAGAATTCACCCTAATAGAAACTACCATCTCTCCATAACATCATTCCATCCCCATCCATACGATTACATTTGAATTATCCTTAATATCTAATTTTTAATTAAAAGGCGTACTTTGATCCATTACTAGACAGGTACACTCCTTCTCCTTCTCTCATTCCTCTAATGAAATTACCACAATAGATGGACCCATTCTTGAAATATTCTTCTCCGTAACCATGTTTCTCATTATTCTCCCATTATCCCTTATATATTGAAGTACTATGGTTAACATATTCCCCATATCCCTGAAATCTATTATTTACAATGCTCCCCTGATAACTAAAAGTATTAAATATTCATATACTATTCATCTTCACTATATTGCAGTCTACATATCCCATGTGCTCTTCCATTAATCCAATTACTTAAATAATAACATTTTTTTCATACCCTTCTAAAATTGAGCCATTTGGATAAATTAATATCCCGAAACCATGTCTTTCGCCATTTTCCATTTCGCCTATATATACCAAACCGTCTTCTAAGGCAATTGCATTAGCCAAATTCTCCTTCTTTAGAAGTTTTTATTTGAACATTGTTAGTTTATCACCTTACTCGACAGATTCCGAAGGTAAAGACCTGCCCTCAGTACACAAAGTATACATTAGTTAAATTAATCTAAATTTATTCGAAATATCATGTTTAATACACAAGCAATCATAATTTGATATCAATAGACGAGTTATTAATTAAGAAAACGACTCCATTTCCAATTGTCTTACTATCAAAATTAACAATAAGTCTAACTAACAGGTATCACTTTAAATTGCAGATACTCTAAATTTGCATGATATGATACATACTTTAATTAGATAGATATTCAGCTATTTACTAAAATTATTAAACTTTATTTTATATAATACTCGGATTATAATGTTGTGCATTATTAGATTATCGCAAGTATTTTAAATAGTAAATGATTATGGGCATATATGTTTGGTATCATAAAAATTATGATAATTAATACGTTCTAATAAATAGTTGCCAATTCATTTTTATTATTATATTTATTATGAATTATTAAGCTGTTTTAGATTAGATCAAATGTTATGAACCTCACTTCGAAGATTATAATTTCCTTGAGTTTTAGAAGTTTAATCCTAAGTTAATAATCACTAATAATTATGTTTATTATGGGCAATTTGAAAACAATCTTAGACATGGAAAAGGTTAATTCTGCATCTCTATGAGATAGGTATACTCTTATAACACAGTGGACGCAAGTATGAAGGGCAGTGGTAGAATGACTAGAAATAAGGTTATGGTTGGGAATTGTTGGCCAATGGATCTCAATACGAGGGAAATTATGCAATGGGAAAACCGCATGGATAAGGCAAATTTATTTGGCCCAACGGAGAAGTGTATGAAGGTGAATGGAACTTGGGCGTTAAGGAGGGTCAAGGTAATAAATCCAAGTTTATTATTAAAAGGAACATGGTACGGTTTAAAAGGAGAGTAATACTAAGGGGAATGGATAAACAATGTGGCTTATGGATACGGAGAACACATTCATAGCAACGGTGATCGTTATGTGGGGAATTTCAAGGATTGGCTGAAAAATGGAGAGGGTCAAGAATACTTTAGCAATGGTGACCGGTACCAAGGGAACTATTAGAATGGTAAACCTCATGGCTATGGAGAATATTATTGGAGTAATGGGGCCGTATTTTAAGGGTACTTTAAGGATGGATTGAGATGCGGAAAAGGAATTTGGAAGAGAAGAGAAGATTCTCCATCCGATCAATATTAAGGAGAATATGAAGAGGATAAGAAAAATGGATATGGAGTTTATAAATGGTCTAATGGCAATGAATACAGGGGTATCTTTATGAATGATTACAAACACGGTTATGGCGAAATGCATTATGTTGATGGGAAGATACTTAAGGGAAATTGGGAATAAGGTAAACTAGTTAATGAGATCAAATCGAATTCATCCAAAAAGATGTCGAATTCATTTGACAATCATATTAAGATAGTTGACAATACACATTATTTTAATAAGAGTTAATAAAACAAAAATATATTGATGGATAATCAATTGCAAAATAATAACTAAATTAAAAATATTCCTTACAATGAGTGTGATAACGAAAAGTTAAGTAATTAATATGCTGATGCATTTAACAGTAATAAAGATATCCCTAACAACAACAAAAGTAACCCAGCTTCCTCTTAAACCCACAGAACCACAAAAACAATTCGGATAAGATAGTATCAGAAGGATAAATCTTTTAGTATGAGTCAATAAAATTCACAATATGGACCTTCGAGTCCTAAAAGAGATTTTTCAGAGAAGAATGAAAAACAAAAAACGTAAACTAGATTTTGCATCAAAACATCTGACAATTTTTATCTACACATAAGAAGGCCAAAATAGTTCTCTTTATACTAAAATTGATTATATTTACTATTCATTTCATAGACATAATTCTGTATAAAAGTGTTACATGTACAAAATAATAAATAAAACTTATTTGGATATGTAGTTGTTAAGAGTTTTTCTTATTCGACATGGGTAATCTATGTATCAGAGTCTGAAAATTGTGTCTGGCAAGAACGAATTAGGTTTGAGTGGATTAGGCATTGTATAATCCAAGAGAGCTGGAACTCTATTACAAAATTTAAAATTTGATTAAGTCTACACAAGTGATTATAAGAGGTATAATTATTCAGTAACCTAAGATGCATTGAATCTTATACTCATATTGAGAATTAGTTGAAATAAAAACCCAGAGTCATTACATATACACCTTTATTAAGAGAAGTTAATTAAGGCGAAGAAACATTAAAATCTTACTAGGATGTCTCTCTCTAATCACAACCCAAACAATCTTCAGATCTGAACAATGAAATCTAGGAAAGAGTTGAAACCTTTCTTCATCAATTGATTAGAGATTAAATATACAAAAAATCTTATAAATTTGTAATTAATTATATAACAATAGTTTCCATATCGACATTAACTAGGATCATAAATAGATACAAATAACTTCTACAATCCCTCAGTTTAGTAGTTCAGCTCTTATTCCAAGGAATCTGGCATGATTAAAGTTTTAGTTTTAAGTCATGCTGGATTTATAGCATAAACTCTTAGATATCTTCATCATAGACAAAATTCTCATTTATCTAATAGTGAACAACCTTGCATCTATGCTAAAAATGGAGCAATATTTCTATTGGATTTCTATGTGTCAGATTTAGAGAGTTGGGATTGCAAAATATCATTAACGAATTGGAAACGAGGAATTAATACTCCTTTCGATTTAATTAATTGATTATTGGTTAATATCTATATATATAATATTCTAGTTATATAAGTTTTTTGAATTATATAATTTTCATTTTTTGATCATTATTCCATATTAAAATTACGATCCTCAATTAAATCAAAAACACCATGCTATTTGGTAATCTTTTTGCTGTACTGCATTAATTTAGACTTTATCCACCTTTAATCTTTCATTTATTATTCCCAAACGAAATTCTGAGAAGCAAATTTAGTTTTAATTTTGTATTTATAGAATTAGCTGTCAGAATGAGATACAATAGAATATTAAGCAATTTGTTAAATAAATGATATTAAATCATATTAGTACTCTCGTTAATTCGAATTCTCCGAAGAAATTCAAATTGTTGAGTTCTTAACTCCCATAGACACTCCAGGAGCCAATAAATTTGTTTTCCACTTTGTTATATACTCCTTTAAATTATTGTAGCAAATATAAATGGTCACCTTTTTCATTCTTTTCTAATAATTCACAATCAAGACTCGTTCTCAAATGAATGGTAATTTCTTGTTCTAAGTTTGTAGATATGTGTCCCTCTGCTGACCAAGGATCATGATCCTGCTCCATTCTTATTTAAAGCTCTAATTTATTATGAGAAGTAAAGAATGATTAGAATCTCAGTAGCTTTTGAGTAGAGAAATTCTTATAATTGAAGCTGGTTAACTTCCATAAGGTAAATTAAGTCTAATCTTAGATGCTATTGAGCATTCCTACATTGGCTTGAAGAGATAAGCGCTTTTCTTGCAATAATTTCTATTCAATTTCTTTTTTAACTTTTTTCCTTCTACTAACTTCTACAATTGTTCCGCAAACACATATTAACACGAAGAGACAAACAATAAGTATAATGACGGGAAAGCTGTCATTATCATCTTAATCCTATTCTGACGTAATCGTTTATGTATTTTCAGAAGTCTAGTCAACGTCTTTTTCTGAGAGAAATCTAACATGTTTAGAACCTAAATTATCGGTTTCTTTTATATTGTCATCAATCAACTAGGCTAGTTAAAGTAGCATCTTATAAATTAAAAACTTAATATTGTAACAATTCTTATTTTTCTTTGAATAAGCATAGTCCATATTATATGATAAAAATAGATTTTTTATAATATTCTCATCTATTCACTATTATTTAAATTTTGAATTAATAAAATATAAATATATGATGCATTAAGTGAACGGTTGAACCAAGAATTAAATAATAAATAAATTGATATTTATACTCTTTTATAACAAATACCCATATTTCAACTTAATTCTTTTTCTACTTCAGCTAAATCTTTGGGCATTTCATCAATTTTAGTGTTGTAATATTTTTCAACTTCTAACAAGAGATTAGCTTCTTGTTGTGCTACCATATTAATGGCAACTCCCTTTCTACCATATCTACCAGCTCTTCCAACTCTAAAATAATATATTAACATAGTATTACCTATGGATGTATTGCTCCTTTAATCTTGGGAATTCATAATTGATGACTAATGACAATTATTGGACATCAATTCCTCTACCCATAAGATCTGTTGAAACAAGGATTCTGGCAGCTCCTTTTTTGAATTCTTGCATAACCTACTATAGCTACAATAGATTTACTTATTCTCTCTCTTTTTGTTCCATTTGACTGTGGATTTTACTGACAGTAAAACCTTCAGCGGTCAATTTGTCATACAAATCATCAACGGTTTTTTTGGAGTTGCAGAATAAGATTGATTAAGAAACTGTAAGATTCTTATACAATTCAACCAAAACTCTGAATTTTTGATCTTCTTGTTGGATGGCAATGTAGAATTATCTAATACCCTCCAATGTCAATTATTCTTTCTTAACCAAAATCTTAGCTGTTCCGTCTCTTAAGAACTATTTACTCAATTCAATAATTTCTTATGGGAAAGTAGCACTAAATAATGCTAGCAAAAACTTAAATGTCAGAAATACCAATTTAAATATCTCCTGGAACCATTTTTAGGATTTCTGCGAAGTTATCACTAAAACCTTAGTCTAACATTTAATCAGCTTCATCTACAACAAGCAATTTCATAAATGTGGCATCCAAATATTTGTTTTTCATCATATCGATCAATCTACCTGGAGTAGCGATAATGATGTGCACTCCTTATTTGCATTTTTCTCTGGTCTCCTAGGTTGAGGTACCACCAATGCAACAGAAGGCTTCGATGTTCAAGTATTGACCAATTCCTTTAACCACATCATAAATTTGCTTTGCCAATTCTCTAACTGGTGCTAGAATGATGACTTGAGTCTTTCTTTGGTTTGGGTCGATTCTCTGTAAAGCACCAATGGTGAATGTACCAGTTTTTCCAGTTCCTAAAAAGAATCATTAGATGATAATAACATACCTGATTATGCTTGTGCCAAGACATCCTTTCCTATAATGACTGGTTTGATGGCTTTTTGTTAGATGGCTGATGGTCTTTCGAAACCATAAGAGAAGATGCCTCTTAATAAATCTTTGCTCAAATTTAATTCTTCGAATGTTTCGACATGCTTGCAAAATACTTCATTGAAATACCTCATTCCAATTTTCTTGTAAATCTTGTGTTGTTTGATCCATAATTATTCTAATAAATTATTTTATTTTGTTACTTAAGACAATGTCCTTTTTATTTTAAATAAAAAGATTTAAATTGTCCCCTATAAAAACAATGAAATTTAATAATTCCCAAACTAATTATAATACAAACCAATCGTGCCAATTTCAAAGACTTTAAGACTTATTATCAATTAATACACATATCAAAAAGACACAAATTAATTCAAATTCAATTATTCATTTATTAAGCCGATGCAATACCACCTCTCTAGTTACTTCCCTTGTAAATCTATTACTATATAAATTTATATTCACTTTCGTTCTTTTATTGCAATGATCCACATCATTATCCTCCACAGCAATTGAATTATTGATCCATACAATAGCAATGACCCTATGACATAATCATCAATCTACAATTTTAGTTTCTAGAATTTACGAATTTTCTTACCCCATCACTAATAATCACTTTTGTTTCCCAAATCAAGAAGAACCCTTAACCAACTACGAGCAGAGTGCACAAAAATATTGAAAGAGCAAACTGTGAATACACTCCCATCAAAATTAGCATTAATACCAATGTCGGAACTAACAGAAAAAGTGAGCCAACTAAAAATTATATGGAATACATTATACTACTAAATGAAAAACTGGTTTTCGTCTTGAATGAATAAACAGTCAAAGCCAAAACGAAGATGAAGGTGATTCCTATGGCCTACCACACTATCCCTACTCCAAATTCATAGGCGATAATGATGCATAGATTTGTTACCAAAAATCCAAAGAATAGAATATAAAGTCCTAAGATAATGAAGTTCAAAGGTTTCTAAATCTCAAAACTAACATCATACCTATCTAACCCTTTGATTTCCGCAGAATAGAATGATGTGAAGTATCAAAGAAAAAACTATGGAAACCCAAAACAGCCATGTCGAATTGTAACGACTGATGTATGTGCAACCACACTATGAGAAACTGCCAAAAGCACAGTAGCAGCTCTCCTCCTGTCCAGTTGTCACTAACCAATACTGCATATTTGTATATAGTCCTAAGATCACCATCAGAAAAGTAAACGCTAGTTCCATCGTAAGGAAGGTGTAAACCTTTAGGATAAAGTCAGCTCTTGTCTATGTATTGTCAAAATTTGTATTTCTCAGAGGATGCTTTTGGGTATTAGTATTCTATATAATCTTTATAATTACTCCTTGATTTGTTCTACTTTCACTTTTTGGTATCTGTTCCGATCCTACTGATTATTAAGCAGCGATATCCAGAGAAATGTACTAATCGTTTGATTATGGTCCTTACATTATTGAAGAAAGATAATATTAATTTAAATTTATATCTCACTGTTATAATTTTTATCAAATTAGAAGTTGAATAAATATTGAATCATATTCTGTATTGATTCAAGATTTAATTTAGTAGAACCAAATTGCAGAGCCTTTCAATCCTTAGGCTATGATTCAAGAGGAGTTTGATCTCTAGATATTATTTAAAATATTAATCACTTTTTTTATATAAATTATCTTATTTTTTGTACCTAATTATTTCAAAATTAAAATCCATTTCAATATTCAGAGAATACTTTATATGAAAGTACAATCATATTTTTAAATGATTATAATTATTCTTGAGAAAAGATATACAAATTAATTATTAAGAAATTTAAGTTAATTAGAAAAGGAGGGTAAAATTAAAATGTTCTCTAAATTATAATGAAAAACATTTGAGGATGTGCTATGGATCTAAATAGGCAGTTATTTAATTTTTAGAATTTATTATACAATTAAACTAGGTTTATTATTGATTAATAAAAATAGCAACAGAAAAAATACTAATAAATTAAAAGAACAAATAATTTTATAATGATATAAGTAATTGAAGACAGAAGTGGTATTGAAAACAATTAATTTTAGAGGGATAATAATAATAATATGAAATTGATGGAGTTTCATTGAGGATGTGGGAAGAAGGTAATGAAGTTTTCTAAGTTTTTTAGTAGCTAATTAATATAGACAGGAGATACAGGTAGAAAATGGCTCTATAATAAACTTAGTCGATGTAACTTTAGTGGTGGTAAAATAGTGTGGATAAATTGTTTTAAAAGTGCAATGGAGTTCCAAAGAAATATCTTTAAAAATTGAAAGTGATGATGATGGGTAAGTCAAACAGGCAATGTAGTATATGTTGTAATTAATTCTAAAAAGGTATCGAATTTTTATTTAAATAGATGAACTAATTACGTAGCTACCTTGTAAGCATATCTACCACAAATCTTGTGTGGATTCATGGCTTTAGAGTAGCACGAAATGTCCGAATTGCCGATCAGATGTATTAGAAGCCTTAAAGAATATGGAGAAATGATTTTCATTTCTATGGACAAGATTATATAAAATACAAAAAAATTATTGCTTACAAATACTGACTAGTTAAGAAAAGTTTGGAACATTCGCTTAAATTTTATTTTCTTTAATTTTTAGGAGAATCAGATAATTCTATGCTTTTATTAAAATTCAAATTATTCTCTTTATTCAAGTTAGTTCAATGGTCTTTTTAGTTGAAAAACCTTTGAAACACATTGACTCTTATTGGACTTTTCAAGCAATTCAGTTTTTATTATATCAATTTGGAAGTTGGATCTTAATATATTAAATAAATCATAATTTTTTTATTATGTTTTTAACTATCTCTTACTGATCCTGATAGATTTTGTCACCACTGTTATAGATTATGTAAATGGTTCCAATATTTACATAAATTGCATATTTATGTTCATTAACATATTATACAAAGGGTTCTTCATTAAATTGTTTGAATTACAAAAGATAACTTAAGGTTCCTTGTGTGTTTGTACTTAAGGAGAATTGTGGAATCAAGCATATTATTTTGGTTACTAAATAGTGTTGTTCTAACTATTACATTTCAAATATTTATCCAAATCAATGTTTTACGATAAGGAATCAGTCATATTGTTAAAGACATCAATATTAAATGTCTTAAAAAATTGTTGTTTTGCATGATATTTGTCTCTGACTTCTTGAGTGTTCATTATGTCAGTCAAAAGTATTGTGGAGTTATCCCTACACAATATTAAGAATTGAAATACATCTCATATTTTCTGAAATCTGATACTTGCATATCTCCACTCATCTTGGAAACTTTGTTAACTAAAATTTGATAATCGCTATATTTTGGTTGACTCAAACTAATAATCTAAAGTTCTAGGGATTGTCTCTCCTAAAAGTCAATCAAACCCATATGATAAGCTGTTGTTGGCAATTGTCGCATGTTCTCTAAAAGATTTAATAATGGAGAAAACAAAATCGTTCCATATGCTTATAACTACAAAGCAAGTTCCAGAGCCACCTTTGAACCTATCCCGCTTGTGACAATATACAAACGAGTGAATTTATAGTCTAATTCTTCTTTAAAAGTATTAAAAGCATTCACATACTATTACGTATATTCAGCAATTGATTTTGGAGTTTTAGTGATTATTGTGTAACCTGCTCCTTAAATATCCAAAAACATTAAATGGCCTAGATCCGTCCACTTTTCATAGGTTGAATTTGGCCCCACTCCTAATTGATCAAAGAATAGAGCACTAGATAATATGGCAAAATACCTTTAACCAGGTTTTGAACCAATGAATAGGAACATTGTATCAGATGTCTTTTTCTCATAGGTTACCATGTATGCTGCGAATGAATTCAATGAACATGTAGTTACCAAATCATCCTTGTTACACTCGATTTATGCATAAGCCAAGGCGAAAAAAATAAATATATACATAAATTTAATAATATTATCTGTTATGATGAATAATAACAATAAGAAACCCCAGTCTTAGAAAGATGTCAGAGCAAAAGTTGATTCTGGTTTGAATCGCAAAAATGATATCCAACAAAAAAGGGTTCAATCTGCAATCTAAGCTGTATATTATAATAATATTCAGGGTGATAAATAAGTTGATTTGAATGGAACATTGTCAGAACAATTAAATAATATAGTGCAAGATTATCTGGTGAGAAGCAGTTGTTTCAAAACGCTGGAGTAATTTAAGGTAGAATCTCAATTTGCAACAGAACAAAGCAATGAGACAGAATACATAATCTTAAGTCACTTTGACAGAGGAGAGAGAGATAAGTTTCTGGAATCATGGAGTCGATACATTCCGAATCAATAGAGACAATATCAAGACTTTTGGAAGCTCGAGTTTTATATTCAAATTTATTTTCTTATCTACCCTATTCATCCTGTGTTTATGAAGAAAGGAGTGATAGACAAGAATTCAATTAATCAATTTAAACAATATCTCGATAGCAAAGGAGGAGACTTGTCAAAGACTAACGAAGTCTTGCCCTTTTATGCATTGCCATATGTCAAAAACCCTGAATTGCATCAAACATTCTAGCATCTTTTCACTCACGAATGGATTGCTGATTTGAGGTAAAGACTAAAGGAGTTCCTCCAATCAATTTTTGGCTATGAATAAACTGGTAGTCTATTAAAAAGATTGTTTCTGTCCAAGGAAGGATCTTCAAATGGCCAATAACAAGAGTTCCAGAAAAAGATGACCGACAATATCAGATCATTGCAATAAGAAAATAATGAATTGAGAAAAAAGAATAATTAATAAGCCTAAGCATTACAAGATATAAATTAAACAGCATAATAAAATCTATTTGAGGCTTAGAGAAAATGGTTTCAATTCACAGGAGATATGTTGAAAATGGAGAAGGAAATGATCAAATATATTGAAACTAACAAGAAAAATCCAGATTAATTGTAACAATTTAAAAAGAAAATTGGGTAATGTGATCAATTCTTAAGTCAGAATTTAGATGAACTAATGAATAAATCATAGGATATCTCTCTATTTGATAAGGTCACTTAACCTGATCATGATCTCTCAGATTTAACTAATTAATAATGTATTTTTAAATTTAAAGAATAGAAATGATGCCTATTCAATAATCAATTGAAGAGTATATTCCCTTAAATTATGAAAAGGTTATTTAATTATTTACCAAGAATAGTAATCCAGTGTTAGTTGCAACAGTTCTCTAGGCTTTACGATGGAGAATAACAAGAGCAAGAAGTGCTTTAGAAAGAAGGTCAGTAGTTGTTGCATATTAAACTCATGATCTAATTGGAGCTCATCAGAGAAATATTGCCTTGGCATAATATTTGATAATGAAATCTGGATAAATAATATAATGCTAGGCTTTGAAATTGATGAATGCTTTGGCATCTGATTATGATGGAAGAACTTACTTGACCAGCAATCCATAGTTAATTAAGCTTTTGATTGAATCAATAAAAAAGGATTAAACTGATTCAATCAAGAGAAAGAATGCAATTGGAACTTTATAAAAGTTGTCACTCAGAAAGTAATGTCAAATTTGGATGCTTGATAATGACATTATTTAAGTTGCCTTGAACATTCTTAAAAGAGTATTAAATCATAATTTAATTATAGGAAAAATTTAATTTGAGTGAATACACTTACGAATATATCACTGCTTTGATAATGAATTTGTCATTGAGTTCAAGAGGCCGAGATTCCTTATCAATTAACAAAGAATTGGCATTTGAAGTGCTATTTGAATTAATTGAATATCCTAATGATCAGATCAGAACTTTCACCAATGGAACATTCTACTCTATGTTTAGTAGAAGAGATCTAAGAGAATATGCTTATGAATTAAATATACCATAAGAGTTACCTAAATTACTGTCAATTAGTGATGATAGATTCAAGAAACAAATACAATACATGATAGAATAGTTGGAAAGCAATGATGATGATTACGATCAATCGTAATTGGAGGAAGATAATGATGTTGATGATTTAGAAGATGATGAAGAATGTCCAGTTGATGATGACGATGAGGATGACTTATAGAACAATGATATGATTGTAGGTGAAGAATTATTAAGAAATGAATTTGCTTTGGATAATGAATAAGCAGAACAGCAAAGATAGTTGATGGAATCAATAATGCAGAAAGAATCATAATAGAGAAGCGCTTATTAGGAATAATTAAGAGAGTCCTAATTGGACAAAATGCCTATTGGACGTAATTAGCACATATTATTATTAGAAGGACCATTCATGGCTGACAGTCTACTCCAAAATGTGAATATCAAAAATAAAGTTACAAATGGCAATCCAAAAAATCCACAGTAATCAGCTTAAGCATTTGCATCCAGACCAAAGCTTTCAAGTACTCCTCCCATTTAATAAAATTATTGATTGATTTATCAAATACTATAAATCTTAAATTACAAATTTTTATTAATCATAATAATTAATACTTCAGCTAATGATAATGCTTTAGTTTCTTCCAAAAATTCAAACTTATAAGGTATTTTACGATCAACATATAAGAGATCCCTGACAAACGTCCAAATTTTCTTTTAAATATAATTTCATTTAAAAAATTGAAAAGATTCGATATGAAATCATAAGATGATAAAGTTCAAAATTTAAGAAAATTAAAACAACAACCAAATCGTATAGTCTATATGGGAAATAATATGTTTGTATAAATATAAGCCTAACTTTTTATTTTAGAAAAAATTATGGATAATATTCACTTCTTAAAAAAGTTGATACTCTTTTGGGCTTTACTTTCTATTTTGGATGAAATCTTTTTTTTTAAACCTTTCTCATTTCTATTTGACTCATCAGATTATTCCACTATTACATTTTATGTATTTATGCATCTATCTATATGCTTATTCAAAACAGTGTTATTTCCTTTGCAATCGATTTCATTATTACAAATTGGACAACGAAACGATTTCGGCTAAGCCTATTATTTTTGTTAGAATGATTATTATTGGGCTTGTTATTAGTGGCCTTTACTATTCACTCCTGATAATATCTAATTACTAATGTTGCTATCCTCATCCTCACTTACTATTTCAGGTTTAGGTTGTTCTGGTTATTAGAGTTGAACTTTATTGATAGAATCACCATCCTCAGATATCTAATGAGACTTTGAACCCAAATTGGATGCAATCTAATTTTCTAAACAATTAGATTTATCAAGTTGTTTTTTGAAATATGTAGAAATTGATTATTTTTGCATTTACTTTTCATTAGCCAATTAGCCCATCTTTAATCCTAGTAATCTTATAGGTTCGTCTAATTACATAATCTTGAGTAATTATTTGCCATATATTGCAATTTGTTTAGCTTGATTTGTGTATTAATTGAGTTGCAAGGATTTATTTCTTATTTCAAATTTGGATGTTTTGATAATTAAAGTAAGATGATTTCCTACTTTTTCTTCTTATTACATATCTTCTGCAAGTTTTTCAGCAATATAGTCAACCTTATCTTCAAATTCTTTTTAAGTACTTATATTAGAGAATGTTCTTTGACAACTTATACTCAGTTAATCTTCAAATTCTACATGACAGTTTCTAGCCACTCCCCAACAAGAATAAAATATGTATTCGAATGTTTTAGGAGTAAAGATTATATAGAGTTCATCAGCTCTGTCTCTGACATCTTTGCAAGTATTAAAGTTCAAGCCACTTAAAATCTACTCAGTGATATTCCCAATTCCAGGGATCTTCCTTACAGGTAATTTTTCTAGGAAACTAAGAACTGCAGTGGGACTTTATTCAACCACATGTAATCCATTGGGTTTATTAATTTCAGAGGCGAGTTTAGCAATCATTTTATTGGGACCTACTCCACAACTGGCAGTGAGTTGTGTTGCTAAAAATATGTCTTTTCTGATGTTTTCGCAGAGTATTGCTGGATCTACTTAGGAATTGTTTACATATTCTGTGAGATCTAAGTTAGCCTCATCTAATCCCATAGATTCTAGATTATCATCATACTTTTTGAGGATAGTCATAAATATCTACAGTAATTTGATTCAAATACATTTGAAACACTTTTGTACTTTTCGAAGTGACAAGGAATAAAGATGATATCAGGACATAGTTTTTTAGCAACAAAACCAGGCATAGCAGATCTAACACCATATTTTCTAGCCACATAATTTGCAGTGGATATAATGCTTTAACCAACAGCAACTGGTTTATCTTTGAGTTCTGGTTTATCTAATAGTTCACAAGCTACATAAAACATATCCATATCAAAATGCGCCCAAATTCTATCCGTGTTAATTTAAAATTCTTTCACTTTATTCTAAATAATTTCCTTGGTTTCCTTCTTCCTTTGTTCATTCTTATGATAGTTTTCCAACTCCACCTACATCTTACTCACTTTTGACAGAACTTATTATCTTTTCTCCTATTATCTTTTATAATATTCAGATCCTCTAGTGGCATCATCAATCACTTATTTAATTTAATCAGCTCCTTCTACGCCTGCCTTATTGCCATAGAAATGAAAGATGGGTTCGTTCATAATAAATAAATATATTCATTATTATTCAATATTCTGTTTTTACAATTTTAGATGAAATCCCATACCAATCAGGGATTAATTGCATTCTTTCTTATTACGTCATTTTATAAATCTCTTCTAAAAGAGGATTATCGAAATAAATACCATTTGAGAAATTGAAGAGTTCAGGTATGGCAATCTTCATCTAGCTTTAAAGACTCTTTAATTAATCGATGTCTCTGAGTTCATCAAAATAAGGATGAGTTAATGATTTAAATGGAGTGAGTCTAGTCTTTGGACAATAAGTGAGTAATTTTGAGACTAGATCAATTGCCTTAGTATCTTTTGTTTTAAGAACCTTAATTAAATAAAAGAATATACTTTTTTCCAATCTCTCTGTTTTATCTTAGCAAATTAATTAGATTGAATATCATAGTTTTTATTCATGCTTAGTATTTGATCACTTGTTGGTGTTCCAAGTACTTTGACAATCTCAACCATTTAATCAACAGCCGAATCTCCCAAAAACAATGGCTCTCCATTGATAAGTTCTGCTATGACACAGCCTACAGACCAAACATCAATTTGGGTGTCATAATCTGTTGCACCAAATATCAATTCAGGAGCTCTGTAGCATCTGGAACAAATGTATGCTATGTTAGGTTCTCCTTTAACTAGTTTTTTGGCACTCCCAAAATCACATAACTATAATTTATTGGATTCTGGATTAACTAAAACATTATGGGGTTTGATATCTCGATGACATATTCCCAATAATGAAATGTATCTAAGAATATATATAAGGGAGTACGCAATCGATCTTAATAATTAGTAACTAAAGAGTTTGACTAGGATATCAGGCATTCTTTTGAAGTCCTTGATGTATGATTTGTTGAACGAGTAAAGTGTGTCAGGGAAGTACTCCATAACTACGTTGAGGTAGTTTTCATCTTTGCTTTCAGCAGGAGTGTAGAAGGCATGCTTCATTTTGAGTACATTGACATGATCTAATTCTTATAGGATCTATAATTCCCTGTTTTTGTATCTACGATCTTGAAGAACCTTCTTGATGGCCACAATTTCGCCAGTCTCATTCACTTTAGCCTTTTATTGAAAATTGGTATACTTTGTGTACAACTCCAAATGAGCCACTTCCAACAACTTTGAGGTTTATGTAGGTGAAATTGGAGTAATCATATCTTTCAGTGGATGCTGGCATCAATACTGATTTAGTGCTGTTCTTTTCAATGGAGAGTGGTTTGCGTCCTTATTTTTTGATTGTCGATTGTTATATTTATTTTAATTGATTCTCAAATTTACCAATGTAGATGGATGGAGTAGTTTCATCCTTATTTTTCCTGAAGGATGATTTGACTATTTGATTCATCTTCAAATGACCTTTTAAATTTGTGATGTCCTGCATTGTTTTCATCTCCTAATCCACATCTTCAATTTCTGTGACCACTCTCCGATTTATGTCTTCCTACTTTTATTGATTTAGAGACCCTACTTAATTCTTCATTTGCTGATTCAACATCTTCTGAAACATCCCCTTTTAACGTAATTTTTAATTATATATAAATTAATCAACAGACTATTATTAGATTATTTTATCTCTTTTTCACTTATACTTAAAAGGGATCTTCACTATGTAATAATAATATATATTATATATATAGATAGATTCAGTTCCATTTAATTCTTTTTATGTAATGTCTCTCTATAATTATCTTCCCCTCCTTGTATTTCTCCGATTCTCGATGTGCCTTGATCTAAATGACAATTAATTCAATCATCAATACATATTTCCACCCAATCACCTAGTTACAACCATTGCAAATCAGATCTTGCACTGTATGTTTTCCAGTCATCAAATCCTTGTCCTCAGGAGCTCCAACATGATAATTGATACTTTATTATTCAAATAAAGTACCCCTTCTAAAACAAGAATGCCTAACCAGTTCCACCTCTGAAATTCTAGAATTCATTTTTTAATCTTACCTTCGATATTCTACTCTGGTAATTTGATAAATGTATATGGCATTTTGTGCATACATAAATTCGATTTCCATCCAAATACTCCAGAATTATTTTACCCATCTTTAAACCTGCGATTTAAGTTCTTGATTATATTATAAAATTTATCAATTAAATTATGGACAACTAATACTAAATAGCCAAAAATCTGCTACAGTCCATCATCATTATCAAACAACAAGATTCCAATCTAGACTCTGCCTATTCATCCATTTTACTTGCCCTTTAATCATAATTGCCCTTAAAGCAAGAACACTATACATCTATCCTCATGGAAATTACCAAAAAATTGACCAAACAAATTGAACAGTATGATGAATATTACACTTCTCAAATGCTCAAAATCCTGTAAAATATCCCCAAACAATAATACATCGATCAATTACAATGCACCATCTCGATCTTGAGCACCTTAATCAATTTATTAGCTAAGGTCAATCAAACTTTTATTCCTGACATTTTCCAATTAGTTTCACTCCTTATTGAAAATCAAAAAGCCCTCCAAATAGCATATCCTCAATTATTCATCAAAATCTTGGCATGTCTATTGAAATATAGCAGAGGAGTAATCCAAGAGAATGGACTGCTGCTTTTTGAGAAAATCCTATCCTTTATAGTTTCCAATACTCAAAGCCAATATCAACAGTTGAACTTTAATGTTGCTTCCTTAAAGTATGAAGAAAACCAAAATTATATAGTACAATCAAAAGTGAACGAAGAATTGCAAAATTTTTGTCTCTTCATCACTCATTTACCTACACCCAAACTCAATAAATGCTACTCTTAATTGATCTCTAAGATTTTCTAATATCCAAATGGCGGATAATACTTTCATATTCCCACTCAAATATCGTTGATTAACCTATACTTTAGATTTAATGAGGGTCAAAATATTCAAGAATTTTCAAAGCTTATAATTTAGATGAACTAATCATAACAATTGCGAATCTACAATGAATTAGAGGAAGACTTAGAATTCGAATTAAAACGATTCCATTCTTTGCAAAATGAAGTAGACACATCATAAACTATTGCAATAATCAGAAAAATTAAATGGTTGATTTACATCATTGTTGAATTCTAGAAGAAACAACAAAATTAATTATAATATGTCTAAATTAGTGAAAAAATTATTAAGTATTTGCTTTTAGGATTGTAATATAAGTGGAATCAAATTGTAGTATCAGTCGATTAGTAGATTACAACTCTTAATTCAAATCTAAATTTATCAATCAAGAACACTATCAACAAACTGAATCTTGAGTTAATGCCTATTCTTAATAATGAATAAAGTATCTTAAATGAGATAATCAGTCTTCTCAATAATTTAAACGAAAATGAAATAATCAATGCATATTTAGAAAATAAATTGGAAAAACAACTGAATAAATTAATCTAAACTATAATTGTTGATGACTCATAAATTATCAAAATCTAAATCACTTAGATACTATATACATCATCCATTCTATTTATTCTAAACAATGTATCCTCTACTTGCAAACATGATTCATATTATTTCAAAAATTTGATAAAGTAGTTCAGCATGCTCATTTTCAATTAAAATGCTCCATACAACACTATATTTTAATCTTAGTTAATTATATACAGTAATCTAATTTACCAAGGAATCGATGAGAAGGAAGATCAATTTCTTTAAGTCTTATATTTAGATTATTTGATGTGTTAGAACAGCTAATCTACAGTCTTGATTACAGAAATAAGTTAGAACTATGTCAAACAATTTAACATATATGATCACATTGCTTCAATTCTCTATAGGAACATTCAAAAGATTTAAGAGTCCAATCTCTAAGTTGATTAAGGCAATTCCTTACAGACTATTTTGCATATCTACTCTAAATTCGATGGATATAATTAAGGCTTAGACATCATATACTAAGTCTTGAAGACTATATATTAAATCTATGATAAGTACTACTTGAAATCTGATATTTTGTTCACCCAAAAGTATCTACAGTTTCTGATTCTATTTTTCAAACAGTGGATTAATCCTTCATTGAATAATAATATCGTTACAACATTAAGACAGATAGCATTGTCATTAACATAGTTTTTCCATCATTCTTAAGTTCACTTTCAAGCATTTCAATGCTTTTACTATAGCATACCAATCCTAGCCAAACAGGAATTACAGGAATGCAACCCTAAGTCTATATTTGGAATGAATGATGATCCCAATGTAAAGGTTGTAGATACCTTAGGTACTATATTTTTTGAGCAAAGAAAATCTTTTGAATTCATTTTAACCCAAGACAATTAGATCTCAAAATTATATATTTGGATGATCATAAAAGAATTATTTGTATATGACAGTTGTTCAGGGTTCTTTTAATTAAAAAGCATTTAGTAGTTTTTAAAACAATACCTAGTATTTGAATAGGAGGAGAATTCTAATTCAATAAAGATTTATGAATAGATACTCTAATTTCTAATACTTTATTGCAATAAGCATGAATAAAATCCCAATTTAATAGATCTGTTAAAATAGGTCGAATTTTTCATTAAAAAATGTGCAAGGTTTGAAGCAAATTAACTAAAAGAGTATTGCAATTATCTAAATTAAAAATTGTCACTAATAAAATGATTCTTGTTTAGTATATTTAGTAAATTAATTTATATTATATGATTGTATCCATAAATTTAATAGAGGAGACATATTTTTAAGTCTTTTGTGTAATATATATTTAAATTAGTTCAAATTATTGATTTTATCTTTATTATTTAAATAATATTTAATAAATTATCAAAAATATATTCGATTTTTAAAAAAATGAATTAGTGAATTAATCTTCATTTTTTCTTTACTTAATTAATTAAATTCTATTCTTCATCAAATTCCAAAACTTATGAAGTACTTGAAGGGTGAAGTTGCCTTTTTTACAATTGAAAAAAAATTTCAATGATTTTATATTAATAACCCTTCATATACATAATTGTTATTATAAAGTTCTGCTTCTGATTATGGAGAAAGGGCATTCGAGAACTAGGTATTTGATTACTATTCAGATGGATAAATAATTCTGCTACACGTAGATTTAATGATGATTATTCCATTTTCATTCAAGTATAATGTAAGTAATTCTTGTTACCAGGTTAATATTATTTCACATTGAGACAGTTACTAAGGCATTTTAGTTTTATTTGTGCTTATATAATAACCAGAACTAAGACCTTATGATTACTTATGCATTTGGTATATTATTATAAATCGATTGAGTTTAACTATATATCTTAGGAGAATGGATGCAAATTTAAAGAATGAGTTCAATAAACTTCTAATACAAAGAATATATAAAATCAAAATATCTAGTGTTTTTCACATTCCTGTAGTGATTTATGTGCTTCTTCTTTTCATGATATTGCTTTTTGAGGCAGGTACAAGTATCGGAACTTATACAATCTTGCCAAGGGTAGGATTATAAACTTCTATACTTTTTTTTGCATCAGGTGTTACTAAACAATATGAAAAAAGAGATACTACAAGTATTTGCATTTGTCGAGTAACGCTTGCTTATTGTTTCGAATTTTCTCTGTTTTTATAATGAACATCCCATTTTATTTAAGTTTTTAATTAATTTATATAAGCATTAAGTAAATAAGTAATAATAATTATAAGCCCATTAAAATCAATCTCAGTACTTAATTCAGTACGCATTTTAAAAACATAAATAGATTACAATCACTATTCTTCATCATTATCTGCTGGATACTGCTCTTCTTCATTAGATTCTTCTTCACTTTGTTATTCCTAATTTTATTATTCTTAATTTTAATCATGTTATTCATCCTAATCTTGTTAAGGAGGTTAATTATCATCCTCATAATTATCTTCATAAGAAGCTTCTTGTTCATAATTATCTTTTTATTGATTTTCTTTATTTTCTTCTTTTTCTTCATTATGATTCTCTTATGGAGGAAATTTACTATCAGATTTTTAGAGTTTTTATTAATCCAAATTGTCATTACAATTACGTGAATCTTTCCTTTGAGCATCCAACTTAGTATTTTGATCTTAAACAGATTGAAATTTATTTTTTAGAGTTTAACTAGTTTCAGTATCGAATTTAGATGAATTTTGTTTGGTATGAGTTCTGTCTGATATTTGGGTATGGAAATGAGTTTAGTTTGTTTTCTGGTTTAACCTTTCAGTCGTTTATTATTGATCTTTGAAAGAAGGTTTCAATAATTTTGATAGTAGGTTTAACTTATCTACATCCCTATCTCAAATAGAAGAGCATACTTTTGATTTAAAATGGATGGTATCTAAGCATAAGGACTAGTCATAATGGCTTTTTTGATCTTAGTTTAATCAAATGGTTGTTTTATAAAACCTTGATTTGTTGCCGAATTTCCGTAATCTCTTATGGATATCTTCTATGCTAAATCAAGGTCATCTTTAAAAGCCTAGAATTTTAATTAGGAGAATGACAATTTTCTATTTTCTAATGATTAATACATACTTTAATAACGATTATTCTTCCTGGATTTTTAATTAATACTCTTATTATTATAAATCGAATTTAACTGAAAGTTCTGCTTTCTTCTTTATTTGGCAATTTCTAACATTTTCAATTTTTTCAATTCTTTTCAAATCTAATTTTTATTTCATTCTGAACTTCTATTCTTAAATCTATGTTAATATAATTGATATAATTTAACCTTTTAGAACTGCTACTATTTAAGTTAAAGTTCTTCATTCTAACTATGTTGATATTGCAATTAATAGAGCATTGATCGTTCTTTCATTACTTCTTATTCAAGTCGCTTCTCTTCATCCAAGTCTCTTTTTCTTCTAAATGAATCTTCCTCATGAAGATGTTTCAATAACTTAATTTTACTGTTTCTGTTTTGTTATTCATAATTCAGATTCTCTAATCTTCTACTATACTAGATGGATAATGTACAGATAATACATCAGATTAATCTTTGGATGTTTTTTATTTAGTTTCCAAGATTTTATTGACTTTGAATTCGATGATGTGATTATTTGATTCTTGCAATTATAATTATTATTTTAATTAGGAAATCCTGGAATCTATCATCCCTAACTCTTATTATTTCTGCATCAATGATCTTGTCTATTATGATATAGATTTCATTATAATTATATATATATATTAATTAATATTATTTTGGTCAATCAATAAAATCTAATTTTCTTGACAACCTTCCCTAGATTGGTGATTTCCATATTATCTCCCTGTATTTCAGATTCCTGACTCTCAGAACCTTTGGAATCTTCCTCATCCTCATTAAATTACTACTTTAATTCATTATCAGACAAATCAATAGTGATATTTTCCTATTCAATGAGTTTCTCATAGGCTTCCATGTATTCAAAAATCTTGGCATCTGATAAGTCAGGCTTGACATTTTTAAAAAACAATGGCACTGCATATGACCACATCAACATCATGATTTAAAAAAAGGGTTTCCTTTATCCGGATCTTTATTATAGGGTCATCACTTTATTAAAACATAAATTAACATAATAAACAAGAAATTGATAGTCAATTGTTTTTAGTAGATCCGAAATCATTTGATCAGGGATCTGATGATATTAGATATCGTCAGCCCTTGACATTTTGAATGACAATTTTCGTTCACTTACCATAATAATCAATTTCGGATAAGGCTTGATATGTTTATAAACATCAGAATAGAATGTCGTATACCCTTAACACAAATTATCGTAGATATCCTGCAAAATCTCCTAATTTACATCATGCTATGACAAAGTGGAAATGATCACTTTGCAAACATCCTCCTTGGTTCTAGAATCTACAGATCCTTATTTGAATGATTTTTGCACTCTCAGAGTAGCATCGGCAGTTCTGATAGCCAAACCACTTAAAGCCTTGAGAGATTGAAGTATCTCAAACATGAATTCATGTTGCTCTCCATAGATATTTATTACATTGCCAGCTTCAGCCCTTTCCTAGAAGTATGCTAAGATGGGCATAACAATCTTCTTTATTACGACTACGAATCTTAAGATTTGATGACTGAATACAGTATTTGAGTAATACACCTTTTCCAATTAATCACATGACAACATCTATAAATTGGGAAACCATGTTTTCCTTGTACATTCTAAATATAATCCATTATCTTCGATTAGATTAGGCATTCGTCTTACATCAACATATAAATAATTGGGAGCCAATTCATTCAGATTTTGAGCTATCAGCATCCTGATTGGTAAGTATTGTTCATACACTTTAATAATATCCAAACATAAACATGGTTCATCCTCTATGTATTTCCATTGATCTGGCCATTCCTTTGTCATCAACTCATCTCTCAAAGTGAAGTACTTTTTCTTAAAGTAAGTCCAAAATTTCATTCTCAATTCATTCCCATCTAATTCATCATAAAACACGTCATAAGCAACTTTGATCCAAATCTCAATTGACAAACGTCGATTCTATGCAAATTCACATAAACAAATCTTAAAGTCAGGACTTGAGGAATTCATTGTTTCATGTATTATTTTTTTTATTTAGCTCTCCTTGAATATTTCCCATTCTTGTAAGATCTGAGTATCATATTACAATCTTTGATCATAGAAGTTGACTTCTGATTATCTCAATTGCGAAATCAATTGTTTTATCTGAAACATTTCATCCTCAAAACAACTGTCCATTGCTTTGGTCATCTGTCTCATTTGGAAGAATCTCTATGAATTTTACATTGTTGTTCTGGAAAATAATAATTAACTCTCAAGTGTTCATATTTAATAACCTAATTATTACAATCCATTTTAGCATAATTTACTTATTCACTTCCTTTATATTTAATTATATCAAACCCATAAAATTTCATTTTTATATAAACTATATAAGCCATTTTTTTAGTTTACCAAATTCACTTACCTGGCGAGCACTGCTGATGATCATGCAGATTAGCAGTGTGGGGTTAAGCTGGCCATCGCACAACCGGCGTCAGTGAGGCTCCAAAACTTTCCGTTTGGAAAGGCTTTATCGCTCAATTTCTGCTAGTGAGGGGAAACCCTCGCACCTTCCATTTTTAATTAAACAAACGAAATTATATCACTTACTATCTTATTATCATTCCAATCTTCTCTTTAATTCTAATAACATTTATATACATTTAACTTCATTTAAAATAATGAGTCAAATCCCACATTAATACAACTATATATCTATTACAACTAATAAAATGGTTGGAATAGGCAAATTAGAACACTCTTAGAACCTTAGCATGTATATATAATATTAATAATTTATCCTTTCTGAATAGCGTATTAGATTTGAGGTAATATAAAATTTATCACCTTTATATTTTATCATTTTCATTTCAATATACTTATATATTCAGCATTTAAATGATGTATTACAGATATAGTTAATTAAATTTTTTTGCTATAAAGCTATTTAATATTTAATAAGGATTTCTATTTTAGACATAAAGTACAAAAATGAATTCTGTTTAGAATTGTTATTCTAAAGTAACTAAAAATTAGTTTTAGAATATAATCAAAGGATTTGATAACTATCATTTGAAGGAGATTTAACAATTTGTGATTAATACAAAGATGGCAAATTACTTAAAACGAATTTATTGAGTTTTTAGAAAAAAATGAAATAGTTGTTACAATGTTATTTAGAAATGAAAGAAATTCAATATTTAGAATATCCCATCGGTTATAACCCAATATTTGAAGTGGTCAATTTTTAAGGCTAATACATTGAAATGATACAAAATTACATTTGATTTAAATATGTTAATTGTGATCATCTATTAAATTTTGATATAACAATCTGGAGTTCATAAGGTTAGGCTTTAAAAGATAAGGTTCTCACTAAAATTTTAATTATTGAATGTATAAATGACCATAAGAGTATTATGCTGCTAGCCAGGTTTTATTAATAGTTGGATCTTAAAAATAAATCTAAAAAACCACTTGCAAAATTTATAACTAATTAAATTAGGATTTGGATTAATTCATTAGGTTACAAATTAATTTTCATAATATTTAAAATAGTGTTAGTATTTTGTAAGGATTAGAAATAGGGATGTGGGGTCTCACTTGATGGCATATATAAAAAATAGATTTGAGTATAGATAATGATTATAAATTTTGATAAATGAAACATGTTAGATTCAATAATTAATCTAATTCTCCAAGGGAAATAGGATTGTTTAGATAATGTATAAGGTTTTAGCCCAAAGAGAGATCACCGTAACCTAATGAGGAAGATGCTATGATGTATTCGAAACTTCGACGATTTGGATTAGTGAGGGATAAGGCATTGAAGTATTGTTTGGCTGATCACTGTAAAATTGATGCTTCACAATGTAAACATGGACCTCCGAATTATAAAATATTTTAAACCTCACTTGATAAATAAAAAATAATTCAGGGTTGGCAAATGGTAGGAAAATTGAAGGAGAGCAGTTCCGAGAAGTTTCAGAAGGCAAAGGGAGATGATGGGTTGATGCAGTATCGAAATCGAGAAGAATAGAAAAAATTTGAAAGGCTAAAGAACTATTTCTTGGGCTTAAGTAATTCCAGTAAATAAGTGAAGCTTCCGCAATTTCAAATGGGAAATGGAAAGGATCATTACTTTGAATTAGCAGACTATTATGAGCAAATAAAGCCATTGTCTAGGACATTAATAACTGACACCGAATCATTTGATGATATTATTCCAAAATAAATAAGAGAACAATTCAGAATAGAACCCAGAGTGTAGAGACCGGCTCTAAAAAGAACAGATGAAGAGAAGGGATTGAAGTCAAGATTAAAAGCATTACATGAGTTGATTGAGACTTACAGAGAAGCCGGAAGTCCAAATGATCCTTCCATAGAAATTGTATTATTGGATAGCTATGAAGATGTTAGAGCAGTTCAATCCCAAAGCTGATGAGGAAAGACAACGTTAAGAGTTTCCAAGTATTGGTTTATCGAAAGAACAAATTTTTACTGATGAAGGAAGTGCAACTGCCAAAAAAAGATGCAGTGTGTTAAGCCATCGGTATTCCAAATTTTAGCCATTTGAAGAATAAAGAAAAAATTAATAATTTTAATAAAAGCTTGATAAATTAGTCACAAAAGTTATTGGTCGGATAAATTGTAAATTTGATGGAACTTTGTTTGGTAAAGATTTCTAAAATTCATGATTATGTCTAATTATATTTTTTATATATTATTATGAGAGAAACAGCATATCGATCATCTCCATTTGAAAAGCAGAACAAATTAACAAATGGTCTCTTTAAGGATTGTCAAAGGTTTAATCCTAGAAGTAAATTTACTGAAGAAAACTACGAAAATGCTACTGTGTTCGCCAAATTAAGAAGGGCTGGGTTAGATAAGAAAAAAGCACTCAAATATTGTTAGACTCAGCATTGCAAATTGGATACTACTCAAAGTGACTTTGGACCACCTGGTTATAAAATATTCAAATAACATTATGACCCAATCAAATAATATTAAGGTTGGCAACTAGATGGGAAAATCAAATTGAAAGATTCAGGGGAATATGAAAGAATAAGTAAAGATATTAATTTAGGCTTGAGATAACAGCCCAATGAAGATTTGTACCAATTGTACAATAATTTAGCTGAAACCCATCGAAAAACAGTAGAAAGGTGCAACTTCACTGAACTCTCAAGATAGGAGTTAATAATGAAATTGAGATCATTGACGAGAGATGACAATAGAAAGTACAACACTCCCATTTACTAATTGAGAAGACATAATGAAATTTATTATGAATTGGCTGATTACTTTGAAAAATATTAGCCTCCCTCAATTAAAACTTTAGTTACTGAATTAGAAGCCTTTGATGACATAGTGCCTAGGAAATATTTAAAATAATTTTATTTAGAGTAAAAATCAACTGGGAATAAAAAAAAGAAATTAAAATAAGAAGCCACTGAAAAAATATAGAGGCGTTCAAGAATACTGATGGAATTGAATGCTCTATTTTCGCCAGTAAGATCTGAAAACTCGGTATTTAATTTAATAATTTATAAAGAACAAAAGATCTGTTTTCTCTAAGTAGGATTAAATTTGGTAAGTTCAGAATGATTCAGCAATCACTAACCTGTTGGATATGGATGAAAGTAGTATCTGTAGAAGTGCTGAGAGAAATAGTATTTCCTTTTTTCGTTCTGCCAAAATCAGGTAGACAGAGGAACAAGAAAGAATTAATTAGCTCTAAGATTCTTTGAAAAAAGTGATTAAAACTAATATAGAAAATATCAATTACTCCAAAAAATAAAATAACATCTTAACTTGACATGTATTCATTAAATTATCATATACTATTTATTATTATTTTCATTATAATTAGAAACGAGATAATCAATTATTTTAATTCTAAGAAGAATTAAATTATTAAATTGGAGGTAAATAATTAGTTTATCTAATCTAAGCTTTTATACAACGGACTAACTTTAGAAGAGATAATAAGAACTTGATATTGTTCGAGATAACATAATTTATTTAACTTTATTATATTCTTTTTGTCAAATTTTATAAATTCTCATCAGAGACTATTCCAATTTCAATTTCTTTACATTTATTGTTAATTAGAACTTCAATATATAAGAATAATATTAAAGAGAACAATAATATTAATCACTCTTATTTATATATTACATTCTATATTTAATTAGCTATTCTATAAATTGACGAATCGACTTCTGAATTGGAATGAAATATTTCATTAATAAAATAAATGGGAGGAGCTTAATCCAACAGATAAAAATCATTGCTTAGTTGCTTAAAATTACTAATAGAAGACATAGAGCTGTATGCAGACGCTAAAATACTAAACTAACTGAAAGAAATATTTATAAAATTTCCGTCTCACTTTGAAAAAAATAGGTAACTTAAATATACAATATTTTGTAGAAAGAAAGTGATAAAAATTCTGAGTAAGTCCATTCCACCATAAATACTACAATTTGAGGACATTCTACTCAACAACATAAGTTCAGTTTTTTAATGCTCATTAATTGCTAACAAATTAAATAAATAAATCCAGATTTAGAAAATAGATCCAGATTTTGTCAGAAACTTTAGATTGATGAATTTTGAGAAATTTAAACCCAATTACGAAGGAGAATATGAAAACTCATTATTATTACTATTCCAAGGACTTAAGAGTTATTGCAATCTAGCCAACCAGATTCTAAAAGAACTTAAAAACAATAAATTAGTGTAGAGCTAAATTTATGTACTGATTTGGGAACACTATTAAAATCATTTGATTAAATTTTCTAAGGATCCTGATTACGATTTGAGTCCAATCAACAAAAGCTTCGATGAGAAGTTTTATAAGTTGTCCCCTGAATTAAAAATTGAAATAATTGGAGCAAAATTATGGGGATGCATGGTAGTATAATTAGATGTTGATTTCATACTTGAAGAATTTAAATTAGCCAGAAGATCCAATAATTAATCATTAATTCCATTTAATCAATTATTCAATGCAATAGTTGATATCAATATCGACGTTGCCAACTTGCAATGGATAGGAAGAAGTGACTTTTAATTTTCAGAATAACTCAAAGACATTATTTAATTCATCCAATTTGACTCCAAGGAATTTATGAATAATCTATATTTCGAGTCAAAAGGGGATTTATTGGTATTTTTTGAAAAATGGGAGAAGGATAATGCATTCCTTAAATCTGTATTGCCATTATGGATTTGCGAGAATTACTTGGATGGTCTTTTCTTTGAGTATTGCGAAGAAAAGATTCAAGAAAATTTCAAATTGCTTTCATAAGTTGAATAGAAAAAACTTATTGAATAATACTCAAATTCAGAATGCATATCTTAACCCTTCAGATTTGAGGACTCATTCTAATAATAATTGAATTCCAAATACTTCTAGTTTGATGACTTTTTATAAAAGAATTCTGAACAAATCCTAGTTAAGATGATTAAATGGTTGAAACAAGAAAAATAATTCAGTAATATAATGTTAATAAGTGAAAGTACGTAATAAGGAGGAAGTGCTGCAATCAATTATCAAGATATTTCTAATTGTGTATTTGAGGAACATCATTAAGGAGAATAAGGAAATTCTGATGTCAAGGTATAAAGCTTAATCTAATCATAAATTCCAGAATCAAATATCTTGAATGAGTAAGAAGATGAAATAGTTAGAATTTGCAAGAAATATGATTCAATTAAAAATGTCATTTAATCAAGTATTGAATAAAGAGATGAAAACATAATCTTTAGAAACAGAGGTTTAAATCCAATTCCAAATGAACTAATTGACTTTTTCAGCTTTATCAAACCAATCAACGAAAGTTAGGCTATTGAAATCATCAATTATCTTGGAAAACAAAAAATAAAGGAAAAAGCATTAATAAGTAGTGCCTTAAGTAGCAATATTGAATTTGCTAAAGGATCCATGGCAGCAGAGTTATTCTCATTCATAAAATGAAATTTAATTTGTTTATAAAACTATTTATATTACTCTCAAGATTAATTGAATTGATTATCTGCTACTAATGAAAGTTTGAATAAAAGAATTTATAATAACTTTATTATTAAAGAATTAAATGAAAAAAAAGTAGGAAAAAAATAAACTCAAGGATAAGGAGAGTAATGTGGATTGGTTTAAATAAGAGAAACTGTAGTTTTCTTCTTCTGTGTTTTTAATTTAAAACAATATTATTGAGAATCTTAATGAAAGGTTAAATGCAAGATCAATTCTTCTAAAATATTTATAAATTTTGTAGGATCAGAACGACCATCGCTATATGGGATTAACATATGTTGGAGAAGATGAATTAACTAAATATTTATAATAAGTCCCTCTTAGTAATCTATTTCCCTCAAGAATTTGGGATTTCTCCTTTACAAGTAAATTAACTTATTAAATAAGAGCAATTCCTATAAAGGTTGCAAAATATAAAAGAAGATGATTTAATTAAAATAATTACACTAATAAAAGTCTTAGCTTAGGGAAGGTTCTCCTCTGAAAAGCCTCCAAGTTTCTAGACGTCTGAATAAAAAGTGGGTAGTATCACATATCCATTTCAATATGATTACAAGGTAAAATTACTGCTTGAAAATCAAATTATTCTTATTGAGCTTTAAATTTTTCCAAAGAAATACCCCCTAATGAATGGTCAATAGCACCCATAGTAATTTGATTATGTTCACGAAATGATATTTGTTGATTTAAATGAGAATGGAGGATCATCCTAAAAGCATCAATTATAGTATGAAAACTATCTTAAAACTCAGTAGAGCATACCAAATTTTTTTAGTGATATGAAATACATAGAAGAAGGGATTTTTGATAAAAAATAGTATAAATACAGTAGAATTGGTGAAGTGAAAGGAGATTTGATAGGACCACGAATATTTAAACCTTTAATTTGCTAGAGCAATTAATTTATCTATAATAAAAAGTTGAACCTGTGGATGACAATAGAAGATGAGGAAAAGTATTATAAGAAATTACAATAATATGAAGAAATAAGATCACATAATTATACTATCTAAAAATATTGTAACTTGCCATCCTCATAATAATTGTTAACTATAATAAAGAATATACCTAATTTTAAAGTGAAACTAACGTCAGAGTAAGAAAACGTTATTTCATATGGAGGAGACGCTTTAGTGATTGGTAGGAGTGGAACAGGCAAGACTACATGTGCACTATTAAAATTGTTTTCAACCGATATACTGTATAAATTAAGAATCAACTTAGATAAAATAAAAAATTAAAATTCCAATATTCTATTATCTTAATAAGATTAAAATACATAATTAAAAACAATATTTGTAACAGCAAGTCCATTATTGGCTTGCTAAGTTAAAAGACTATATGAATAATTAGTGAATAATATCCAAAATGTGATTAATACAAAGAGATAAAGATAAACAAAGGTTTCATAAAACAACCAATAATCTGAAAGCATAGATCTAGAATAAAGTACTTTTTAAATAATTGAGGCATTATAACAAAATGAAAACGAGAGCATTGATAATTAATAATAAGAAGTTTAGAAAGATGATGAAATAGAGGATGAAGATATTAGTGAATTCGAGAAGGAAATGGGGAAATTTAATAAATTTAGCGAAATTAAACAATATCCTGTCTTCTTGACTTTGAGAAAATTGTTGGCCCTTATTGATTCTTCACTCCTCAATTCTTTTTTTACAGTTTATGGTGGATATTAAACTAAGTCATCGCAATGGCATAATGAATCCTTTGGTATTATGTCACTAGATCAAAATTAAGTCTCTTAAGCATTTAATGAAGAACTTCTCCATAAATAGATAAACCTGATTGATAACTAAGAATTCATTGAAACAAATTTGCAAGAAGTCACCCTTGAGGTTTTCGAGAGAGTATTTTGGCCTAAAATAGTTAAAGTGTTGAGATAGGAAAACATAGAAGTCTCTACTTTTGATCCTACTTTGGTATGGAGCGAAATTTGTACAAAAATAAAAGGTCACGAAACATCGCATGAATATCCAAATAAATATATGAATTACGAGAATTATTCTTATTATTATAGAGTTTTATCATTGACATAAACGAATTTACTTTATAAGGCATTTCAAGCCTATGAAAAATTAAAAAAGAGCTATGGTTATTATGATTTATTGGATATTGTAAATCATATTAATTATGAGTTAACTTAAGGTAATGATGTGATTGAATGTGTTCATTACCTAATGTTAGATGAACTTCAAGATGTGCCAAGAGCTGTTTTAGTCCTTTTAGACAGGATGGCAGAATTTGGATTATTTTGTTGTGGAGATAACGCTTAAAACATAGCTAAGGGAATAGGATTTAAATTTTTTGAAGTTTAAAACTGTTTGTCAAATTATAGAGGTAATCAAAGGAAAAGGAAAACAAACCTAAAGTTGTTTGATCTCAATATTAATTTTAGATCCCACAATTAAATACTATAATTAGCCAACTCTGTCATTAGAGTCTTAGAGCTTTACTTTCCTTACAAAATTGATAGATTAAAGAAGGAAACATCCGATTTAACTGGACCCAAGCCAATCGTTTTATAAACTGAAGATCCACAAGATTTGTTGTCATATATTTAGGAGTTTTTCACAAACGAAAGAAAAACTGTCGAATTCGGATGCAATTAAGCTATTATAGTCAAGGATCAAGAATCGAAAGATAAATTGCCTTAAGAACTTTAAAATGCTTTAGTACTTACAATATATGAAGCGAAAGGCTTAGAATTTGATGATGTAATTTTATTCAATTTTTTCAATGATTGTAGTACAACTATTGAAGATTGGAAATAATTGAATGAATTAGAAGTGTAATCAAATTACATGACAGAAGAACAATTTAGAAACTACTAGACAAGTATTACATATTTTATATAAAATAGTTCATCAAACTGAAATAATAGCAGCAGATGTAAATGCTTATAATAAATTGATAGAAATAAAATAACTCAAATTAAGTGATTGGGCAACTTCAAGAAATTATACAGTCTACAAGGAGTCAAATTAGGAAAATGTATCTTTGTGTTAGGATTTGAAATAACTGTATGTTGCTATAACGAGACCTAAAAGAAAATTAATAATATTTGACTAATCAAATTAGAAAAGATTGATAATGCAATCGCTTTGGTAGAAATTAGATGTTGTTGAAATTGTTTAGAAAAAGAGTATTCAGATTTCTGATACTCAGTTTATTCTTGAACACAAATTAGATAATAAAGCTAATTGGAAAAAATAAGGATACAAAATGTTTAGACTCAATAATTATGATCAGGCAGCAAAATGCTTTCAATATTCAGGTGATGAAGAATTAGCCAAAAAGTCTAAGGCGTATTTTTTGGCAACTTAAGCTAACATATTTCAAGAGAATTATGCTAATTATGTTGCAGCAGGACGTTTGTTTGAGGAAATTAATTTAAAATTAAGGGGAGCTTAATGTTATTTCTCAGGCAAAGAATATGCTAAGGCTTATGAGTTGTATAAACTGACTGATTGTTTAAATGAAACTGCTGAATCTGCATATTTTGCTGGCTATTTTGAGAAGGCTGGGGATATATTTAATTAAATGAATGACATTAGAAGAGCACTTGATTCTTATAGGAGAGCAGATAAATGGGAAAGAATATTTGATTTGTTAAATCAACATAAAAAAGAGTTTACTATAGATGAAAGAATGGCCTTTTTGAATAAGTTTTTTCCCAGCTTTCTTAAAGAAATGACTGATTAGATTGAGCAGTAGGAAAAAGAAATGGAAGAAAATAATTTATTTGAAGAGGCAAGTCTCATCTAAGAAGATGACAACGACTAATCTCAGAGTTTCTAAATTGAAAATTCCATAATAGATGAATCAAAATAATCTTAGGTTGAAAATATTTAAGAAAATCTTGAATAATCCCAAGCGAGCATTTTAAAATAGGATATCTAAGAAATTATTGAAATAGATGACTCTTAGTCTTTTTCTGTTTAAAATGAGTAGTCATTGGATCACTTATCAATCTATGACCCAGAAGATGAATGGTTGAGTAACAATAGAAAATCCTTAATTAAATCTATTGCTACCTCAAGTGTTGAATCACAGTTCTCACATGTTCTATTGTTGAATTAACCTTCAAATGTTTCGCTCTTAAAATCTCGATCCAATATTTTCATAAAGAATAACGTTTTACAATAGTTAGTGCAAAAATTTTAATACTTTTCCGAAGAATTTAAGAATCATATTGAAAGATAACAATATAAAACTACATTGTTATCAAATAGAACAGGCGAGGAAAAAGAATTTGATCACATGATCAACTTTTTATATGATTTAGATAATATAGATATTGACACTATTTATTTAATACTGGATCTATTAGAACAATTTAAAAGCTATAAATTGTGCATTTATGTTTGCAACTAATTCAAATTGGCTTAGCATTTAGGAAGATATCTAGTTTCTTAAGCTTCAATCTATACTCCATTAACAAGGAGTCCCTTGAGAAACAACTATTAGATTATGGCAAATAAGCTTTATAGAAGATAAATATTAGAATAAGCGGCAGTATCCTAGTTAGCTATTAATAATGTATTAGAATCTATAAATCCAATATTCTTATAATTTAAATTTGAGGACAAGCTTAGTTCATAAAATAGTTTTGGAATTGAATCCTATAAAGAATTGATAGGCTTGGGATATTGGAAGACTGTCATTTATCAATTAAATTATGAACATGCATTCAATTTGTGCAAATCATTCAATAGTTTTTCGGATATCATTGGCATTATATCAAAAATTAAAGAAAAGAGAGGACTTAATGAATAGGAATAGTTTACCTTGAATAAATCGTAATACTTTTACAATGTCTAGGAGGCACTTTAATCACAACAAAATTAAAACTTCAATCCTTTCTTTTCAACTACTATTAATTATTTCCAAAACAATTAACAATTGAATCCTTAAATCAAAGAAGATATAATTATAAACAGTTAAATCAAGAGTTCAAATTTAAACTATTCTTAGTAGTTGAAGTAATTAGAGGCAATAATCCTATCTCATTTAATCTTAAGGAAAATGTCAACTTTAGATAAGTAAGTAAATTAAGATATAACCCAATTTATTGAAATTTAAGTTTACTTTCTTAATAAAATGCAAAATTTTACTAAAAATTCAATTATCCTTGATTCATTCGCATTCCTATATTAATTCTCATTACCTCAAGGAGAAATTATGGATCACTATTCATAATTTGCCATAGTTCATTTGACATCTATCCTAATATCCAATTTACAATAAGTGTAAAAAGACAAATAGAAAAATAATTAAGAATAATCATAATAATAAATAAAATTTATTGATATCGGATTTGAATATATTCTGACACCTTATCATGTAGTTTTGTAGACAATTCATAAATCCTTTGTTGAAATGCTCTCATTTCTATTTTACAAAATTTCAGAATAATTGAATGATTATTACCTGAATTAGACTGGCTTACAAATAAAATTCACTCAAAATGTATACATAAACTAAACTTTATTATCCTTGTAGGAATTATATTATTTAGATTAAAAATAGAGAAATGTTTTACCCTTTATATTTAAACCTAAATAACTTCCTAACAAATAATTTAAAAATTCCAATAATGGTTTTAGAATAACAGAGATTGATAAACATAAATCTTCAGTTCTCAGCTAAATAAAATAGGTTCATTAATTAGACTTTTTCAAGATATTGATTAAAACCAATATTAGAAATCCAAACCTGCCTTCTAATGTTAAGCAATTTCTTAGAGCTGAGAGTATTACTCTGTTTTAAATGTTTTAAGATAAGAAATAGCACAGCAAAATTGTTTTAGCTATAAATTTATTAAACTACATAAATGATCTTCCTTTTGCTATTTTTACACTTGAATAAATGAAGAAACCAAATCTTGCTAGTCCTTATTTTAAATATATAGAATTCTTAGAGTGTTAAGAATATAATATTACTGAAGATCTGTTCGCTTGCTTTATTGAGTTTAGTTCAGAACTTTAGAATGAATTATTTTTAGATGAGTGGTTATATCATTTAATTAGAGTAGGGCTAGCAATCCTAATTTCATTTCTGGAAGAGCATAAGCAAAAGATTTTGGTACCTTGTAATTTTCTTGAATTTGTAAAAGGATTGCAAGGAAAGAATATCCAAGCCCCAATATTTAAAATTAACAATAATGAAATGGTTGTATAGTATTTAGAAGTTTTAGGATTGTTTCTTGCTTATTGCAATTCAGAACATTATGAATTTTATGGCAATATATTACTTATTCTTTTCATTGTCAATATACCTACTTTAACTAAAGAGATAATTGAATAAATATCTATGATAATACAATTTGACTCAAAATATAAATTTTACAAAAGACTTAAGCTATTAATTGGTTAGGATCTACAGACTAGACAAAACGAATACTTAAAACAATAAAAATTCTTATACATTTCTCAATATTTAGATTTATAAATAATTCCTTTAGATATCATTAATTCAAAAAATGAACAAGAACTTTAACAAATCTATAACGCATGTTTGTCTAATTGGGAAAATTACTAAATTTAATCTGAGTCCATTAAATAGAATGGAAAATAATTAATTACAAAATGGTTGAAATATAAAAGAATTATTACAAATACCAAATCCTTAGGTAAGTAAGAACAGTCAGGTCAATCGTAGCTTTAGATTGTAAAATTTTAACAATTTTACTGCTTGAGTGATAAGGTCCTTAATAATTATTTGAATAAATACAATAATAAATTTGAAGAGAATCTAAAAGAAGCCTTTACTATATAAGAGTAAGATTTAATTTTATCTTAGGAATATTATAAACCAAAGACATGAGGCAGGTAATTCGTTAGATCTTCATTTCTTTAATTTAAAATTGGAACAACTTTCACAATTATAAATCTAGATTAGTCAAGGAATTAATGTAGCTGAATAATTAAGAAAATTATCTAAGGAAATAATTGATTGTAAAAGGAATATTCGGTATTCTTAAGAAAAAGAGGATGAACTTTTGGATAGAAATAAAGAACTGTTAGCAATTAAATGGAGAAATTTGAAGTCAGGCATAAAATTAAAAAAGAGAGTTATCTAAAAAGCAGAAATGTAATCAATTAAAGAAGAAGATGAACTAGAATAATAATAATGAAAATTTAGATTTTCTATATAAAAAAGATAATTTATAAACGGAATACATGTTATCTATAACAAATAGATAATGAGAAGTGTTCAAATATATTTAATAATGTTAATAATAATCTATATTATACAATGATATAATGAATTATCATTGACTTGTTTTTGTTTCGACCTCAATTTTCTATTTTTTTTCATTAGTAAACAAAGTCTTATATAAATATTTTAAAGCAAAGATAGAAAAAGTCTAGATATGATTTAATTATTACTATTCCTCCAATGGCCATTAAAACCTACAAAATTTTTAATGTATTTTAGTCGGCTTCAAAATATCCAATTATTTGATCTTTGCTGATGGCAAAAAATTTAGGTGCTGTTATTCTAAAACTATTTTAAGTTCTATTAAAAATAACATTTCCATAAACACACATGAAAGTTCCTTCACAAAGAATGTCTTCTTCTATTATCACTCCAATTTTTGAAATAGTAGTTATAAACTTTTTAATTTTTCCCTCCTTAAACTCTGCGATTTCTTCATCCCTAATTATCTCATAAGATTTACGTTTTAGGTTCTCTCATATTTGTTCTGACTTCAGGAGGGCTTAATATTTGATCAGTTCTTTGATGTTTTAAGACTTTTGGTAAAATGATTGTCTCTTAGAAGTTGTTGATGAGTAAATTCTCTTTTGAGTTTTGTTATGATTATAAATTAAATGATGATGCACTATCTGAGGTTGTGCTAATTAATCTTCTTTATTAGGCACTTCTACCATTATTTTCTATAGTTTCTAACTCATATTTTGATCTCTTAATTAAGACACCAGCATGTTTGCTATTTGTACTTTTTAATAATTCTTGGTTTTATCCTATCTATCCTTCGACAAACAAACTTAATTGATTATCATCTGTAATGGAAAATGAATCCCTTAAAAATTTAAATGATATACTTTAATTGCGACACATTAACAATCTTCTAACTTTTAAGAATTTCTAATTCAATTTAGTTTTTGTTAATTTTTTCCCTATTCAATTTGTATAGAAGACCAAAAATTGTTCCGCCCAAAGCACAAAGTACAAATTTAGTAAAATCTTTCATTTTTCTTGTATAATTTAATTATTATATAATTTTTATATAATAATCATGATTTTTGAATCATAAGTCTCAATATTATTGATACTATTGGACTACTTGATTACATTGATTGACAAATCGAAAAACAATTTTACCATTTTAGTTTAATAATTGTTTTTTATTCATTTCAAATAATGATTATTAAAACTCATCTAGAATGTAATTAAACATCATAATATGAGCATAATATCTTTGCATGACGTAGTTTGCATACTCATTATTCAAAAGTGATCTCAGATTCCTAAAATAAATATAAATCATACTATTTAATGACTAAATTCCATAAATTCTAGAGTTAATAAGCAAGTGATTTAGTGACCATGATTTCACAAACATTACTTCCAAACTTATTACATGATAACTCAACAAAATTTGGAATCAAGAATTCGTTGATTAAGACCTTATTTTACTCAATTGTTCTTTCTTTTAGCATCTTTTAAATGATATAATTCGAAAACTATGATTTTGATAATTGAATGCTTTCTTAGATAAGTTTATTAATTATTGGACCCACATGATTAGCCTTGGGACAAGTGACCATATTAATCAAAATTACACAACCATATTGATGATATTTAATTTTATCGATTTATAATTTGTTTATTATTTAAGCAAATTATTCATCATTCTGAATAGTGTCTAAAAGTGTGCTAATGATGAGATTTCCATATTAATCAAATTATAGTCTCTTGATATTATCTATTATGTATTAGATGATTTAATTGTTTTAGAATTAAACTAAGCATGCCTGTACTATTTTGTAGGCATATTTTCGATAGCAAAATAAATCCATATTTTCTACTACCAGTCTTAAAATATAGCTTTTGTGTTCATTCAGTCCTTTTTCTAAAATACATTGGATGATATAATGATTATAAATATCAATTGAGAATCCAATAATCTTCTCCTTAATAACGTTGTCAAAGATATTATTTTTCATCTCGCTTTCCCCTTTTTCATAGGCATCTTGAATGCTTTTTGACATTTATTAGGGCCTAATGATAATTAAAAGTTATTTACAATTGAATGTCTGTAAGTATCCTAACTGAATTGTTAGAATTTTTAAGCAGCCTTGTAGAATTTCCATCTTCATCTTAGCATGAATAATATCTTTAATTGTTAACAATTTGTGATTTCATAATAATATAGCTTTAGAAATTAAAAAATAAAAAAAATAATGCTTTTCCCATTGAAACTCTTTAGAATTTATATAATTTATAAAATAATATCAGTATTCATTTCTTACTTAAAGGTATTTTTATTGATAATTTATTAGGGTAAGTCATTAACTTCACTTTTCCAATTAAAAATTCTCTAATCAAATCAGCAATTTATTAGATTTTGGCAATGTTATACTTCTATAAGAGAGTCGGTTCTATATCTAAATTTATTACAGGTTGTCCTATCATAGAAAGCCTTAAATTAATCTTAATTGATTATACCAACTCTTTCCAAGATAAGTGGGTACGAAGCACAATCTAATCCTACTAGTAAAAGTAGAGATAGTAACTTTGATTTCGACAGGCACTTAGTATTCCTTAGGCCAATTTATAATGATGTTTGTATTTAAAACAATTTAGATTTTTCCCCTGAAAGATAAATCCAAATCACACAAAAACTAAGATAGATTCTAAACTTTACTTCATTAACATCTTGTCTTAATGCTTTTATCTCAGATAAGGAAGGGGGATCTCCAGCAATTTTTAAATCAGTTACTGTGATTTCTGATAGCATAGTCACTCTTTTCTTATTGAATGCTTTATGTAACATTTTCTTTATTTTGCCTTTGAAATATTCACTTTCCTTCCAATCATTTACTAAGACTTTTAATAGTTTTTAAAGTAATAAGGATGTTGTACTCACATGAAGATCCTCCACGATTTCTTCATTCTGACAAGTTGTATCCTCCTTGTCATTTTACAACACTTATTATTCAGTTTAATTTTCTAAGCTTTCTCTTTGTTACATGATCTAGATATTTTCAGTTGCTATTTTAAGTTACAAATATTACTTTCATCAACTATCATTCTTAGATGAGTGAAGATTTAAATAGCAAATCTGCCTAGATCTTCTATCAATGTTTTCTTCATTTTTGCTACTAATTTACTATGTTTGATAAGAAAATCCTCCATTTTTTTTAAAGTGAATCCTTATAACTAAATTAAAGCTTTTTTGTCTTCCATTAATTTGACCTACTGCTCTCTTAAATCATCTTCCTTTAAATTACTCATCTTTTAGACTTTAGATACTGTTTAACCAATTGTAGCATAAAATTTACCAAAGTTTAAGGATTTTACATCTGAAATATTTTGTTTCATTTCATTAAAAAAATGTTCAGCTGCTTTCTTAGTTTTTGATTTATCCGCTTAATCATTTTAATATTATTCAAGTGCCTTCTCATCAGTACTAAGACTTTGCAACTTTTTTAATTCTCTTAAGGCACAAATCTCAAGTTCCTTTCCAATTGACATATCTAATCTACATTTAGCTATATCCTATCTCTTCCTTTCGACCTAATCAACTAACTATTTATTAGTATCTTTAATTATTTTAATAACACTAACTAAACTAGAAAAGAGTATGTTGAAAACATTAGATACATCTTATTTTTCTTATTCTACTTACTATTTTACAAGTGAAAAATCTTTATCAATTGACATTTGGGTCAGTATTTAGATTGTATCTCTAAAAAAGTATTCCAATTCTTCATTATACTTTTAGACTATTTACCATTATTGGAGTTAATAGGTTGTTTGCCTTTAAATTTCTTTAATTTATTCATTGATTTCAAGTTCAAGTAGTTACCCTTGTTATTAATTTTCCAAGACTTGTTTTTGGGGTGATTTTGGACTCCTATTTTATCTTGAGGGGTATATTTAGTCTAATAAATTAATGAGATATGATTACAATAATCTTCATCGATAATGACTATCAGTGTGGAGATATAGGTTTAAAATTAACTGGCATAATTCTCAGATGTTATTAAGAATGCTTGGAATCCCTATTTTACAAATATAACTCTTTATTCTTCGTAATTAACTTGAAATTGTTGCATTTTTTAATTAAACTCATTAATTTCTATTTAATTTTCTTTGATTCTGTCCCTAGCATCGGTTAATTTCAATCTTATATTATCTGATTATTGCATTTATAATTTCACTTTCATTTCGCTTTTAATGATTTGAGTAGGATCATCTTTTCTCTTTAGCATTTCTGAATGAGCTTAAGTAAACGTTTATAAATCTTTTTCATTTTGTACAAATTCATTTAAAATCTTCTAGTAATGTTAATAGATCTCAACTGTTTGATGTTTCAATTTCTTCCTTTGTTTTCTTATCTCTTCCACATCTTTAAGATAGCCTTTCCTGAGTTAATGTAGTTGAAGGCTCACTTTATGCATGTCTTGGGAGACTTCGGTATGGCATTGACTAATTTATTTTAATACTTTCTTAAAGTCTTTCCATTAGGGTAAGTACAAGTATAATTTAGAGCTCAATTAAATGCCTGTCAATTGTTATATGATGTCATTTCCCTCCTCGGTGTATTTATCTACAATTGTAATTTCATTTTCAGACATCAATTTACTATCTAAATCATTCAATTATTGACCAAATTGTTGCTCTGATTCCTACAATAATTTAGATTGTTACCTTGATCCCTTCAAAGAACTCTAGATAGATGTCTAATTTTTTTAAGAATTTTTTTCTCTATAATTTTTATACAGAAATTTGTTGTATAGATTATTTATCCTCTTATCTGGGCTGTGGGTTTTCAATTTGTAATTCTGAATTGAACTTATTTATGTAATGCTTCCTCTTCTATTTTATGGGGTGCAAATATTCATCCACGTGTTATTTTACTTTTTATTTATATTAAAATTTTACAGCTTGTGATGCTCACCTCATAATTCTTATGCTTTTGTTTTAGATAATCCATGATATAGTTATACTCAATACACAGAATTACAGAGCATCCAATTACAAAGCCAATGAAAAAGGAATAATTATACCATTGTAGAAATGAAGCAATAATTATTCCAATAACTATTTTATTTGTTAATTGCATAATTTATTAATGGAAGAAAAAATTGAATAACAAAAATATTTAATAATTAAAGCTAAATTAACTATCGATAAATTAAGGGCAGACCTAGCTGAAAGAATTCAATAATTGCAGAATGAAAAAAAAAGAATGAAAATCTAGAACAAATTGTCAATAAATATTTGGGAGATGAAAAGAAGATTGTATGTGAAAGAGTGTTAGCCAAAGTAAAAGTAGAAGAAATCGAATGGATATGTAATAAAAATAATGGAATTGAATGGATAAGAGAGAGCGAATTCAATCAACAACTAAATTCATAAATGCATGAACATATCAAATTACTAGATTATTCTAATTCCAAAGATGATATTTTGGTTGTTTCCTAACAATACGATTAGAGAATGAAAATATTACATTAAGAATGTTATTAGATTGATAAGAAAAAATAAGAAATACTTACTTTGCTTTTTGATTTATAAAACGAATTTGACAAGTATAAATAGGAAATCATACTAAATATTAATGAATTAGTAAATTAATCTGAAGAAATCAGAGAAACAATCTTAACATTAGTTGATTAAAGCACCGATTGCGAGGCAAAAATTAAACTGCTATTTTTGTAGTTATTGAAAGTAAATTACTATATAAACTAAGTCTTGTAGTCCATAATTGCATTCTCTTAAATAGCACTTAATTACCTTAAATTAAACAATATATGAGTTAATCTAATAATAGTAGGAGTAAAATAATTTGATAGAGTAACAAGCGAAGGAGCAGAAATAAAGACTACTTGAAATTGAAGAGGAAAGAAAAATGGAAAGAAAAAAAAGTATGTTTTATATAATTTAAAAACAAAAATCTAGAATTTTGAAAATGGTAGATAGTAAATTTAATTATTAGAAAATAACTTAGATTAACTAACTAAGGAATTGAGAGAAAAAAATATTAAAATTGATCTATTATGTTAAGAGAATCAAAAGAATGCAAAATTTTAATATATTAAAATATTATGTTACACTTTTTTACACAGGAATATTCAGTAATTATATCTAATAATCTAATTGCAACTGTTTTATAATTTACAGAAGCTGAACATGCAACAATTTAATAGGCATGGGAAAGGGATACTAAGTCTTTTTCGAATAGAATTTTCACATGAGAATGGTAATTAAGAATTATTTATTTTTTTATAATAATAAAAAAAAATATTTGACTTTTGATAATTGTGTTTTATTGTTGTTATGTTAATCTAAAAAATTCTTTAGAAATTATCATTCTTTTGGTTTTTCAATGGTTATAAATCAAATTAATTTTATAACTTTTATTTTCATTTTAATATTCTACTTCTTTCGTATATCAATTATTATATTTTAAGATGAGACTTTTCTGTAATTTAAGGTTTTTATATTTGTTATTGCTATTCCAATAATTTTAAGAGTGAGATTTGAGGTTTTTAGTAATGCTTTAACTTTAAACATTCTTGTAAGTATTCTAGCAATATTGTATTTATATATATCAAAACAGGATTTTTTATTCAAGAACTTTAATTAATCTTAGAGTAACCAATAGAATATATAATTCAAATATAGATATTTGATAAACTATATTAAAGAGATTAAGTTCTTTTAATTAATGTATTATTATTAAAATAAAAGTATAATTTAGGTAATTGTACAAAAATTTATTATAGAATTGTAAATTTTAGCAGATCACATGTAAGGATATAAGAATTTGAGCAAAATATATAGAGGTAATTTAATGAATGATGGTGTTGTTAAAGTTTCATGAGTGTTTGATTATTAATTGAATTTAGAATTAAGTAAAAATTAAGATTGATTATTAAAAATTTAAATCTTATTATATGGGTGAGATAGTGCCAAATTAATTGTTCGTTGCTGGTTATAGTCGCAATAAAATACCTGATGAGAAGGGCATAAAGGACATATTCAAAAAATATGGTAATATAAAGGATGTTGCCTACAAGGGATCGTACTCTTTTGTTGTAAGATGTGTTTTTCTATTTAAATAGACATTTTAATCGGAATCGGAAGCAGAGGATGCTCTCAAGGCACTTAACGGATAATCGATTAACGGATAGAAATTAAAAGTTGATGTAGTTGATAATCGAAAAGGACGTAGAAGTGGGCCGTAAGAGAATGACGAATGCTTTAAATGTGGAAAAGGAGGGCATTGGTAATGATGATTATTTTAAGAGTTTAGGGCTAGAGAGTGTCCAAACAGATCCTCACCAAGGAGAAGGAGGTACTCTGATTCGAGATCACGGTATTTAATTGTTTTTATGAATTGGGCAGACATAGAAGATCAAGGAGATCAAATTCAAGGTCTCGCTCGTATTCTTCTTATTCGTCTTCTCACTCGAGGAGAAGGAGGGACTCTAAGAAGCGAAATAGATACAGCAGAAGGAGCAGAAGTCCAAGGAGAGATAATAAGAGAAAGAAAAGTACCAGTTGCAAGAGATCTAATACAAATTCAAGGTCCAGATCATCAGTTAGCAATAAATAGAGATAGTCACACAAGTCATCATCTTCTAAATGAGAAAGGATCAAATAAAGAAAAAGAAATTAGAAATTAAATCAATCGTGTCTTCTTCCATTTTTCATTCCCTTTCCTATTATTTCTGAACTGCTTTTGCTCATTCATAGGAAAACATTTAATATGTCAAATTCTTAAGCAATCGAAAAACTAAATAAATTTTGTATATAAATATATTTTTTAAGACATTTTTACTATTATTAATTCATAGAAAAAATGAATGAAAGATTTGAGTAAAATCTGTAGGCGATTCTTTAGAGAGAATGTCAAATTGAAAATAAAAACTTACTTATCAAGGGATAAATTGAGTTATTAAAATAACAAATAAGAGATCAGAAATTAATCAAGCAATAGCAAGATCAAGAACTCAGGGAAATAGAAAAGATACAAGTTATGCAAAATTTGAAGGAAGAATAGTAGAAGTAGATTGAGGAGAAGGAGATCCAATTGATCAAACAAAAAAAGGAACTTCATCTCAGATTAGATGCATGTGAAGACTTATAATTTGAGATAGAACAACAATATTAGCATCTGCAAATTCAATAAGAAAATCATAAGATTTTGGATGAATCAATTAAAAGACTGATGGATTGTATTTAAAGGGTTAAGAAACCAATAAAAAACTAGTTATTTAACAATCGAGTTGCTACTTCTCATTCATTTGATGAACGGGCCACTGGTTTTGGGATTATGGGAATGTTTAAGTCTAAAAACAATGTCGACGATTATATATAGAGAGTAGAAAAAATTAATACTTCTAGACTATTTGATCATTGATTTAAAAACTATTATATTTGCGTATATTTAATTATCATTGTTTAATTTTGATTTCCTTAAAATAATTAAAATATGGCTGAAGTCGATTATAATACTCTTGTTTAGGCAAGTCAATTGTTGTTTGATCACTCCTAACCATTCAATGATTAAAAAGCAGTAGCTCTTGATCTCGTCACTTCTGGAATGAGATCTAGTAACATTCAAATTGTAAGCATTATTTCTTATCATTTAGATCACTGCCTGTACTAAAATATGGGTTGATTTATAGAATGATTAATTCTTTTGGACAATGACCGACTAGGTCATTTTGTTATGCAAATAAAATCAAACTAAATTTTTAGCTTTGAAAGTACTTGAAGAACAAATTAAATCTAAATGGAATTTGATTCGTGAAGAATCTAGATTAGGACTTAAAGGTTTTATTCTTAAATAACTATTACATTTTGGAGCAAAAGACTAACATGATTCAATCGAGGAATCTTTATTAAATTAAATAAACATGATTATAATATAAATATTAAAACACGAGTGGAAGACAACTTGGGTTTCATTTATACCTGAAATTTGTGAATTAAGTAAAACAGATTAAAACCTTTGTGAGAACAACTTGAAATTGCTTAGATTATTAAGGTAATTTTTTAAATATTTTAAATTTTAGTTAAGAAATATTTGATTATTCTAAAAATTAATTAACAACCAATTAAATAGTTGAATTGAAAAGCAATCTTCACAAAGAGTTTTAATTGATCTTTGAACTTTGTTTCTTTTTGGTCTAAACATTTGTGGAGAAGCAAAACATTAAAGTAACCTTGATAAAGTAAACATTGGAAACCCTTTACACATATTTGTCTTGGATTCCTTTTGGATTTATCTTCATGACATAATTGTGTGAGATTCTTATTTAATTATTTGATAACAATCACTTCAGAAATCTCTCCATTAGATGTTTAACAGAGATAGTCATTCTCAAACTTGATTGTAAATGATATTTTCTACTTTTTTAGCTGATTAATAGAAGATGATCATCTAACAACAAAAGATTGGTATTATTTTCGAGAAGATCTTGATAAAATTGAGATAAGTTTTTCCATGTGACTTCGGATTTTTAGGAGAAAGATAGAGATTAAGAATAACAAGCAATACTCAATTATAATATTTCGACGATTTTTGTGCCATTCTGACTTAATTCTTTACTGGAATCCTTAGTCAACATTTAGATTGGTTGGAGAATGTCTCAAAGACCAACCCAAATGTTATTTAATTAGTTGATTACAGTTTATAATATCTGATTGGATTCTCTTAATTACCCTTAGAATAGAACTATAAGGTTTGTGCAGAGTTCTGGTTTGACTTTACTAAGAGATTGTTGGATTAGCCATCTTAGTTGCCAAAAGGAAATCAAATCATCTTGAATCTTTATTCGAATGAAATGAATCCTCCCTCCTTATAAAATAATAGTTATCCTAGAGTAATAATTTTATGAGTTTTTAATAATAGATTTTGGTTGAATTGAGAAAGATTGTTGTAAGCAAAATGGCTAAACCCCAAGAAGTCTTAATCAGCATCGATGAAACTGGGTAGCCAATCAAGGAGGAACTATAAAATACAGAAAACAATGCTTTATATGATTTATTAAAGGACCTTTTAATTAATCTGGCAAAACTAAATTGGACCAGTACGAAGGAGATTATCACTTAAAAATTGGATAAATAGGTAAATTAACATTATTCTATCTTAAAACGCATTAATAATGGCGTGCTTGCAATTTATTGAGATATTATAAATGATCTCAATAAAGTCAAAAAACTAAAGAGTCTCATATCTATTTATCATTTTATATTAATTTATTAATTTATTTTTAGATGGATGGATCTGAATGGTCATTTGATAATTTAAATAGCATATGTTGGGCAATAGGATCGATATCTGGATGTTTGCCAGAATAAGATGAGAAATAATTTTTAATTCATACAATTAAAAATTTGCTTTCCCTTTGTGAAGTCAAGAAAGGTAAAGAAAATAAAGCTGTTGTTGCTGCCAATATCATGTATGTTGTAGGACAATACCCAAAATTCTTGAGAACTAATTGGAATTTCTTGAAAACAGTAATTAAGAAGCTTTTTGAGTTCATGAAGGAAACCTTCCCAGGTGTACAAGAGATGGCATGCAACACATTTTTAACAATCAGTTAAAAGTGTGGCAAAGAGTTCGTCATAAGACAATAAATGTATTCTTATCTCTATCAAATTATAGTCAATCTGATTAATTGGAGAGAGAACCCTACATCTGCGAACTCATTAGAAACATTAGAGATTAGATTGCAATATTATAAGATCAATACAAGTTGGTGTATTATGAAAGTTTAAGTCACATGATCAAATTCGAAGAAGACTTAAATATCAGAATTCAATTAGTCAACAGTTTAGTCAAACATCTAAATGATCAATTGAGTCAATATACTTCATCCAACAATTATGTCGATCTCTTTAAAGATGAAAAAGTTTAACAGTTCTTCGTTTAATATTTCAGAATCCTATAACAAATAGTTCAACCTACTGGATATGCATTTACTCAATCATTAATTTCACTGTTACCTACATACAATCAAATATATCTCTTTTATAGTCAGAGTATCTAATAATAAGTACTCGCACAAGGAGTGGTGGTTATGGGTTATTATACAGTGAAGAAATAGAGGGCTGTTAAAAAGGAAATCTTGAAATTATATGCAACTTACTTCCAAAATAACGATCAAGAATTATTGAATAAGCACTATCAATTAAAAAATTCATTAGTTATCCCTATTTGTAATCTCCTTGATGAATACTCTTAATCCATAAATGAATAGAAGGAGCCAGAATTGCTATTGACTTTTAAAGTAATATATTAGTATCAATATATATAGTATATGCTTGAGAAGTTCCTTGCACCAATTGAGGATCTTGTTCCATTGATTTTAAAAGGATTGTTTGATGCTACTATTAGATTAATAAGTTAAGACTTCAACTCTTACCCAGATCATAGAATCAACTTCTTTGAGTTTTTACGATCTTGTGTCCAATACCATTTAGTGGCATTATTTAATATGCCCTAAGACTAATTTAAATTAATGATAGACTGCATTGTTTGGGCATTCAAACATCAAGTACCTAATTTATAAGAATTGGGATTGGATGTCTTATACTATATCCTATAAGTAATTATCTATTAATATTTCAAAGTAAGTCAATAGTGACATAGTTGTTGCCAATCAATTTTATTCCCTCTATCATTTAAGATTGTTAAAGGATATTCTAGAAATTTTGACTGATAATCTACATGCTAGTGGATTTAAACATTAAAGCCAAATTTTAATGATCTTGTTCTAAGTTGCCTCTAATTAACAGATCACAAGTAAATTATCCAATGAACAAATCGGTACAAACTTAGAATTTATATCCCAATATCTTGTAAATTCCTTATATAATGCCTTCCCTAATGTTAGCAAACAATAAACTGAATTACACATTGCTAGAATGTTTTAGAACTTAAATAATGCACACAACTTTAGAGTATTATTTATTCATCTATTTTTTTAGTAAGAACTTAGTGATTACTTAATAAATTTAAAATAATTCCAAGAAAGCCATGATCATTTAAAACAAACAGAAAATACAGATGAGTTATAAACAGCTAAGCCTTAATGAAATGACATTAAATATTATACAAAAAAATATATATATTTAATCTAATAATATTGAAAAATCATTCTTATTATTTTATTAATTTCATATCATGCATCATCAATGAGAAAACTCAACCTTCATATTTCTGCTTATATCCCATATGCATTTAGCTATTGATAAGACTATTTTATATCCTAATTCACCTAGATTGATGCTATATAAGATAATATTAGATTTTAATTTAGACATTTCTGTGTAAGCTATAACACTTATATAGCAAAGAATACAATACAAACAAACCTATTATTGGATTGCTACTAAAAATATGAGATTATGAATAAGTAATTTCTAATTTAGTCTACTAGAAACTTATATAATCAAGATTTTATAAATAGATTTTAATCTATCAATTACTCAAATCATTTGATTATGAAAGCCAGTCTTGATATCTCTCAAAATTATAATAATCTATGAAAATAATTGAATTTTTCGAGTATTATCATAACATTATTAATTCTATTAAATAAAGCTATTAGGATTAAAGAGAGAATTAACTTTTGCTACGAATATTTATTCAAAATTTAAACTAATTGATGAATGTGTGAAGTGAAGATGGCTACTCTTACTCTATTAACAACTAACTAAGATGAAAACGACTTAATATTTTTAATATTTAATTCATCATGAACTTATGTTCTGATAGAATTAAAGAATATTTTAAGTTCAGAAAATATTACTCTAGACCTTAGACTTGCTTACTTTAACAAATTAATGATGGAAAATGTAGTATTGATGAAGATACTTATCTTATCTTATATGTAAATATTATCTTAAATAATTAACTAGTTAAGTATGTCGGTGTTGTTAATTTTGAATATGTCTCCAGCATTAATACCATAAGCTCAATATGGATGTGACTATTACTCATGGTTAGAGATGTAAAACTATATAAAATCTTTTAAGGGGCAAAGACAACACATTAACTTACTACTTAAATGACTCTCATCGTGAATAATCCATTAAATTGATCCTCAAAAGCAATTAAGTTCCAATCATATTACAGAAACCAAATGATGATTATAGCGGAGTCGATCTAATCCATTTAGGATATATATCCTCGCCAATTGACAAATCTGATCAAGATGCTCTAATATAAAAAATGAATTCAGAGCTTAAAGATCAAGAGAAGGACTTTAATACAACCATATTGTATGAACAGACGACCATTTCGTTTTACGAAGATGATTAATGATTAATTATTTATAAGCACCAATTAGATTTTAGAAATGTTAATTTTTTCTTAATTTTACTCTAATAATTATGGATAGAGGTAATTAATCTTAATTCAAAAGAAGCGTGCTCATATTTATAATTTTTTTAATAGTCTTTCATTCTTAATTTTGTCTACTGAATTTAAATTTCTTGCAATTCATTTAAATATTAAGTAAAACTAATTGAAATTCATTGTATACCATCTGTTATCGTTGTCATTTGCACATATTACTGGATACTGTTAAAAGCCTAAATTCAATCAAATTTTAACAAAAATTATGTTCTATTCAAAAAACTACCAATAGTTATTATAAAATAAAATGAGATAATTTCTTTTTATAAATTCAAAATTTCTTAACAAGAAAGCATTAATTAAAGTTACACTTTTTTACTCTATTTTAATCCATATTATTGTTAAATTGTAATTTAAATTTTATTTTATAATTGTTATTTTGCAGTATCAAACTAATTTAGAAGCATTCAACTATAAAAGATTCTATTTTTAATTAACTTTTAAATAATATTACATTATAATATTAGCATTTATATTATTCATATACTGGTTAAACCTTTAAGTATTTAATAAACAATAATTTTTTTCCCTTATTAAAAGTGTTGAGTCTTAACTTTTAACTTAATGTTAAATTCAAAGCGATATCCCCTAATATTTCACTCATATCCATTAGATCAGAGTTTTATAATTAACAATTAATTTATTACATTTAACTATTCTCTAATAAATATTTATATTTAATCACTTCAAATTATATTAAAATAATATTCATAATTGAAAGAGAAAAAGATATTAAAATATTAATTTAGTGTTTCTATGTATCTTAAGATTTTTGAATAATATGCAAATAACAAGTATAAAAATGAATTAGTCTTACAAATGATTATATCTATGATATAATGAATCATTTACCATAGTTTTCAAAATTAAACAAAGTAAATACGATAGATAATCATTTATAAAAATGCATTTTAACAATTTTGCAGAGTAGTGTTTTAACATATTGTTCCTAATTAATATGGTTTTAATTATATAAATATTTTCCAAAATTAAAAATGATTTAATCTGAGGAACAATAATGCAGTAATAATTCAATCGATACTCTTCAATAATATGCAAACCAACTCGAATAGGCCATTATTCAAAAGCAATAATCAATTGAAGCTTAAAGGATTAAATTTTTTGAAATAATAAAAAAGTAAAATTAATAGCTAGAATAGGATTTCTTTTGATTTTGATGTACATAATATTGAACCTCAGGAAATTGAATCCTATTTGAAATCTATAGCTCTAATCCCTGAAGATTTTGATGAACCATTAATAAAAAAGAAGAATAAAAATAATATAATAAGAATTAAAATGGTATAGGAATAGCAACCTGTTTCAGAAGTGCCATCAAAACAAAAAAGAAAATATACAAAAAAATAACCATCAGAGGAAAAATAATAGCAAAAAAGAAAGAGGAGGACAAAAAAGGAAATGGAAAATGCAAGAATGCAAGAATAAAAATAATAATGATTATTATATTTATCATAATATATGTTTGCCTATCTCTTCTACTCACTAATTCATACAATATAAAATAATTTATATAAACTAAAATATTTCATATATTTGTAATTACTAATACTATTATTTTATTTATAATTATATCATATGACACCAATGACCTTTTTGAATTCTTCAAAAATTGCTATTAAATTCATGGATTTCAATTTTTCATCCATTGTTAATGTTTTCTTTCCAATAGCCATCAGATTGAGTCACATTCAGAAATCAATTTCTAGAAATTAGATCAATGCTACTTATATCCCTTTTAGCACTCTTAGAAGAGTCATATATATTATCAATGAATAATAACAGAATAAGTTATTATATATGAAAAGTAATTCCATGCAAGGAACACTTCTAATAGCCCAATCATTAAAACTTACCTACTACAATCATTCGTAGTTAATCTAATTCAGAACCAAAATTTTCTTAATCTTCACTATCAGATTCTTCAATGATTTTCTTTTATTTTACAGATGCCATCTTTACTCTTAGATATAATACAAAAATACTGTATGGATTTGAAGAATATCAATATCCTTAATAACTTCTTTAAATCCTAACTCTTTCTTTGATAGTAATTGCTCTCAAAAGGTAATCATATCTGATTTTAATAGAAATAATTTACATTTTTTGTGTTACTAAGAAAATTATATAACAATGTTGTATTTTTTTTCTATTTCTAAATTTTCAATAAGTTCCATAACCATTTCTTCTTGAGGCTATGAATTTTAGTTTTACAAATCTTTTAACTTTATATACCCTGATTGGTGTCATGTTTAAATGGTTTCCAGACTACCAGCAAGTTCTTAGGCTTTAAATTTTACTTTCATTATATTTTAGATTAGCCTAAACTTGAATCATAAACAAAAAATCAGTCTTCATATTTTTAATGACAATAATCAAAAGATATTTTGGTTCTTCTTTTTTAGAATACTAATCAGCCCATGGAATAACTCAGAATTTATAGTTTCATTAATTATAATTAAATTCTTGTAAATATTCAATTTGATAATTTCAATCTTTCTATAGAAAAGTTAGTATATAATATATCAAATTATATATCTTATTATTAAGCTTGTAAATCATCAAATGAAATACATAGCTCTGGTTGCTGTAAAATTAAAATAATTTTAATATACTTTATTAAATATATATTATGAAATTACACAATTAGTCAATAATTATTAGTTTAAATAAATATTAAAAATGCTGCAATTTGATTAAGAGAAACCTATTGGAAATTTATATAAAATTACTACTAAGCTTGGAAGTGGTTCATTTGGAGAAGTTTTCAAAGGAGTAAACATGGAAACTAATGAGATTGTAGCAATTAAATTGGTAAAATTTGAATTTGATTAAATTTATTTAGGAAAGTTAAGAAGCTCAAATGCCTCAAATTAAACATGAATTTTAAATATTATCTGCAATTTAAGGAAATGGTATATTGATATTCTTATCTTAGGTATTCCAAAAGTACATTGGTTTGGACTATGGGAGGATAAAACAGTGATGGTTATGGAATTGTTGGGTTATAATTTAGAACAACTCTTCAATTTGGTTAACCGAAGATTCGAATTAAAGACCATGTTAATGCTTATAGATTAAATGGTATTTTTATGAAAAGATCTATTAGTTTTTAGATAGATATTATATCTCTCCTCCATTCAAAAGGATATATATATCGTGATATCAAGCCAGAAAATTTCTTAATGGGAATCAATAAAAAATATAACACAATTTACATAATTGATTTTGGTTTATCTAAAAAATATAAGGATAAAAAGACCGGAGAGCATATTCTTTACAAAGAAAATAAAGGATTAATTGGAACAGCCAGGTATGTCAGTTTAAATACACACCTTGGGATAGGTATATTATTTATTTAAAATTAAGAGTAAAGCAGACGAGATGATATGGAATCTTTGGGATATTTATGGTTATATTTTCTAAAAGGATCTTTACCTTGGCAAGGTCTAAATGTAAACAACAGGGAAGAAAAGTATGAATTGATTAAAACAATAAAATAAACTATTTCAGTTGAGGATTTATGTAATGGATTGCCTAATGAATTTGTAAAGTACTTTCAACACTGTAGATAACTTAAATTTGAAGAAGAACCAGATTATAAGAGGTTTAAAATGTTGTTTAGGGATTTATTCTTTAAATTAGATTTTGTTTGGGACTACTAATTTAATTGGATTGATTCACTCTAACAAGAATAAATCCAATCTATTATGCCGACCAGAAATAGCAAGAACTCTTTATCAAGTCATAAAGGAGGAAGTATTATTTACTCAAATATTGAGGTTATAATCTGAAGACAGAAGAGGAAGACGAAGTCATAGAAAAAATTGAATTCAAAATTGGAGGGGACTCTCAGGCGAATTAAAAAAATGTTAAACCAATTATAAATATAGATAAACTCATTAGCAAACCAAATTTATTTGAAAGTATTTTCAAATGATTATAATATTCAAAGGAAATTATATGTTAAAAGAAATAAATATTTTATTAATAGAAGAATTTAATTCAATACAGTTTTATATTATTAGAATTTTTATTAACTCAAATTTCCTAACTTTATTATATAGATTGATAAATGGTCCGATAAATTGGCATGGTTTTAAGTTCCTCATTATTTTATTACTCATTCTGTTTACTTATCAAATTCTGATATTCATTCAATTATTTTTGCAAAGAAATCATATTCTATTATTATTATTAAGAAGCTTTTTTTAGCTTAATATTTTAAGCTTGAAGCTCCAACAACATTTTGTCCTTCTGACTTTCCTGGATTACATATGCTGCTTCTATGTTGATTTTAGCTTATTCTTTTGCAACTTATTTCCCCATTCTCAATATCTCTAATTCTTTTTTGAGATTTTAGATTTCCTAATCTTTTTATCTGATAATTTCTATTAAATATTGAGGACTTTACATTATATCTCTAATAAAAATTATTAGAGCGATTTTTTATTTAAGCCAAATTGTTCAAAATTCTAGATTATTCTATCAAGCTTTCTGTATTATATCATTTATCCAATTGCTAAATTAATAATTGTAGGTGTACTTTAATGCTATCTGTACCAATTAGGATTCTTTATAATAATTCTTCATAGATATAGAATTAAAATGTAATTAATTTGTTAAATCCTTTATATATAATTGTTTACTTTTTGATAAAAAAATCGAACAGTGAATACTTGATTGTACAAGAGATAAGATATAAGTTTATAAATTTGAAATTTTATATTTATAAACTTCATTATTTTTTTGGACTCTGCTAATTATTATTTTTATGATTTAATAATTTCTTGGGTTATTTATTGTTTTGCTGATTTTATGCTTGAGGTCTATTGTAATTGGATGTTTAATAAAACCCAGGATTATTGAAAGATTATTATGATTATTACTATTATTATTGCTATTATTACTATATTTGTAAGGGTTGTTATTATAGCTGTTATTAATTCCAAAATGAAGGTTAGGCTATAATTATAGTAAAATATACCAACTCCACTCCAAGGACTTTAGTAATAATACGCACATTATTAATAATATTGATTTTAAAACTATTACTGTTTCCTTCTTTAATAAGAAGCTACAGAGAAAGTGAACGGCATTGATTCAAAGACACTGATATATTCTTAAAACTAAATAGCAAAATTTGAATTGGAGTCTCTTTCATTTCTCTTTCTTTACTTAAAAAATTAGATATTAATAAATACTTCTGAATTATCCAATTCTTTGAAAGCCTTCAACATGCAACTTTTTTAGGGTTATTTTTCGAAGGCAGAATAGATTAAATCACCATTCTCAATTTAAGTACAATCAATTAATTCATGAATGCATTTTCCACTTGATTATTGAATTGAACTTAATTCATTATATGGTAAATCTCTTACAAAAACCTTTTGTCTATTAGATTATTACCCATTCAATTTGAAAAGACCCAAACCATTTATTCTCTTCTGCCCAATATATGAAATGCTTAGTTTCTCTAAAATAACTGACAATTTTAGCCAATCCAATAAAATGAGATGTTTGAGTAACATTAAATAATAAATAAACCGGACGAGATGCATCATTTAATTTCTAATTATTACGACTCGAACTAAGGATTTTATAGAATAGCTACCTAGTCCAGATGCCGTATTTAATAGCACGGTGAACATTATCTTTAGTTGGAGCACGTATCAAAAAGTAAGTTGCTTCTGGTTCAAGTGGCTGATGAATATTTTGAAGACATTTAAACGTTTTGGTTATTTCTTCAAAATTTTCATAATTATCTAAATATTAAGCTTCTGGTTATGGACAATTAGGATTTGTTTGCATATTAATATTTATTTATTTAAATATTAATTCATGGATGTATATATATCATATATTTGCTTTAGACTGTTTCAGATATCAATCCAAGACCATTCCTTGAAGAAATCACAAGAAAGCAGATCATAGTCAGATTAAAATGGGGATGGGAATTAAGAGGTAATATAAATTATCTAATTATTAGGGGTTTTAAAAAGCTCAGACTAATACATGAACCTGCATGTAATTTTATTTGTATAATTCTATAGATGTTGAATACAGAAGAGTACGTTGATGGGAAGAGCAGAGGAATTTTAGGAGAAGTATTGGTTAGATGTAATAATGTTTTGTACATCAGACAATGTCCTGACGAAAAATGATCTTAAATTCAATTATATATGCATTAAATTTTAGAAATCTAAACAAATAGTATTATATGGTTTATAGGTGTAACTTAATGAGTTAAAAGAATACTAATAAAATTTAACAAACTATTTAGTATGCCCTTATTCTAGCGTATTATTGACATCAGAATATTTATTGATATTATTGATTGAAAATGAATCTGAGATACTCGTTATATACCTGAAAGTTTAATATCAAAGACTTAAAGTAACATGTTATCATACTATGAAATATTAAACCAAAGAATGGGAGTTAACTATTATATTTTTAATTTGAAAGAGAACTTATCTTCTAAAACTAAACTTAAAGATATTGCTTTGTTTGATTTAAATTATATAATTTTCTCAAAGCTTTTTTATTAAATTCATTAGTATTCATCAAGTTTTTGAAAAAAAGATCATCTTAAGATTCTAGTCTTTTTCTTTTGCGTAGTTTCCTCTTAAACAATAGATCAGCATCAGTTCAAGTATGAAGAGTAAATAAAACAACAATGAATTTACTTTGGCTAACAAATCATTCAATCAATAATACTGATTTTGGCAAAAGACACGCTTTTTGATTGAAAAATAGATGTATTAAATGATAATTTTAATTATTCTCAATCAATTTATAATAAAAAATCAAATAATAGAGAATTGTAATTTGATAAAACATATTATTTATTTTATTCAAGTTTGTCTTTCTAGGTTTCTCGATTTTAAGGTAAATTTTAATATTTTCAATTATGTAAATTTGGACCGTGTTGGAAGATTATAAGTTAATAGAATTTATTAATAACTTATAATTATTAATAGTAATCATGATGAAACATTGTATATACAATAAAAATGTTTTAATAAATAATTAAATGAATAAATAATTTTTGATTCTTTATGAATTTTTGGAAACTAACTCAGGAAAAATATTTTTAGTAGAAGAGAAATAGTAAAATACTTCAAACAAATATTATGCGTATTTATTTAGTAAATTATTGATTCCAAATGAATGCTTAAAAGATGAAATAAAATTTCTTGAATAATCAAATCACCGAGATTTATTTAGAAAATATATTAAAATGCATAAAGATGATCAAAAATAATTATATTTATTTGATTATATTGAAGGGAGTCAATTTTTAGATCAAAAGATTAAGGATTATGGGAAACTTACGAAATCTTTTGTATATTCTGAAATACAATAATACCTTAAAAACTTATTATTAGCCTTATATCAATTGCATTCAAAAGATATTCCTGGGAGAGTTTTTTCAACTTTCAATATAGTTGTTTAACCTGGTGAAAAAATTGTATTAATGGATTTTGGATTTGAACCAGAAATTGAAAAAAATCATTTAGATATATTAGCACCACCTGAATATTTGAAGAAAATAATCAATAAAGGTATTATTTTGTAAATATTTAGAAAATTATGATAAATTTGATTTAAAATTTGACTCTTGGTTGGTTGGAGCATTTTTATATCACTTAATAAAGTTTTAATCTATTAACTAGGTTAATGTAAACAATAGTTATGTACGATATAAATATGATTAAAAAGAATAATTTTATGAATATTTGAATAGTATCAAATTTATTCCTTGTTAAACTTCAAGATACAAAAATACTCTGCTCTCCTTAGTATAAGATTTACTTACTTGTGATCCAAACAAAAGATTATCCTTTTATCAAATTTATTAACATCCATTCATTAAAGATCTTAAAATTGACCAATTAGATTCTTATCTTCAATTCTATCAGAAATGTGAATATATTAGAGATTTAAAAAATGATGCATTTAATACTGGATCATTTTTTATGAATACTCAAAAAGAAAGATCTGTTATTTAGTTTCCATAAAAACTTGAGTTGATATATTCTTGCAATGTTCTCACTAATTAAGTATAATCATAAAAGAATCAAATTGAAATAATTCAAACCATTTCTAACTATAAAGAGAAGACGAATTAACCTGATTATTTGGTTGTTATTATGAACACACCATAATTTTCAGATCGAAGTTATTATGAATATTGGTTTCAAATTTAATTAGATTGTTTGAGATGCTATATATTAGCTTCAGCAAAAGACAAAATTACTATTGTTTTTAAATCTACCAATCACTTTGAATAGATCTATACATTTATTATTAATAAAATGCATTTACTTATTTTAAGTGAAATGAATAGTTATTTGCAATCAGAACTTTATTAAAATAAACCAAATAAAAATTGGAAAATATTTTTAAATCAACATTAAAAAGATTTAATCGCATCTGAATAAATAAATTTATATCTAAAGGAATTATAACAACAATTGCTTACCATTTTGTAAAAACATCAAGAAGTCCATAAAAAAGAGGACGATTCGCTTCCTGAATTAATAAAGCTAGCATTGAACAACGATAAAGTTCAAANCTTGAATAATCAAATCACCGAGATTTATTTAGAAAATATATTAAAATGCATAAAGATGATCAAAAATAATTATATTTATTTGATTATATTGAAGGGAGTCAATTTTTAGATCAAAAGATTAAGGATTATGGGAAACTTACGAAATCTTTTGTATATTCTGAAATACAATAATACCTTAAAAACTTATTATTAGCCTTATATCAATTGCATTCAAAAGATATTCCTGGGAGAGTTTTTTCAACTTTCAATATAGTTGTTTAACCTGGTGAAAAAATTGTATTAATGGATTTTGGATTTGAACCAGAAATTGAAAAAAATCATTTAGATATATTAGCACCACCTGAATATTTGAAGAAAATAATCAATAAAGGTATTATTTTGTAAATATTTAGAAAATTATGATAAATTTGATTTAAAATTTGACTCTTGGTTGGTTGGAGCATTTTTATATCACTTAATAAAGTTTTAATCTATTAACTAGGTTAATGTAAACAATAGTTATGTACGATATAAATATGATTAAAAAGAATAATTTTATGAATATTTGAATAGTATCAAATTTATTCCTTGTTAAACTTCAAGATACAAAAATACTCTGCTCTCCTTAGTATAAGATTTACTTACTTGTGATCCAAACAAAAGATTATCCTTTTATCAAATTTATTAACATCCATTCATTAAAGATCTTAAAATTGACCAATTAGATTCTTATCTTCAATTCTATCAGAAATGTGAATATATTAGAGATTTAAAAAATGAAGCATTTAATACTGGATCATTTTTTATGAATACTCAAAAAGAAAGATCTGTTATTTAGTTTCCATAAAAACTTGAGTTGATATATTCTTGCAATGTTCTCACTAATTAAGTATAATCATAAAAGAATCAAATTGAAATAATTCAAACCATTTCTAACTATAAAGAGAAGACGAATTAACCTGATTATTTGGTTGTTATTATGAACACACCATAATTTTCAGATCGAAGTTATTATGAATATTGGTTTCAAATTTAATTAGATTGTTTGAGATGCTATATATTAGCTTCAGCAAAAGACAAAATTACTATTGTTTTTAAATCTACCAATCACTTTGAATAGATCTATACATTTATTATTAATAAAATGCATTTACTTATTTTAAGTGAAATGAATAGTTATTTGCAATCAGAACTTTATTAAAATAAACCAAATAAAAATTGGAAAATATTTTTAAATCAACATTAAAAAGATTTAATCGCATCTGAATAAATAAATTTATATCTAAAGGAATTATAACAACAATTGCTTACCATTTTGTAAAAACATCAAGAAGTCCATAAAAAAGAGGACGATTCGCTTCCTGAATTAATAAAGCTAGCATTGAACAACGATAAAGTTCAAAACCCATATGAATACTTTTTGAATGGTTATTCAGATGCTATATAAATGCTACTCTAACATATTAATTAATTAATTACTTAAAATCAATAAGTAAATTTAGAAGAATTATAAGCTTACAAGAAATTAATTTATTGCTGTGTTGACATCAATTATTCTTTTCAACCTTAAACATTTTAAGAATAATTTTAATAACTAACATAAAACAATCAAAAAGTACAACCAAAGGATATTATTAATNATATATATATAAAAGTATTACTAAATTTTACAGACAATCACAAAAACATACTTGTTTAATAATCCTATATATTCTTCTCATTATCTCTTATTATAACCAAATTGGTTTTAAAATTAAATTTAAGCTTGTCTTCTATTTAATTAAAGCTCCCCTATGTAAGATTATAGCAGATCATATATGAATAGAATTTAAAATAAATCTAAAATAATAGATATGCAATGTATGTGATTTTTATAATACAATAATTTTTATATTAAATTAAATGTATTAATCATTCTCTATCCTTTATTAAGTATTGGAAACCAGCTCAGGAACAGTGTTTAAAGTAGAAGAGAAATTCTAAAATATTTCAAAAATATATTATGCTTTTTAATTTATTGAGTAACAGATTATGAGTGAATCTTTAAGAGATAATATATAAAAACTTGAATAATCAAATCACCGAGATTTATTTAGAAAATATATTAAAATGCATAAAGATGATCAAAAATAATTATATTTATTTGATTATATTGAAGGGAGTCAATTTTTAGATCAAAAGATTAAGGATTATGGGAAACTTACGAAATCTTTTGTATATTCTGAAATACAATAATACCTTAAAAACTTATTATTAGCCTTATATCAATTGCATTCAAAAGATATTCCTGGGAGAGTTTTTTCAACTTTCAATATAGTTGTTTAACCTGGTGAAAAAATTGTATTAATGGATTTTGGATTTGAACCAGAAATTGAAAAAAATCATTTAGATATATTAGCACCACCTGAATATTTGAAGAAAATAATCAATAAAGGTATTATTTTGTAAATATTTAGAAAATTATGATAAATTTGATTTAAAATTTGACTCTTGGTTGGTTGGAGCATTTTTATATCACTTAATAAAGTTTTAATCTATTAACTAGGTTAATGTAAACAATAGTTATGTACGATATAAATATGATTAAAAAGAATAATTTTATGAATATTTGAATAGTATCAAATTTATTCCTTGTTAAACTTCAAGATACAAAAATACTCTGCTCTCCTTAGTATAAGATTTACTTACTTGTGATCCAAACAAAAGATTATCCTTTTATCAAATTTATTAACATCCATTCATTAAAGATCTTAAAATTGACCAATTAGATTCTTATCTTCAATTCTATCAGAAATGTGAATATATTAGAGATTTAAAAAATGATGCATTTAATACTGGATCATTTTTTATGAATACTCAAAAAGAAAGATCTGTTATTTAGTTTCCATAAAAACTTGAGTTGATATATTCTTGCAATGTTCTCACTAATTAAGTATAATCATAAAAGAATCAAATTGAAATAATTCAAACCATTTCTAACTATAAAGAGAAGACGAATTAACCTGATTATTTGGTTGTTATTATGAACACACCATAATTTTCAGATCGAAGTTATTATGAATATTGGTTTCAAATTTAATTAGATTGTTTGAGATGCTATATATTAGCTTCAGCAAAAGACAAAATTACTATTGTTTTTAAATCTACCAATCACTTTGAATAGATCTATACATTTATTATTAATAAAATGCATTTACTTATTTTAAGTGAAATGAATAGTTATTTGCAATCAGAACTTTATTAAAATAAACCAAATAAAAATTGGAAAATATTTTTAAATCAACATTAAAAAGATTTAATCGCATCTGAATAAATAAATTTATATCTAAAGGAATTATAACAACAATTGCTTACCATTTTGTAAAAACATCAAGAAGTCCATAAAAAAGAGGACGATTCGCTTCCTGAATTAATAAAGCTAGCATTGAACAACGATAAAGTTCAAAACCCATATGAATACTTTTTGAATGGTTATTCAGATGCTATATAAATGCTACTCTAACATATTAATTAATTAATTACTTAAAATCAATAAGTAAATTTAGAAGAATTATAAGCTTACAAGAAATTAATTTATTGCTGTGTTGACATCAATTATTCTTTTCAACCTTAAACATTTTAAGAATAATTTTAATAACTAACATAAAACAATCAAAAAGTACAACCAAAGGATATTATTAATATTTTTGGTATTACCAATAAGTTTCGATGATTTAATATTAGTAAATAAATACATAAATATAATTATTTTGCTATATAATCTAAATATTATCTGATTTTTAATACTCAAATTCAATATTCTAGTTTTAATCAGAACAATACCAAAAATTTAGATAGTCAAAAAATTCACATTTATTTGACTTGGTAAATATATAAAAAATAGATAAGTGTCCTTTGAGAATAATTAGAATGAATATCTAATAGGAAGAAAGAACAAGTGATTTTCTCAAATTTAAGATTACTTACATATTCAGATCAGATTTGAAAAAATCGAATGACCGAATTATCTGCTGGGGTATTAAAGTAATGTGTGAAATTGACGCTTATTATAATGATGATAGAAGTTAAATTAAAAATGAATAATCACTATTTTATTGTTGACTTATGACTTTATTGAGCCTTTCATAAAGAATATACATTACTTTAAATTTCAATTTTTATAAATCTCCATCATTTTTATTACCATAACTAGATATTTGATTATTCAATTGAAAACAATATAAAATCTAACTATTATATCTATTTTGTTATTTATTTCATCGAATGCAGATTTATTGAGATCTATTATGATTTGTTTCATCAAAGATGTTAATTGCAGATATTAGTTATTATATTTAATAAAAATAAGTTCAGATAGACATTTAGGTTTCTGAAATCACTTTACATAATTATTACTTAGCCTGCCATAATTAGAATATCAGATTTTGAATCCAGAATTTCATTGTACTATTTTCCTAGTTATTGGTAATTATAGTTCTAAACTCTTAGATGAAAGTATCACAGAATATCATGGAGTCTTTAGGTTTTTATTCTCATAATTTATACTTCCATTCTCAACGCCTTTCTTTTTCCTATCTATAGTATTTTCCTTTCTGAGATTTTATTTAAACCTATTTATTTTATATTAATTAAATTTAATTCTATACTTTTTTAGATAAGAGATAAAAAGGCAGTGGAACATAAGATTTAGGCTTATATATGAGTAGTTCTTAAAACGCATAGAGGATAGAAATAAGATAATGTTTAAGTTTTTATTATATATATTTTCTTTTAGAATTTTAGGACAAAAATTTCGAAATGATTTCTATTTCAAACAGAGTTTAATTGTTTAGGACTATAAAAATCGATTAATAATATATTGAGGATTAAACAAAAAGATAATCTTTCTTCATATAACACTTCATTAATGCACCTCAGGAAGAGTTGTAATTCTATTTTAGTTTGTAAAGAATTTTGATTTTTGAGGCTATAAATAAACATTAATTTAATTCTTTTTTTTGACAGGAGATTAGGACGGGAATGCTGTAATTATTGATGAAGCTGGAGATCTAGGAGTGAGTACCTAGGGTGTATGCATTTAAGTATTTTTATTGGAAAAATTACTCTTTTTATGTAGAGATTCAAATAGTTCTGATTATCTAGAGAATTTTTATCTTTCTTAAATCATTATTTTCTATTGTTTCATTAAAAAGGATTCTAAATAATTAAGCTTAATTCTGCTCTAAGAGTGAATTGGTGATTATTTATTCACGAAGACCTACTCTTCAAAGACTAAACTACTTAAGGTTGGTCTGTGAATAAAGGATTTGATCATTATATCATCTCTAAGTATTTATATTTCTTCCACTATGTTTTCATTGCTCGTGCTATTTTTGGGGGAATTGAGATATTAAGGAAATAGCAAAGTTTATTGTTTTCTTATTGATCTTTTAAATTTGTTAATAGCAGACTCCTGCTCTCTCTTTAATTAATTAATTTAAACACCGTAGTTCATTGTGTCCTTTTGGAATATGGATTACTTACCACATTCAGAACAATCACAACTTTTTCTTTTCTATATTTCTTTTACTTAATCCTCAACTTTTTGGTTGTTAACAATCACTAAAGGGCTTGGTTCATTAGAAACATGTTCTGAAAATTTTAGTGTATTTCTCCCAGTTCTTATTTTCGATAACCTTGTTGGAGATAAAGATTCTTAGATACTATGCTATTATTATTGACTCCTGAACATTTGTGGAGGGATAAATATCTTCCCAAAAAATTTCATATTATGAGGAGCACTTAGGCTTCTTTCTTATCTAGCTACATTAATATTCTTAAGTTTAATGTTATTTTTTTTTATTATAATTCTAGCATTTCTTTGTGATCTAGATGTTTATGAGATGCTATGAATAGAAAAATAGGGCCTTCTAAAATTATTATTTTACATTTATTTCCTTGTTTTTATATATTAAAAAATGATTTATTTCCAAATCGAAATCATTGAATGGGAAAAGAATTTACTCACTAATTACTAAACTTAGTTAAGAAACATAGCCTCTTTTTTGATAAAATCAATGCATTCATATCTTTTAAATGATGAAATGATTTTAAATTAGAATTTTATTCTTAATTATAGATAAATTTAATTACTGACTTAGAGAATTTGAAATAATATATGAATAACCTTTCTAATGACCATCATAAAAAGTATTCCTCTTAGCTATCTCTTGGAAAATTAATTCAGTCTTTTGTTAATTCTTAACTGAGGAGATGCCTCTTAAATCTCCAAGCTGAGATGATAAACACGGATTAATCACTTAAAAGAAATGAAATAAATATCATCACTTTATTATAAATAATTATATATACTTTTTTGAAATATTAGTTTGAATATCTTTATCTCCTTGTTACTCAATCTTATTAAAAATAGGCAATTAATACCTGTAAATTATGAAATGTTCTAAAGAGTTTCGGGTTTTCCATATAAAAGGTTACCTAAAAAATAAAAATTTTCATTATAAAAGGAATAAAATTTAAACTCTGGATCCTTCATTAATTAGCAATCAATCATAATTTAGGATCTTAAGCTTAAAACAATTAATTATTTTAACTAAATTAAATATCAATATCAGATTTTGAACTCATCATCATCTCCAGTTGAACCTCTTGGAATCGCAATATTTTAAGGAGTTTTTGGAATTCCATATAAATAAACAGGAGAATATTAGTCTAAATCATCATCTTACCCACTAATCTAATTGACTTAAGGGTTTTGTAACAATTATTAAAACATTAGCTATTACTGCTAATGTTATTACAAAAGTTTGGATAAGAAATTTGGATCTAACTTTTAGGCAATTGGTTGCTAAAACTATTGTGCTTAACTTATTTTTTTTGGTTTAGCAATCTTTTTTGATAGTTCCTTTGGTTTAGGAGCTGGTTTGAGTTTTGCTTATTCTTTTTTTGCTTCTTGTTATTGTTGTCTATAATTTTTTACTATTATGAATGGTTCACTCAAATTGGATTTCATTTGATAGTTATTAATAGTTATTATAATTATTTTACTCCAATTTAATTTAATTACCTTTATATAATATCATATTTTCAAATGTTATCTGTTTTAAAGNTATGCTATTATTATTGACTCCTGAACATTTGTGGAGGGATAAATATCTTCCCAAAAAATTTCATATTATGAGGAGCACTTAGGCTTCTTTCTTATCTAGCTACATTAATATTCTTAAGTTTAATGTTATTTTTTTTTATTATAATTCTAGCATTTCTTTGTGATCTAGATGTTTATGAGATGCTATGAATAGAAAAATAGGGCCTTCTAAAATTATTATTTTACATTTATTTCCTTGTTTTTATATATTAAAAAATGATTTATTTCCAAATCGAAATCATTGAATGGGAAAAGAATTTACTCACTAATTACTAAACTTAGTTAAGAAACATAGCCTCTTTTTTGATAAAATCAATGCATTCATATCTTTTAAATGATGAAATGATTTTAAATTAGAATTTTATTCTTAATTATAGATAAATTTAATTACTGACTTAGAGAATTTGAAATAATATATGAATAACCTTTCTAATGACCATCATAAAAAGTATTCCTCTTAGCTATCTCTTGGAAAATTAATTCAGTCTTTTGTTAATTCTTAACTGAGGAGATGCCTCTTAAATCTCCAAGCTGAGATGATAAACACGGATTAATCACTTAAAAGAAATGAAATAAATATCATCACTTTATTATAAATAATTATATATACTTTTTTGAAATATTAGTTTGAATATCTTTATCTCCTTGTTACTCAATCTTATTAAAAATAGGCAATTAATACCTGTAAATTATGAAATGTTCTAAAGAGTTTCGGGTTTTCCATATAAAAGGTTACCTAAAAAATAAAAATTTTCATTATAAAAGGAATAAAATTTAAACTCTGGATCCTTCATTAATTAGCAATCAATCATAATTTAGGATCTTAAGCTTAAAACAATTAATTATTTTAACTAAATTAAATATCAATATCAGATTTTGAACTCATCATCATCTCCAGTTGAACCTCTTGGAATCGCAATATTTTAAGGAGTTTTTGGAATTCCATATAAATAAACAGGAGAATATTAGTCTAAATCATCATCTTACCCACTAATCTAATTGACTTAAGGGTTTTGTAACAATTATTAAAACATTAGCTATTACTGCTAATGTTATTACAAAAGTTTGGATAAGAAATTTGGATCTAACTTTTAGGCAATTGGTTGCTAAAACTATTGTGCTTAACTTATTTTTTTTGGTTTAGCAATCTTTTTTGATAGTTCCTTTGGTTTAGGAGCTGGTTTGAGTTTTGCTTATTCTTTTTTTGCTTCTTGTTATTGTTGTCTATAATTTTTTACTATTATGAATGGTTCACTCAAATTGGATTTCATTTGATAGTTATTAATAGTTATTATAATTATTTTACTCCAATTTAATTTAATTACCTTTATATAATATCATATTTTCAAATGTTATCTGTTTTAAAGAGATAAAGAGAGAAGCTTATAAATTGTAGAAATCTAGATCAAACTCTCAATTAAATTCAAAGATTATTATGATTAGATTTACTACTATTTAAATTCATTCATTTTATTTAAGAGTTAATTATTAAAAAAAAAAGTTTTCTTTTTTGATTTTTGTAATTATCAAACAATAATGAATTTTTCTAGTCTTAAGTATTATAAATATCACCAATTTTTTTTATCCTTGTGATTCTAACATCTGAATTGTATTAGAGTCGTTTATTGAAGATTTTGAACACCACTTACTCATAATAAAAAATACTCATCAAATAATATTAGAATTGACAGTTGATTTATTATCTTTTCATAAATAATAGAATCATCATTTAACAATCAAAAAAAGAATTAATATTTATGCAATCAACCTATTTATAAATAATTATTAATTTATAAATTAAACAAGAGATAAAGTATGATAGCTTTTACACAATAAGAGCTTTAGACCAGTTTTTTCAAAAACACTTGCTTCCCATTTATTTCCAGCAACTCTTTATATTCGCCTGATTGCACATCGCGACATTAATCCAGAGGATATATTAATAGTTGCAGATTATAAATTTAACATTGTGATTTTGGCTTTTCTCGAAGAACTTGATAGCTAAAAGACCTTTATGGAAGGCCATCTGAATATATTCCACATAAAAATAATTTAAATATATTTAATTGCCATATTTTAGCCATTGTAGTAGTCATTTTAATTAAAGTTACTGGATTTCCTGTATTTACAGCAATAATCTGATTCTGAGAGACTTGTGATTGGATATGATGAGGAATAAATAAAATGACAGTTTTTGGAAAAAATGTGAGTAAAATTTGTAGCAAAGTATCTCCTAGAATTTAAAGTTTTACTAATGCAAATTTTAGACCTTACTCTGATAAGAGAATCAATATAATTTATCTAAATTAGTTTATTTTTTATAAAACGGTGCATTCATTCAACTATTTTATTTGAGCTCCAAAAAAGTGATAAATATTCTCCAAATCATTAAAAATATTAATATTAGGATGAAAATACCATTTATAGATAGACAACTAAAAGACAGAGTATTTTAATTTGGCATTAAAAACTCAATTATTATTTGTTATAATTTAGGTAGTGCACTCATAAAAATTAGGTAGCCTAAATCTAAAATAAGTTTACTAAAAAGTCAGAAGGTAAAATGAATTTTCGATTTTTTTATTCAAAAAAAAGCTTTAAATTAAATAATTAAGTATATGAATTAAATTGTTTTATTTTAATAAACCTTGATCACCTTGAGAATTCTGATCTGATTCAAGTAATCTTTAATTAACAAAAAGATCTTTGCATACATTTTCTTCTAGAATCATTTGATTGTTTTCATTTTATTCTCAGAAGAAAAATTATTTTTATATTTACGATTAAATTAACAATGGAAACTATTTGATTAGCCAAAAATAAAATTTGGTATTGTTCTGATTAAAACTAGAATATTGAATTTGAGTATTAAAAATAAGAGTATATTTAGATTATAACAAAATAATTATATTTATTTATTTTTTTATTAATATTACATCATCTAAAATTATTGGTAACACCAAGAAATTTAATGACATCATTTGGTTGCAATTCTTGATTTTTTTATTTGAGCTATTAAAATTATTCTTTAAAAGTTTAAGATTGAAAAGAAAAATTGATGTCTATACAAAAATAAATTAATTTCTTGAAGGCTTATAATTCTTCTAAATTTCCTTCTTGATTTTAAGCAATTAGTTAATCAATACATTAGAGTAGCATTTATATAGCATCTGCATAACCATTCAAAAAGTAATAATATGGATCTTGAACTCTATTATCATTCAATGATTGCTTTATTTCTTGAGGAAGTTAAGAATCTTATCTTAAATGAGTCTAACAATGTTGTTCAAAAATTGTTTGCAATTCTAGCTCTAAATCCTTCAGATATAAATTTATTTATTCAGATGCGAATAAATCTTCTTAATGTTGATTTAAAAAGTTTTCCCAATTTTTATTTGGTTAATTTTAATAAAGCTTTGATTTCAAATAATTATTCATTTCCCTTAAAATAAGTAAATGCATTTTTTTAATAAAATATTCCAACACCTTTATATATTGATAATCATATTTTGACAAAATAGTGATTCTATCTGTTGTTTAAACTAATATATAGCATCTCAAACAATCCAATTAAATTTGGAACCAATAGTTATAAAAACTTGAGTCTGAAAATTATGGTTTTTTCATAATAATTTTCAAATACTCAGGTACGTTTGGCTTGCTAACAGTTGGTACTTCTTAAATCAGAGGTTTTTAATTCACTAATCTAGATATTAAAGGTGGTTCAGATTTCAATTAATTTGTAAAAATAACTTCATTTTTTAAATCTCTAATATATTCACATTTCTGATAGAATTGAAGATAAGAATCTAATTGGTCAATTTTAAGATCTTTAATGAATGGATGTTAATAAATTTGATAAAAGGATAATCTTTTGTTTGGATCACAAGTAAGTAAATCTTATACTAAGGAGAGCAGAGTATTTTTGTATCTTGAAGTTTAACAAGGAATAAATTTGATACTATTCAAATATTCATAAAATTATTCTTTTTAATCATATTTATATCGTACATAACTATTGTTTACATTAACCTAGTTAATAGATTAAAACTTTATTAAGTGATATAAAAATGCTCCAACCAACCAAGAGTCAAATTTTAAATCAAATTTATCATAATTTTCTAAATATTTACAAAATAATACCTTTATTGATTATTTTCTTCAAATATTCAGGTGGTGCTAATATATCTAAATGATTTTTTTCAATTTCTGGTTCAAATCCAAAATCCATTAATACAATTTTTTCACCAGGTTAAACAACTATATTGAAAGTTGAAAAAACTCTCCCAGGAATATCTTTTGAATGCAATTGATATAAGGCTAATAATAAGTTTTTAAGGTATTATTGTATTTCAGAATATACAAAAGATTTCGTAAGTTTCCCATAATCCTTAATCTTTTGATCTAAAAATTGACTCCCTTCAATATAATCAAATAAATATAATTATTTTTGATCATCTTTATGCATTTTAATATATTTTCTAAATAAATCTCGGTGATTTGATTATTCAAGTTTTTATATATTATCTCTTAAAGATTCACTCATAATCTGTTACTCAATAAATTAAAAAGCATAATATATTTTTGAAATATTTTAGAATTTCTCTTCTACTTTAAACACTGTTCCTGAGCTGGTTTCCAATACTTAATAAAGGATAGAGAATGATTAATACATTTAATTTAATATAAAAATTATTGTATTATAAAAATCACATACATTGCATATCTATTATTTTAGATTTATTTTAAATTCTATTCATATATGATCTGCTATAATCTTACATAGGGGAGCTTTAATTAAATAGAAGACAAGCTTAAATTTAATTTTAAAACCAATTTGGTTATAATAAGAGATAATGAGAAGAATATATAGGATTATTAAACAAGTATGTTTTTGTGATTGTCTGTAAAATTTAGTAATACTTTTATATATATATATATTAGTATTTTTAGAAATTATTTATTTATAATGCAACAGAAAGAGAAGAGGAAAATGTAGCTGAATAAAAATAATAATGATTTTAGGCTTAAACATTTTACTACTTTTCTAATTTTATAAATATTCTCAAATATTTTATTTATTGAACCAATATCTTCCCTCCCCATCAAATTTAAGAATATATTCATGAAATTTAAATAATGATTGCCTGTGTGATACTGTAAACAAGGTTATATTTAAAGCTTTAGCTTTATTGTACATAATTGCTTCAATGTCCATGCTAACAGAAGATGTGCATTCATCTATCGAATTATATTAGTAATGATACCTAAAATAGCATATTATGGTTTATGATAGAATAATCTAGCCATTGCAATACGCTGTTTTTCTCCTCCACTTAAGACATCATTCCAATCATTTGCTGCATCCAAACCTCTCTCTCTATAGACTAAATATTCTAACTAAACATCTTCTAATAATTTTATCAGATCTTAGTCATTAATCTTTCTTCTTAACATCTACAATTTCGTATGAGGGTAAATGATTTAATCTCTGAGAGTTCCTGGGGGTAAATATGGTCTTTAAGGAATGTAAAATAACTTATCAATTGCAGGTCTATACAAGGTACCACCTTAGACTGGCCATAATGCTCCCAAAATTCTGAAAAGAGATGATTTTCCACAACCATTAGGTCCACTAATGATAACATTCATTCCGGGTGTGATTTTAAAACACATACCCTTAATTAGAGTATCTCCATTTGGAGAAATGATTGGTACATTGTCGAATTCGATTATGTCTTAAGTTTGAATAATCTAAATTAAAAAATTAAGTTACCTAGCCTTTGTCTAATTAGATTGTCTAGTGCTTTCCTTAATCAATAACTACTTATCCGGTTTCATTTTCTTATTGGACCTAAGTTNTTTTTATATATTATCTCTTAAAGATTCACTCATAATCTGTTACTCAATAAATTAAAAAGCATAATATATTTTTGAAATATTTTAGAATTTCTCTTCTACTTTAAACACTGTTCCTGAGCTGGTTTCCAATACTTAATAAAGGATAGAGAATGATTAATACATTTAATTTAATATAAAAATTATTGTATTATAAAAATCACATACATTGCATATCTATTATTTTAGATTTATTTTAAATTCTATTCATATATGATCTGCTATAATCTTACATAGGGGAGCTTTAATTAAATAGAAGACAAGCTTAAATTTAATTTTAAAACCAATTTGGTTATAATAAGAGATAATGAGAAGAATATATAGGATTATTAAACAAGTATGTTTTTGTGATTGTCTGTAAAATTTAGTAATACTTTTATATATATATATATTAGTATTTTTAGAAATTATTTATTTATAATGCAACAGAAAGAGAAGAGGAAAATGTAGCTGAATAAAAATAATAATGATTTTAGGCTTAAACATTTTACTACTTTTCTAATTTTATAAATATTCTCAAATATTTTATTTATTGAACCAATATCTTCCCTCCCCATCAAATTTAAGAATATATTCATGAAATTTAAATAATGATTGCCTGTGTGATACTGTAAACAAGGTTATATTTAAAGCTTTAGCTTTATTGTACATAATTGCTTCAATGTCCATGCTAACAGAAGATGTGCATTCATCTATCGAATTATATTAGTAATGATACCTAAAATAGCATATTATGGTTTATGATAGAATAATCTAGCCATTGCAATACGCTGTTTTTCTCCTCCACTTAAGACATCATTCCAATCATTTGCTGCATCCAAACCTCTCTCTCTATAGACTAAATATTCTAACTAAACATCTTCTAATAATTTTATCAGATCTTAGTCATTAATCTTTCTTCTTAACATCTACAATTTCGTATGAGGGTAAATGATTTAATCTCTGAGAGTTCCTGGGGGTAAATATGGTCTTTAAGGAATGTAAAATAACTTATCAATTGCAGGTCTATACAAGGTACCACCTTAGACTGGCCATAATGCTCCCAAAATTCTGAAAAGAGATGATTTTCCACAACCATTAGGTCCACTAATGATAACATTCATTCCGGGTGTGATTTTAAAACACATACCCTTAATTAGAGTATCTCCATTTGGAGAAATGATTGGTACATTGTCGAATTCGATTATGTCTTAAGTTTGAATAATCTAAATTAAAAAATTAAGTTACCTAGCCTTTGTCTAATTAGATTGTCTAGTGCTTTCCTTAATCAATAACTACTTATCCGGTTTCATTTTCTTATTGGACCTAAGTTCTTTTATAATATCCAGAAGACAAATCAGATAATACTTCCTTTATTTCATAAACAACCCTAGTGTATCCAGCTAATTGTTATATTTCTTTATAACTGACAACCAATCTCCCAATTGCTTTTGCCAAATTAATCAAAAGTGAACTATTGCTAACATAATCTCTTGTAATTGCACTTTTATCGTTTCCAATTTTTTTTAAATATTCTTCCCTATTTGGTCCGAAAACTGGTAATCCCATAATTCCATATCCTGCCATAACTGCACCATATTTAACAAGCAGCCCATCAAAAATTCCCATAAATAATCTTAACTTGTTCACTACTATCTAATGCTTATTAAGCTATTAATATGATTAATTAATCTTTAACTTTTCCCAATTTTATCCTTATAAAAATGCTACTTCTTCTGCATGATATAACAATTGACTATGAACACTTCTATATTCACCTTCTAATTTTTAATCGATAGCAGTTAATTTACCAAATGCAGGAGACACAATTTTTAATAGTACTCCTGAAAAGAAATACCATAAGAACACGTACATGGGTCCTTAGTATCCAATTGAAACTGCTAATTTTTTTGAGAATAAAAATATATCCAAAATTGGTTTAGAAAAATTTGAGTAAATTTGAGACAATGAGTTAGCCCACTTCTCTATATCAGTTGTTAATCTCTAATCAGGGTTAGCAACACGACTATCTAAATTTGATACTTAATAAAAGATCATATTTTTGATGTATTGATCATGAAAGTATTCTGTTAATCTCCTTCTAAACCTGAGTGAAAGTGATTTATTTAGATATTCTAAATAACTATTTACAAAACTTGCAGGCACAGCAACTAAACCTAATTGTACGATCTAAATTATATTATTCTCATACTTTTTTTATAAATTTTTCCAAATCACCATTGATAATTGTTTTAACTATTCTACCATTCAAAGATGAAATATATATACTCATCATAGTACGAATAAATAAAAACACTGTTAGAACACTCAAATCAAATACTTCCATGCTTTTAATTGAAGGAATAACAATTTTCAATAAATCTAAGATTCTGTTCATAAACACTTTGTCAACATTCCCTTGACCTTGTCTTCTAGGTATCTTTCTAGGCGACGACGCTTCTTTCTTTGATTTCAGAATCATTAAGATTAGCACCAAAACTGCCCCTGAAAGTGCCTTATTTTGAAATGATTAAGGCAGAGGAATCTTTGAAAGGACACTAGGCATTAAAAATATTTAATTTATGATAATAATATTATTTAATTGGTCATCAAATGACAAGCCAAATAACTAAAAATAATAAATAAGAATTTATTAATTTTATACATGTAGATAAAAAATGAATATTGTTTATTGAATGATTATAAATTATTTCAATTATTGTGATAATATATTATATTAAAGCAGCTGTTCAAAAATGGGTGTTTTCAATTTAATCCAAAATTCCTTGTTTTTCAAGTTAACTTACTTTTACTCTCATTAGAATTTTATCTGCATTTTGAACTAAACTTTTTCGTTTTAGTATTCCATATAAACAAAATATTATCCCTAATTTTTTGTGATTACCTGAATCAAACTGGTTAACAGTTTGTTTTATGTGTGAGATTTAAATTGGCTTTAGTTTTGAATCGAGCTATGATTTATAGTATATAGTTTTATGTTTATAATGTTAATTATTCTGAATTATTTAGTTAATATGATATTTTTTAATCCTATAAGTAATTATTTTGTAATCAAACGATATATATTAGTTGCAGACTACTTATCTAATTATATTAAGTAATTTATTTATTGAATTAGAAATCGAGAAATAATCACTTGTAGGTTTCACTCTTTATAATTATTATAGTAATTTATTTTGTATATTGATATTTAAAATAATTCATCTTGTTCAGAAAATTACTAAATTCTTCATTTCTGCAGTTCTATCGATTTTATTTTGTGCATATTTTCCTTCCACGTAACATTTTAAAATGTACAAAGCATGCTCATCATGATTCTTGAATCCTTTGATATCTCTGTCTTTCCTAAACGAAAGCTTTTAGTCAATTAAAGGGGCACCTTATTTGTCAAGTAGTTATAAGTTTTTTAAGCTTTAATTGATAAATAATGCTTCCAATAGGCTTTTATCATCCTACGCTGGTTGATTATTTTAAATTGAATTTTGAAAGTTGGTGGATCCTTATTAAGAAACTGGACTCTATTCGTTTATATTTTTTTAATTTAAGAACTCTTAATAAGGCTATTGCTAGGCGGGAGGAGGAGGTGGAGGAGGTGGAGGGATCATCTACTGATTTCCTGATGTCTAATTGGAAGGATTTTGATATTCTAATTAATTGTTGTTAGGGATTGGATGAGAATATATAGATGTAGCTTATTTTAGATCTGGTATTGGTTATTAGACATTTGAATTTTGTCTTACTATTTGAGCTTGGGTATTTTAATTATTTTGATCTAGACTAACCTAATATTATTCTTTAGGTTGATCTGGTACTTAGGCAACATTTTATGCAAATTAGGATGTAGCCAATTATTTTGATTCATATGATTAAGCTTAACCGCAAGAATATGGAGGAGCCTATTGATTTTGGGGGTTGTACTGTTAATTTGGATTTGTGTTATAATTATTTTATTATTCAACAGGCTATTTTGGATCATTGTTAAAATTCTATATTGGATATGAGGGTGATATTTAATTAGGATAAACTTAATTTTATTAGCTTTAATAATCTTGATTATTTTGAAGACTATATTAATATCCTTGAGTCGGAGGAAATTAGGCAATCTATTTAGGATGAGTAGGCTAAGAGGAATTTTAATATCCTGGAGGTTAAGACGTATTTTAATATCCTGGTGTTTAAGATGTATTTTAATATCCTGGAATTTAAGATGGATCTTAGTATCCTGGGGACTATAAGGGATTTTAATATCCTGGAATTTAAGAGGGATCTTAGTATCCTGGGGATTAAGAGGGATTTTAATATCCTGGAATTTAAGAGGGATCTTAATATCCTGGGGACTATAAGGGATTTTAATATCCTGGATTTTAAGAGGGATTTTAATATCCTGGGGACTATAAGGGATTCTAATAACTTGGGATTTATGAGGGATTTTAATATCCTGGAGGCTAAGTGGAATTTTAATACCCTGAGGGTTGAGGTTAATAATTTGGGTAACCTTAATTTAGAGCTGACTAAGGTGGGACTGGTTAGTACTACTGTGTTTAAGCTGTTGTTTAATTGTTATAATTGTAAGTTGATGTCTATTGATACCCTACTATTGGTGGTTATGGAGGAGAAGAGTAGGGATTTGCTTAATTTTGACTATTATTGGAATAGCCTTATATTGATGGTTGAGGAACACTCGAATATGGATTTGAAGGTTGACCATAGATACTTTAATTGCTATAATTATTGTAAGTTATCTATTAAGGCTGTTATTATTAATATGTATTTTATTGGGATTAATGTTTTTGATATTGTGAATCGGTCATGTTTAATTGTTGTTGATTTGGTGGGTATGATGAATAAGGATTTTAAGATGGTTATTGATAATTGTATTATGAAGTTACAACAATAGTATTTACTTGAGTTTGAGCCGGAGAATAAAGGTCATCATCATATAGATAAAATGTGAAAGCTGAATAATTAGTTGTATAAGGATGCCCATAATTGATAAGTTGAATTTAATGTGTTTGATTAAACTATGTCAAGTAGATGTCTTTAATAAATTGCTCATTAAATAGATCTATAAGATATTAGTTTATTATAAAAGGAGGAGTCTGGAAGGTTGTTTAAAAATACCCTATAATAATATCTCTTAATGCAATAAGTTATGGAAAATTATTAATGGTAATAGCTGCATACTCTAGAGAAGCTATTTGGCTAGCAAGGTTTGGTTTCAAATTTCTGATATTTCTATTAGTGTATTATATAATGTCTGCTTTAGTTATTAACTTTTAAACCAACCTAAAATTTCACATTATTTATTACTCTATTAAAAATCTATACATTTTTTAGTCTCTGAAGTGACAAATCAACTCTTAAATCAGCCTTTACGCTAGAACGTAATTATTATGATGATGTGAATGATGATGAGTTGCATACCTATATAACTAAGCCAACTGCATTTCTTTTTGTTAGACCTATTAATGCTCAATGGTTTCTCTCAAAGCAGCCTATTCAATAACAATGTGGCATTGCGGAACAAAATATTCCATTTATTAAATAATTCATCAAAAAAATCATAATATTGGGATAAATANAATTTAAGATGGATCTTAGTATCCTGGGGACTATAAGGGATTTTAATATCCTGGAATTTAAGAGGGATCTTAGTATCCTGGGGATTAAGAGGGATTTTAATATCCTGGAATTTAAGAGGGATCTTAATATCCTGGGGACTATAAGGGATTTTAATATCCTGGATTTTAAGAGGGATTTTAATATCCTGGGGACTATAAGGGATTCTAATAACTTGGGATTTATGAGGGATTTTAATATCCTGGAGGCTAAGTGGAATTTTAATACCCTGAGGGTTGAGGTTAATAATTTGGGTAACCTTAATTTAGAGCTGACTAAGGTGGGACTGGTTAGTACTACTGTGTTTAAGCTGTTGTTTAATTGTTATAATTGTAAGTTGATGTCTATTGATACCCTACTATTGGTGGTTATGGAGGAGAAGAGTAGGGATTTGCTTAATTTTGACTATTATTGGAATAGCCTTATATTGATGGTTGAGGAACACTCGAATATGGATTTGAAGGTTGACCATAGATACTTTAATTGCTATAATTATTGTAAGTTATCTATTAAGGCTGTTATTATTAATATGTATTTTATTGGGATTAATGTTTTTGATATTGTGAATCGGTCATGTTTAATTGTTGTTGATTTGGTGGGTATGATGAATAAGGATTTTAAGATGGTTATTGATAATTGTATTATGAAGTTACAACAATAGTATTTACTTGAGTTTGAGCCGGAGAATAAAGGTCATCATCATATAGATAAAATGTGAAAGCTGAATAATTAGTTGTATAAGGATGCCCATAATTGATAAGTTGAATTTAATGTGTTTGATTAAACTATGTCAAGTAGATGTCTTTAATAAATTGCTCATTAAATAGATCTATAAGATATTAGTTTATTATAAAAGGAGGAGTCTGGAAGGTTGTTTAAAAATACCCTATAATAATATCTCTTAATGCAATAAGTTATGGAAAATTATTAATGGTAATAGCTGCATACTCTAGAGAAGCTATTTGGCTAGCAAGGTTTGGTTTCAAATTTCTGATATTTCTATTAGTGTATTATATAATGTCTGCTTTAGTTATTAACTTTTAAACCAACCTAAAATTTCACATTATTTATTACTCTATTAAAAATCTATACATTTTTTAGTCTCTGAAGTGACAAATCAACTCTTAAATCAGCCTTTACGCTAGAACGTAATTATTATGATGATGTGAATGATGATGAGTTGCATACCTATATAACTAAGCCAACTGCATTTCTTTTTGTTAGACCTATTAATGCTCAATGGTTTCTCTCAAAGCAGCCTATTCAATAACAATGTGGCATTGCGGAACAAAATATTCCATTTATTAAATAATTCATCAAAAAAATCATAATATTGGGATAAATACTGAGAAATGATAATAAAATAGAAAATCATTATTTCCATAAGTTTTAAACAATAACTCAAGGTCAAGATTCTTGAATATTTCAATAACAACTTTTATTCAGCTTAATGATTTCTATAATAAAATAATAGTAGTATTAGGAAAACATTTAAACTTTCTTAGAAATATGGAATAATAAAATTTGATCTAATATTTTCAATTAGTATCACTGCATCATGTATAAATTCTTTAAATTCTAATACATTCTCATTTAATAAAATAAACAAGTTATGGAAGAATGAATTAACAGAAATTCAATTTAGTAATGAGAATAATTAATAAAAATACATTAATTAATCAAAATGAATGTGAATAGGAGAAAGAAGTTGATCTTCGATTAATTAAATAATTTTAATTTTAATACTACTCACATTAATGTTGTTGTTCCATTCTAATTATTTATTTATTATTATAAAGTGTCATTCTTCGTTATTGGTTACTTTGAGTATAAATATTTATATCCTTTTGTTGTTTTAAATTATTCTAAGAATACGTCTTAACCTCCACATTAAGCTGCTGATTCATAATTTAACGCGAATCGTCTATGAATATTGTGAATAAGGATTACCTATAATAAGTTTGTAGTAATAAATCTTGTAAGTCTTTTCCACAATGTAAAACACATTTAATTCGAACATTCAATTAACCAAACTTTTGTTCTTCAAAACATTATTCTATGTCTTCGCTCTCTATATTAATGGTTAGACCATGAAGGTATGCACATAAAGGATGGAATGCGTGTCTACAAGGGATTGTCTCATTGCCGAAACAAGTAAATCGAAATCCTATAATGAAAAAATCAATACCCTTGTCATCGCCACAAATAGCACATTACGGAGTACTTGTTTCATTGTCCTTACAAATTTGCTTAATATCATTCTTACTATTTCTCACTTTATAAACACCTTTTTTTATAATGACTAAATTTGTTAGCAGCAAGCATGAAACATGATAAAATTGATTATCAATTTGTTTTTATGGGAGCCCTAATTTTTTACAAATTCTACATTTTGCTGGATCTGAAATAAACAAATATATTACTCCTTTTTGTTGTACCAGATTTGTTTTGTTCAAATAAACATGCATCACAAAGGACATCTTATTCATCAAGATTTCCTATAAAACAATAACAAATTTTGTGGAATGATGTTGAGCATCTACCACAATAGATTACTGGATTAAAATCTGTATAATGATAATCAAAACATATTTTGCAGTCAGTATCAAGTGGTTTTGAATTTTCTTTAGAATGAATTTTCTTCTTTTTTAACTAAGCTTTTTATGAGGATTGAGAATCTAAATTTAAACAAGGGTAAAATGTATTTAGAACATCTTTCTGCTTGTCCTTATATCCATTAATAAAGGCTTTGACAATTTGCGACCATTTTAATAAATCCATAATCATTTGTTGTTTTTTTTTGAGGGTCTTCATTGTCTATTGATCTTTAGTAGTCACTATTTAATTGTTTATATTTTCTCTCATTTAATTATTCTCCTAAACTACTTCATTCAAATCTTCCTTTAATGCATGATATACAATATCTAATTATTCGACTGTCTCATTTTCAATATCCAATTATAATTCTAAAAGTTGGTAATACGATTTTATTTTATCTTCCAATATTAAGCATTGATCGAAATCCTCCTGGCTTAATTCGCAGGATTCATGAAAAATAAGACTTTTTCCTACTGGCTCCTTTTTAGCAAATTTATATTAGTACTTCATTTTCAGAAATTTACGAATTTCTTTAAAAAGGGACACTTTCTGATGGATATCTATAAAGTCTTAGATTTGTTAGGATCTATCCTTTGGTATTCGTTCGACCAATTTAATCAGTGAGATTATATCGTATGAATCTAAAAGATTGTTTTACAATTAGTGTACTAATAGGAAGATTGTGAAGTTCGAAAAACTACATTCATGGAGTCTCTATAAAGATATTTTAACTAAATTATTGGTTCTATCCATAAATCAAAGCAATACCAAAATTACTCGCGTCTGAAATATCCAAAAGCTCCTAATCTTAAGGTTATTCATGCCATTAAAATAAGTTTTCAAAGTCTTCTTATTAAGTTAAAGGCATTTTTTTTTCCCCTATGAAAAACACTTCGTTTATCTTGTCCCACCATTTTGCAATAGATTAATCTCTCTTTGTTTCTCTCTCTTACCTTGGAAATTCAGGATCTTCCACAGAAATTTTAGTTATCTAAGGAAATATTTATTATTTAATAATTGTGTTCTTCTGAATCTCTATTTATATCTATTATTATATTGGCTATTATATTTAAGATAATATCTAAGGCTTTATTTGTTACTGTTATTAATGATTTTAATGCTGAATTTCATAATTTAATGTCTGTGGTGTCTTAGACTCTATTTCTATCTGAGGCTAGCTCTACAGCTTTTTTTAATAGGCTTGACTGACCAAATCATTGGTTATTATGTTCTTCTGAATAACTAGAAGACTTTTCTTGGTCTACATAGGTTTTATGATTTCGGAAATCGATTTTTTTGATTCCGACTCTTCTCCATCGCTAAACTTCAAATTTTTGCTGGAACGCCTTGATTTTTTTCTGTGGGAACGAGATCTTTTGTGAGAATGCTTCTTTTTGTGTTTCTTTTTATGCTTAGATCGATGATGCGAATGTGGTTCTTCCTATTATTCCTTCTAAACTAAGTAAGAGTTATATAGGGAATTCACTGCTTCATCTAAATCAGTAACAACATTTTAGATTGAATCATGGTATGAGCAAAATATCAATAACTAAGGAGGGCGGTGGCCATTCTCTTCAGTCTTAGATATTATAGGGTTGTCTACACAATCAAAGTGAAAGCTCTTTTGACATAAACTTTTACGAATTACACATTCTAATTATACCTCTGTGAACAATGAATAACTTATTTATAGTTTTTTTTCCCACATATTGAACAATGTTGCAAGTATTCCTTGTAAAATAATTTTTCATTGACTGCCAACCGATTATTCCAATCAGATTTGTAAAATAATAGGCACTTTTTATGGATATACTCGTAATCCCTGGAGGATTTGAAATGAGGAAGCAATTTCACTAATCCTTCTGATTTCCTTCCACACGCAACACAATTTTAAAATACCATTAATTATAATTATTTTTATATCTCATCTTTTCATGTATTCTAATTAATTATAAACAGAAGTATACATAAGTTATAAAACCACAATATATTTTGTATTAATAGCAACTTTATTATATCTTCATTCATTCTTATTTACTTTTTAATTTAGAATTATAAGCCATTTTAAAAGTGTTTTATTAATTTTAAGTAAGTATTTGGAAGAATTTCTTAATCTAAGAATTAAATAATTTACTTACACATATATAATAAATTAAAGCATTTCTTTAATTTTAATCATTATTTTAACTAATTTAAATGAATAGATCTATTCAAATTGATTATAAGTATTCGTTATTGCACTTAAATTGATTCTCTTTCAAGAATTTTAGTTGAATTGCGCTGGATGAATTAATAGTTTTCTGCATTAATCTAATAAATCTATTCATAATTAATACATGTTTTAAGGATAATTAATTGATATTTCAATTTAATTTTGATATGAAATAGACTACAATTTTCTTATAGTTGATTTTGAACTTGCACCTTTAAAATAATTTTATCAATCTTTTAATTTAAGATTTTAGTTATGGAATTGTTATCTATACTATAAAATTTGATATAAATTAACTCTGTCTGTCTACACAAAATAGTCCATAAATTTTAATCCAAGTATAAAATATTAAAATTTCAAATACTTAATTTTAAATTGTATTTAGTTGTAAGTATATTAATACTGGCTTATCTTAGAACTTCAATATACACATCGCTATATTATAGATTTATCATAATTAGAAGTATATATTCATAAATTTGACACTATAATTCAATGAGTTGGTTTTTTAAAAAATAATTCTAATTTGTAATGAATTTCATGTGTGATGTTATTAAAGGATTAGAAAATACTTTAAATTGCAATTTATAGCCTAAAGTTACTATTGATGATTATAAAATAATCAAATAATGATCTTTAATATTGATATTAATTCAAATGTGTTTATATCCAAATTACTTTACCAAACTAAACTTGACTAAAAGTAATAGGATAAAATAATTGACAGAGTATAATCTTTATGTAGCCCTAAATTTATAATGAACTTTTAATTTTATGAGCCACTAGACCAAGACCACTATTCTTTTAATTATTAATGTTATAATAGTAATAAAAAAATTAAAAATTGTAGTTTTAAAATAATCATTTGTAATATTTTCAGTGCTCAAAAGACCTTAAATATTTTATTTTGTCTTATAAAAAACTACTTATATAGTTTTATATAATTCATTATGATTTTACTTTTACTATTTTCTCAAATATTAGACTTTTTAAACATAAACAATATATTCACATCACTTTATAAACTCAGGTCTTTCTATTGAAATTAAGTGTCTATAGTTTTTAGGGTTGTCTCTAATTCATCTTTACTAATTCCAATTGATTATTAGAATTTTTTTTGTAATTTTTCTTAAATCACATTCAATAATTTTATAATTTTTACAATCACTTGCTAGTTTATGGAATTTATTCTTTCTTACTCTAATTAAGTGAGTCACCAGTAGTTCATTAATAAATAATTTTTCAATATTCATTTTGCATCTTCATATGAGACTATACAAAATGATATATGAGAATTGAGCTAAAGTATAGCTACAGTATTTTTAGGTAGGTCCTGTGATTATTTAACAATGCTTTTTTCTTATTCAATTTAATTAAGAATATTTATTTTAAATATTTTATTATTTACAGAACCCAATATTAAATGTTTTTGTGATATCATAATTATACTTTTATATGGTTTTTTAATTATTGGACAAACACGTAAATTTTATGGATGGCTTCTAGATGTTCAGATTTAATTAAATATATATTGAATGTATTTTATACTAATCCTATTTTTTTTTGATTAGATTAAATCATAAAAAATTGCTTTTGGTTCTTGTTTTACTTATGAGGATGCAGAATCACTAATCTTTTTTGAAATAGCCAAACATAAGCCAGTATATCAAATAATTAAACATAATAGGATACTTTTATCTGGTTAGGAGATGCTGCCTATGTGACTTCTAAAACAAGCTAAGATAGAAGGATGTCTGAATTGAATGAAACAATAGTTGAATTCAAATTTAATCTTACAAAATATAATCCTGGTTACTAAAAATTGTTAAATGCTACTCATATTGATGGAGTATGGGATGATCACGATTATAATGAAAGAGATGGAATTTATTCAAATCCAGCAAAAGAAATGACTAGACAATAATTCTTAAATTTTTTAGATGTAGGAAAAGATGATAAGAGGAGGTTCAATAAAGATGGAATCTATTATTCCTTCAAATTAAAAAATACAAAGATAATACTTTTGGATGTAAGATGGAATAGAAACCCAGAAAAATAAGATGTTTTAGGTGAAAATTAGTGGTTATGGTTAGAGAATGAACTAAAAGATGAAGAAATTGATTAATTCATCATTGGAAGTGGATCATAAATTTTGCCAAATGATGTATAAATTATACTATGACTAGAGGTTATTTATTGATGTGTGGTATTTGTCAAGCAGAAACAAACTTCTATAAATGTTAAAAGGGAAGAATGCTTTACTAATAACAGGAGATGTCCACTTTGCCGAAATTTTATAAGATCCATGTACTAATATAATTGAAGTTTGCTCATCAGGATTATCATATGGAACTCACTATAGGAATATACTCAGGGGTCTTTTTGAATTTTTTGCAGAATTGTTTTAGCCAGATACATTTTCATAATATTATGAAAGGTTTGCTGATAAAAATTATGCAATTATTGACATTGATGAGAAGAAAATATCCATTTATAATGAAACTTCATTATTATATTAAGTTGGCTTTAATAAAACAACTTCAATTAAATGTGAGGACATCGAATCTACACCTGTAATATTTAAATACTTTTGGAATTTTAGTAATAAAATTAAGGCATTTTTCTCAACGTTATTATTCTATTAAATAGCGAAAGCATTGTAAATATGTATTATTCTATTAATTTTGATGATATTGTTTGGTTTTGGAGTCCTTAGGTGTTTAGGATTATAAATAATAAGAAGAAAGACAATTGAAAAATTAAAATAAAAAAATGAATGATTATTTTTATGTTTGATTGCCCAAAATAAATCAATTTTCACCATTAATTTTTTATTGTTATTAATTTTGACCTTATAGCTTTTTTTGATTATTAAGTTCTAAGATTTCTGCTCTTAATTTATCTTTTTCTTTTTCAACATTTTCTATTTATAATTTTAAATCTGCATTCTTTGAAATATGATTATAAGCAATACTTTTTATGCAATTTCTAATGCTAATAAATTAGCTTTATCAGCTCTTTATTAATTTATGTTACTTTTTTCTTCATCTTCCTTTGCCTTAAAGGCTAATTTAAGGAACTCCACTGTTAAATTTTAAAATGTGCTAGTTGATTTCTCAAAAGTTTCAATAAATTCATTTTGTTTTCCTTTGTACACTTATAATTTCATTTTTTTATCATTCAATTACTTTTATGCATCTTAAATTAATTATTTTTCTTGCATGGCCTTTTAAGCATCGCTTTGCATTTTTTCGAACTATTCCATATATTTCTTTGTATCGTTTTTTTGTTCCTCTTCATTCTATTTAACCTTTTCCCAAAATTCCTTTTCTTTTTATTCGTATTATGCAATTAATGCTTGCATATCTTCGCGAATCCTATAATATACTCAAAAATGTTGATACTTCAAGTTTTCTTCAGCAAATTTTTATGCATCAGTCTCTTCTTGTTGAATCTTGTCCTTAACATCTTTTACATCATCATAAAATTTATCTTTCATTGATTTTCTATTAGCTTCTTCTTATTCTGGTAATTTTTTAAGTGTCTCATTTATTTTTTTTGTGTTCTAATCTATATCTTGGCAATTTTATTTTAATTTTAATAATTTATCTTATAAATGTGGATATTCCTTATGCAATAATTAATCTTTATCTTATGTTTCCTCCTTTGCTCTTTTTTTTTAAATAAACTCATCCTATTATAATACTTATAGAAATTCCAGCTAAATTATAATTCTACTATTTACAAATTGCTATCCCAATTGTTTTATTTGTTCAATCGATAGATCTTCATTCAAATTTTTTAATATTTCTTTATACAATTCCTCTACAGAATAGAATTTAAAGGTACCTGCTTTAGAAAATTCGACATTGTCTATTGTGTTTTATGATAATTCTGCGTATTTTTAAGCCAATAGTTCTTACATTTTTCAAATTTTAAATTTAATATTAAAAATTAATCATTTCTTGCTTTGCCATTTTGTTTAATAAGACTTTATATTCTACACCTGATCAGAAAATTGTAGTTCGATGTCAAAATCTTCAGAATGATCCAACTTCTATTTCTAAACTTAAGGTGGCTTCTTAACTTCTGGTTGCTTTATGATTGTTATAGGCTTATCAGTTTCAATATAAATGATTCCACTACAATGATCACTTGTAGCCTTGGTAACTCCCTTAAACACATTCAATAATTGCTTATTTTTTCTCACAGCCATGAACCCAACAATGAATGAATCGATCTTTTCATAATCTTAGGATTTTTAAAGTTCTATTTATTTTATTTCCGATTATAAATATTTAAATAATTCCTCTGGAAAAGTGCCACCTACAAACACCTTCCCTTATTATTTAATATTCACTAAATAAGATTGAATTTCTTAACAGATAAATTATTTTAATGTTGCAACCTTAACCACCGGGGTTGTCTATTACCGATCAATCAAATCCATTAGATTACCCAAAGACAGAATTGTATACTTGAATTTATCTGAACTTTTTAATTGATTTAGAAATTCTTCGTTAATTTGTTTATCCTAGAATGCTTAATTTAAGACTTCTTTTTTCCAATTTGATGCATAATTTAGAGCAAACATGGCAGGACAAATAAAATCTCCAAAATAAGTTTCTTACTCCTCCTTATTCTTATATTGAGTATATGATGCAAAACCTGATAAATTCAATAAAGCATCTTACTGCTCCAATAATTTTGCCTAGCCAATAATTTGAAAGGGCCCTCCGTTACCTTTCAAATAAAAGTCATATGCAAAGAAGTTACAAATTACTCTTTATTTGTATTCATTGGCAATTTATTGGCAAAACTTACTCAAAAATAGTGCTGATTTTGGCTTTTGACCATCATTTTCTATTAATTAAATAAGAAGTGTATTAAAAGCAAATAAAGTAACAGAATTGCTTCGAATTTCATTTTCTGTTTATTTCAGTGTTGTATTTATAAATTCACTATACTCGATTTCCAATTCATTATACAATTTATCATCATGCTTTTCCTGTGTTTTCTTAGAATACTCCTTTATTGTTGAAATTATTTTCTTTCTTAGTTCTTCAGGATATGCAAGCCTTTTGAAATACTTTTCATTCATCGACCATTAGTCCTTACTTGAATAGAAAAAATCAACAATAGATAACTCTATGCCATCCAATTAGATGTCTGAATTGACTGCGCAAACAACTATTTTTTCCTTGTCGTCTTAATTCATAAATTATATTTATAATATAAATATTTAAAATCTAGTTTTAGTGTTAAGTTCCATATTATCGAGATCTTTCTGCCTTGAATTAAGCCTGTTGAGTTTAATTTAAGAATATAATTGGACTTTGATGAATTAGTTTGGTTGCCTATTATGTTCTGTTAATGTTAAGGGTTTTACTTTAGTTTTTTCTATATTTTGAAATCACTTCATATTTGATATCCATTAATTTTCTGGCTAATTAATATAACTACCTCTAAAATTGAAGATCAAAGGTGCATATTGTTTGTAATGGTGACGTTATTTTAGGTGACTCTTTTCAAACTTCCTTCCTAGAATCTATTTCATCATAATTATGTCTGCATAGATCAAATTCACACAATTTATTTGAAATGAAAAATTTACTCATTATAATAAACTCTCAATCTAAAGGTATTGTTCATTGATCTTACGATAAAAAAAATGATTTATTAAAAATCTTTACATATTTGTCCCACAGACACCAAATATTTTGGGAATCACACCACTTTGCTGTTACATCAAAGTCATTTACTATGAAATCGCTTGCTCTACTTTTATTACAAGGGTAGTTTGAATAATTATAGACTAGAATTGTAAGTATGTTATTTTATTATGATTAAAGACTAATAGTTATTATGTATAAATTTTTAATTTAAATATTATATGAGATCTAATTAACAAATTAACATAAACAATATTGTTATGATCAGATATATCAACATGATTTCTATTCACGAATTTCCTCAATTCCTTAACTTACATTAAACGAGGATCCAATCACTTACTATGAAAGCTGACTTCCTCTTTCTTTTAAATTTTACTTTATGGGTTTGCCCTCTAGTTTGATTTTTGTTATGAAATACACCGAAGGTTCACTTTCAACGAATTCTTTAACACTAAATGTCTAATTCAAATATCTTTATAATTATTCTTGTCTTTCTTAGATTAGTTGTGGGTTATCTCTTGTCTATCCTATCAATCTCCTTTTAGGGAAATGAGGGAGACTATTTTTAAATTATTATTTTTCTAATAAATGATGACAATCCCGAAGATTGCTGTACCTGGCTTCGAACCTATATTTAGTAGTTTTTTTGGTGTCTGTTAAAATGATGAAATAAAGAACGAAATCATTTTGAATAGCAAATTCATTGATTGTAAAATGGAATCTCTGATAATACCCTGAGATTTCTTTCCCTTTCGATTTATCTTTTTTATTTGACTAAAACTACTCTTATCTTTAGAGGAATGATTTTTTTAATTCATCCATTTGCAACCAACACAAATCTTTTGAATATTCAGTATTAATTTATTCTAATCTAAATGTTTCATCGAGTAATTGTGCTTGAGGCAAAAATTCTCTCAAAAATTAGAATGACAATAAAGTGGGAATATTAAGGATGATTTCCAAATATTACTGTAATTCTAAACCCTAAGAATTTGAGAATTTAAATACTCTTGTTTTAATGTCACTTTGAGAATTTTTTGTTCTTCCAAATATTTTCTTTCTGGGAAATCTGGGAAGTGATAATTTCAACTTGAACTCATTATTTTTCTAATATATTTTTTGGTTTAAGGCCTTCAAATCCGAATATCGCTTCTATAATGCCTTGATAGCCTTTTAATCATTAACATGAATTGTATAATAAATAACATCGTTTCTAGTTTCGTAATCATTGATGGTCACCCCATATCTGATCATGATATCTTGATTGTTGATTAATTATAATAATTATTAATGGTTTTCGATGCTTTTAATTACACGAATTATCATAATTAACTTATTATTATATCAATAATATATTAAATATAATCAATCCAGATTTAAAACAAGAAAATGTTTTAGTCTAGTGCTAGACCAGCGAGTCATAAATCAACAATTCATCATCCTTATTTCCTAACTTACTAAGTTAAAAAATAAACATTTATTCAATTTGGTTCAGTAAAGTAGAAAGACTACTTGTCATAAAAGTGAGAGTTTGTTATCTAATTATTTAATTCTGCTTTCTCCAACAGCTGGTATATAAAATTTCGTAAGGATCTATCTCTAACATAATTTATAATGTTAATAATATTTATAATAATTCTTTGATGATAGAACTGATTTCATTTTTTAATTGAATAGTATCAGTGAATTGTAGTTCTTTTTTCATATTAAGCTTGAAATGATCATAAACATGAGTTAATTAACCACTTATCCTTTGATTTATGAGGCTACTTCTGAAATCTAAACTTTCTATTATCATTTTCTTATAAAAAATAGATGATATGTTGTAATACCATATAATTTGATAATGTTTTAGCAATTTAACATTAATTAAATGTCAAATTCAATTACTACAAAGATTAAATACTAATATGGCCTAATATTTAGTATTTTCAAATTATTGATTATTATATAGAAGATTATTCTTAGACTTAGATTTACCAAATCATATATTCAATAGAAGTGAATATTAATTAATTGATAATCCTGTTTTAATTTAGAAATTACAATAGGAAGTTTAAGAATATTTGGTTAATTTAATAAGGAAATAGAATTAATTATATTATAAATATTAATATTCAATTCTCAACAATTTAATCCTCTATCAAATTTAGACTCAGCCTGTCGGAATGAGAATGTTAATTAGAAGGTGAATTGTCTATAATAATGAGACCTCTAGTATTGATATCATGATCGCTGATTCTAAGTTGAGTAAGAGGTATTTTTGGCAACTCACCTTAATGAGAATTGGAATTATCTATTTCATTCTTATGGGTCATTTGACTCAAACACAAATATTTTTAAATATCTGCCTCTCCTAATTCTTATCGACATACAGGACATGTAGTATTCTTCCTAGTCCAATCCCTTAAGCAATTTGTATGGAAGTAATGTTTGCAAGGAGTTTCTCTGGTTTGATCTCGCTTTAAGAATTAGACTAAACAGACACAACAAGTTTCAGTAAGTTGATGTTTTGGCACTGGTTTTATAGGCATGTATTTGTCTAAAACCTCAAGTGAGATTTTAGGCTATTCTTCATACACTTTGGCTTGTTTTCTGATTTGACAAATGATGTAAATGGAAATTAGAATTCCAAAGATAAACACTCCCACGATAGTTAGGATGGCCCACAAGGGGAATGAATCTTCTTCGTCTTCAGATTGTTAATGTAAGGTCAATGTAATAGCTGCGTCTTCATCAAGGTTGTAGACTCCAATTGCAAAAACATAGGATGAAATTTCTGCCGGTCTTAGCAATTTCACTTCTTTAGTATCCCCATTTGAGTTAAGTAACATCAAATTAGATTAAAACGAGGGTAGTGTTGTTGTAGACGCCTTATCTACTGGCAAGAGAGCTACAACAAATGATGCCCAATCACTTTGTGCTTCGATCTAAATTGTTTATTTTATTTTACTTTATAATCGTAGTTATCCAATATATAATATACGTAGTTCCAAGTATATTTAGGCACGATCAAAGACGTTGAAGTTTCTGTTTCAAATTCTTCCATGTTCTACTGGCAATCCGAGCCATATGTAGGAAAATTGCAAACCAACTTTTCAGGAGGCTATTTTATATTTTTGAGAATTTAATACTGAATCGATAATTGTGATTGTAAATTATATTACTTGGCTAAGATTAGATTCAGGTATGAAAGTTAACTTTTTATTAGAAACTGATATTTGAATCTAATCACTCTAAACATATATCGATTAGACTTTTGATTTTGTTGCATATCCTTATTCATCATACAGGGTTTAAGTAACATCATTGAAGGTTGAATTAACCTCTAAGTAAGGAAGACATGATTGGTCATCTGGGAATTTTTTTATTGTCAACTAATTATTAACCCTTTTCATTTACTTATATCAAGTGTGTCTTAGATGAGTCTAATTTGTAACTAAACTCCATAAATACAGTTTCAAATGTTTTTTGGTAAATTTAAGTTGCACAACAAACACTCAAAAAGATGAATTATATTTGTAAAAACATAAATTTTTAAATTGATATTCACTGATTACCAACAAATATATTTTAATTCAACATCACTTCTATTGCGATGTTATCTAATTTTAGATCTTCTTACTATTTTCCATTTGGGTTTTACAATAAGAAACAGCTGAGATAATCTCAAATAGATAATTAATAGTCCTTTCATCAACTTTTAAACAATTAAAATATATAACCCGGTTGTGTTATAATGAATCACGAACTATTTATCAACTGAGTAGAATTGGAAATGTTTTCTAATTATAAATTTATTGATTTAATTATTTTTATACTTGATTTTATTTTAATGCCATTTAATTCTTAAGGATTAATATATGTGCTCATACTTTTAAATTTAGACTTTTTATTTGTTGCATAATACTTTATAAATCAGAGTCAAAAATTCATTGATATTCATTCTCTTTAATGTCTACATCCGTTGGAGTAACTGGCAGATCTAGAGGAACACTCAAAAAGATAGATTTTCAATATAAATTTTAATTATAATTATCAATCGATAACTTAAGCTTTATTTATTTACATAAGTTCTGTTAAGGTAATGAGAATTATTCGTAGATTTAATTTAAGAGTATTTTGATCATAAGTTTCAAAATAATATATTAATCTTAATTATCTTCTAATTCTTTATTATCCATTTTTTTCATTAGTAAATTAATAAATAGAAATTATATACTTTTATATGAATAAATTTATATGTAATACCAATTATATCATGAAAATAAGCCTCATAGTTTATTTAATAATTAGACATATTTTATACATGTATTTATTAATAAAATAACAACATGTATGATAGGTAAGAAAGGAAATAACTTTTATTAATGCTTGAATATTTCTGATATGATATTAATTATATATATTAAATAACAAGATCAATCATTTCATCCATGGCTTACTTGGATTGCCAGTGGTGGAGAATCCTGGGAGATCATTCAGATAGTTAATTGATTGGACAGTGCTTGGCTATTGTTATTATTAAGTCTATTATTCTTAATTCGATGGTGGATTTTCTTCAATGTGATTCCAGAAATCACTCTATTGGATTGGTAATTGAGATGTGTCTGCTTGAGTATCTAGCTATTACTGTTCTTCTGCCTCTTCTGTATCCGATTACTTTTGTGCAACTTCGGTTTCTTATTTTTCTCTCATTTTCCTCTTCATATGTGTCAACAACGCACCAATCAATAGAATGACTGCATATTTAATTTAAGAATACCGACTAACAAAAGCAAACGTATAGCAATAATCCATTACTTACCAATCGAAGTACTAGTGTTTACTACTGATTTACCTATCTATGTCATAGTCAATTCCCCTTTAAGAAATTACTTGATCCGAAGCAATGTCAATAGTTTATTAAGTGAAGTGACAGCTCCAGATTTAATGAATTCTAACAGCTTTTTCGTTTTCTCCATTAGCATTGAGCCAAATATACACAATTAAATAGTTGAGAATGAGATTCCCATCAAGGATTATATGCCCTTTTAATGAATTATTGCACTAAATACTTAAACCACGCTTTAATAATCATTTCTAAGGCCATTTGGCTGTTGAGGCTGTTGTCCTCTGTTGTTGAGCATCATTCGAGGGTTCATATAATTATTTAACATAATAATTTTACTGTATTTGTAATTAATTTATCACTATTATCACATTGATTTATTGATATAACAATCAAGTAAAGGTCATGGCATTCATTATTATTGCCAGATCCTAGTGTTACATAATATAAATCTAAGCAAATAATGTCCCCTTGTAGAAACCGTGAACCTATTTAAGAATAAATCCAAAATAAGAATACTATACGACGACTACCATACCCACAATAATGATTAGAATGCTTATTCCTTAAGGTTATTGTGAAAAATAATATAAATTTTTTTAATTGAGATAGAAGAATGGACAGGGAAAGTCGTTCTAGAGATGATAGCAAAGGTAGACAGGCTCCTTTGTATAGGGAATCTCTATACCGAAGTTCATCCTCAGTAAGCAGCTAATTTAAAGTCTCATCAGGCCCTATGTTATTCAAAGGTACTGAGAATTCAAGTGTGATGAAAAATGCTCAACCTTAATTTGAGGAAGATGCAGATGGATTTAAGAAGCCACCTGCTCGTTCAGAGAAGTTGGAAGAGGAAAGGAAACGCAATAAATTACTTAATGAGTACACAGCATTTGAATGGGAAAACATAGAATAGGAATCAGATAGGAAATGGTACGATTATGATGAAGATGATATTGGTAATGCTTCTTAATAAGATTGGGGAGGTGAAGTCTTTAAAGGTTAAAAAGAGGAATTTAAATTTGAGGAATATAGTAAACGCAAAGGTTAAACAGTGAGACAATCAGAAAAGAATTAAGAATAAAATAGATGGGAACTCAATCGTATGATTGCATCAGATGTTTTCAAGAGAAAAGCAGATGCTTATGATTTTTATGAAGAAGAGAACGAAAAAAGAGTTGTCATACATGTACATGATATCAAACCTCCTTTTTTGGATGGTAAAGTGGTCTATACAACCTAATTGACATAAGTCTAAATTGTCAAGGATCCTAATTCGGACATGGCTAAATTGGCAAAGCAAGGATCTGAAGTCTTAATGTTGATGAGAGAGAAATAGGATAAGACTAAAATGAGGGAGAGATTTTGGGAATTAAGTGGATCAAAAATGGGAAAGGTAATGAACTTAGATAGAAAAAAAGAAATGGATCCAGACAGACATCTATTGAATGAAGATGGAGATTATGACTTCAAAGCATCTTCAAGATATTAAACAGCCCTTTAAAGAGTCACTCAAGGTCAAAGTGATTTTGCTAGAAATAAAACAATCAAAGAACAAAGAGAATACTTACCAGTATTTCACTGTAGATCTGAATTAGTTTAATTGTTGCATGATAACAGAGTTTGTATTATTGTAGGAGAAACTGGATCTGGTAAAACTACTCAATTGACTTAATATTTATATGAAGAAGGCTATACTAATACTGGTGTTATTGGATGTACTTAACCAAGGAGAGTGGCAGCAGTATCAGTGGCTAAAAGAGTAGCTGAAGAAATGGGAGTGGAATTAGGTAGTAAAGTAGGATACGCCATTCGTTTTGAAGATTATACTAGTAAAGATACGGTCATCAAATACATGACAGATGGTGTCTTATTAAGAGAATCTTTGTAAGATCCTGATCTTGAGAAATATTCTGCTGTGATTATGGATGAAGCACATGAAAGATCATTGAATACTGATGTTCTATTTGGAATTCTTAAGAAAGTGGCATAAAGGAGAAGAGACATTAGAATTGTTATCACATCTGCGACAATGAATGCGAAGAAATTCAGTGATTTCTTTGGAGGAGTGCCCATCTACAAAATACCAGGTAGGACTTTTCCAGTTGATGTCAGATTCGAAAAAGCACCTGCCTAAGATTATGTGAGAAGTGCAATTAAGAAAACTATTGAAGTTCATATTCAATAACCTCCTGGAGATGTTTTAATATTTATGACAGGACAAGAAGATATTGAAACTACTTGTTATTTATTAGCTGAAGAACTCAATAAATTAAGTGAAGCTACTCCTCCTCTTTTAATTTTACCTATATATTCATAGTTGAGATCTGAAGAGTAGGCAAGGATCTTTGAAAAAAGTGAATTCAGAAAATGTATTGTGGCAACTAATATTGCAGAGACATCTCTAACTTTGGATGGTGTTAAATATGTGATTGATACTGGATACTGTAAAATGAAAGTTTATAATCCAAGAATTGGTATGGATGCATTATAGGTCACTCCAATATCATAGGCTAATGCAGATTAAAGAAAAGGTAGAGCTGGACGTACTGGACCTGGTATTTGTTTTAGATTGTATTCCTCATTAAATTATAGATAAGATATGTTGGAAAATAACATCCCTGAAATATAAAGAACTAATTTAGCTAATGTTGTTTTGTTATTGAAGTCATTAAATATCAACAATCTTTTAGATTTTGATTTTATGGATCCTCCTCCTTAAGATACTATTTTAAATGCTATGTATCAATTGTGGGTATTGGGAGCATTGGATAATGTAGGCGAACTAACTGAACTTGGTAGAAAAATGAGTGAATTTCCATTGGATCCACCATTGTCAAAAATGTTAATCAAAGGAGATTAATTGGGATGCACTGAAGAAATTCTAACTGTGGTTAGTATGTTGAGTGTTCCAGGCATATTTTATAGACCTAAAGATAGAGAAGCTGAAAGTGATGCTGCTAGAGAGAAGTTGTTTGTTGGAGAAAGTGATCATTTAACTATGTTAAATGTATTTGAGTAATGGAAAAGACACGAATTTTCACCTGAATGGTGTAATGAACATTTTGTTTAAGCAAAGAGTATGAGAAAAGTTAGAGAAGTGAGAGCTTAATTAAAGGATATTGCAGGTAAATTAGGATTAAAAATGAGTACTTGTAATTTCTCTTATGATGTTGTAAGAAAGGCCATTTGTTCAGCATATTTTTAGAATGCTGCCAAGATTAAAGGTGTTGGAGATTATATAAATTTACGTACAGGTATGCCATGTAAACTACATCCTTCAAGTGCTTTGTATTCTCTAGGTTATGCTCCTGATTATGTTGTTTATCATGAATTGGTTATGACATCTAAGGAATATATGCATTGTGTGAGTGCTGTTGATCCTCAATGGTTGGCTGAGATGGGTCCCATGTTTTTTAGTATCAAAGAAGATGGTGAGACTAGAGCTTCTCGTATTGAGAGTGAAAAAAAGAGTAAGAGAGAAATTGAGTTGTCCATTGAGAAAGCTAAGAGAGAACATGAAATGAAGAGTGAAGAGTGTTTGAGAAGGAGAGAGAAAGAGGATAGAGAGAGGAGATTAATCAGTGAACGAACAGCCACTTTGGGATAAAGACCTAGTAGAATGCAAACACCATTAAGGTAATAAACATCATCAGTGGCTGCCACTCCTTTAAGAAGTGAATGTGAATCCGTTATCTCTGGTATGACAAGCATATAAGCTAAATAAATGAGAATGGCATATTATGACGATGAGGAGGAATAAGACGTTGGCAGAAACAAAATACCAAAATTAGAATGATTAATTAAATGAGTTCTATGTATAAAAGATATTAGTTATAATTGAATATATATTCAATATATTTGAGATTATTTAATTATAAAATATGCACATCATTTTGTAAAATTTTATTAATAAATAATGCAAGATAATCTTGATCAGACAGCTTCCTTCTTCCATAACCCTAAACTCAAAATCCCGAAATTGAAATGCACTTACGAAGTTATTTGTTCTCCTGATCTCGAGATTCCTACTTTTAGTAGAAAAGAAGACTCATATTAATAAAAATCATTATTCAAGTAATGCCAAAGGAGAAATAGCCAAACTAACATTACTCACAACAATTTCGGCAATATCTTCAATTAAATTTCACTAAAAAAGGCAAATTCAGACTCTAAAACCAATCCAAAAGTCCCACCACTCAAGATACAGTAAAAATCTCTGATTTCTAAAGTTTCAGACTAGAAATCAATTAGTCAGCATTCCACAACTATATTAAGGGGAAGAGGAAGCATTAAAATACTTCAAAATCCTTTTATCACAGACTCTCGCAATTCTTAAAAATCAACTTGCACATCAGGAAGTCAACCTCCGTAACCCAAAGGAAAACCATTTTTATAAAGAAAAGCTTAAATACAAATGGTCAATAGAGTATTCTCTTCGATGTCTTAGCATAGATGAATTTAATTAAATTTATGTCTCAAAACTTTCGTAGAATATTCATTTCTCATCTGCCATTCAACTCTACATGATTAATCATATCAACCCTATACTTGTTTACTCCTTTATAAAAATAGTGTTATTTAAAAAAATCTATCTTGATAATTTTCTTCATAAAATTAAGTTCCCTTCTTAAAACAAAGAATAATCGAAAATAATTAACTTAAAATCAATAAACTATGCGATAATTTCAAGACTAGAAAGAATTTATTGAAAAATTTTATAATTATGAATTCTCATGGGGGATATTAACATAATAAAAAATGAAGTGTTTATTGGGTATTTGAAGTAATACCTTACTCGAATCAATTAAATTATTAGTATTACGGAATTAAACTAAAATAAATGAGATGATTATATTTAATAATTTATCTAACGAATTATGGATCATTTTGAGAGAATTCGAAAAATTGGTAAAGGGAATTTTGGGGATGTTCTTTTGGTATCAAGAAAAAGTGATGGAAAAGTAAGATGACTCTTTCTAATTACAGCAATTTGCACTAAAAAGAGTAGATTTGAGTCTGAGAGAAAGTTTTGTGGTTGACCCTCTCAATGAAGTTAAGGTTCTCAAATCGTTAGACCATATGAACATCATTAAACATTATGATTCGTTTGTCCACAACAATAAACTGTGTATTCTAATGGAATATGCCGAGAATGGTAAATTTTGAAAAAATAATCCAAGCTGATCTCAGTTTAAAAGTGAAGGAAGCTAAACAAAACAAATAATTCATTCAAGAATCTACAGTTCTGTATTTCATTTATGCATTATTATAGATTCTTGCCTGGTTGACCTAATTGGCAGTAGCGCTCGATTATCTCCATTCTCAAAAGATACTTCATAGAGACATCAAAGTTCAAAACATATTCCTTTGCAATGATGGAATTGTAAGATCACTATTAAAATATAATAGGTGAAATTGGGTGATTTTGGCATCTCTAGAACATTAGAAAACACATCTGAATTGGCCTAAACTTCAATAGGTATTAATTAATAGAAAACGAATAAATTAGGAACCCCATTTTATCTATCCCCTGAATTATGTTAGAACCAGTCCTACAATCATAAGATTGACATCTGGATGTTGGGATGTGCCATTTATGAATTATGTACATTACAAAAACCATTCACTGCTGAATCAATCAATGTAATATAATCAATTTTAATCAAAGGCTTTGGCAACCAAAATTATAAATGAGTAACATACAAAAATCTCTGATCACTATTCAGATTTTTTGTCAAATCTCATTGATGAAATGTTATAAAAACAACCAGAAAAAAGACCAGAAATTTCAAAAATCCTTTCATTCCCCTAAATCCAAACGGAAATGCAAAAGCAATCTAAAATTTATCAACCTCCTAAAGTTCCTTATTCAAATAATGGATTCTCATCCAGTAAAAAAAGCAACAGAATGCAACAGAATTCTATACATTTTCTAGTTGAAAAATCGAAATAACAACAAGGCTCATCACCTATTTCTTCTAGAAGAAGCTAGTCTAAACTCAACACTCCCTATTAAGGCTATAAAACGGATGCTATTGATTAAAATAGTCCTAATTTTAAATTGAATGGAAAACTATTAGCATCAAATTTACACACTCTTCCAGATTATATAGATGATCAATAAAAAGCCTAAACTCCTATATCTACTCAGAGAACGGAATCTAATGAAGTTAATTCAAAACATCTAAAATATTAAAAATCTATTTCTATTAATACTCAGATTGATGATAATAATAATAAAAGAAATCCGGAAGTTGAAAGCTAGCCTACACTATTAAAAAATTAAAAATCATTCACTTTTGTTGATTTATTTTTCAATCCTAATACTCCTACATCCCCTAATAGATCATTACTATTAACCGACTTCCTTAAAAGAAAGCTGGGAAATGAAAAATTTTATTAAATGAAAATAGTATTCTATTTAATAATCATCTTAGTTACTTGAGTAAAATAATGATCCAATTAAGTTGTTAGATTAAGAAAAAGGGTTAGTCTAAGATATCATAGGAGAACAAAACATGGATTGTATTAGAGTAAAATTTTAATGAATTTATTAGATTTTTAAACTTTTGATCAGTTGTTCTATAACTCCTTAAGCAAGTCATGGTAGAGCTAAAAGTGCTTAGGTGTTCACCCAAGAAAAACAAGAAACACTAATAGATATCATAAAAGACTCTGACTTTTAGCCTTCAAATTCCATAGGCTCAAATCCAGGATTAGAAATTTCATTCAAAAATCTCTAACATTTTACTGAAGACTAATAATCAGAAAATTTATAATTAAAGGAATGAGTTTATAAACAACTAAAATTTCTTTTATTTTATTTTATCCAATATATTTTACAAAATTAATTTAAATTAGAATAAACTATCTTTAAGTAATATCTTTTCATTTTATTCTAAATTTAGTACCAATAAGAAGTTTAGAATAAACTACTTCAAATAATTAAGGAATGATTGCTTTGATAACTAAAAACTTTATTAGTATAATTTCAATATACAACAAAAACTTATAAATTCATATATATTTTTCATTTACAAACTATATGTGAATAATTTGCCTTTAATATTCTTCCCTTTGTATATTAACTGCAAATCATTACTTTTAAGTATAATACTGTTACTAATGTATGACTATTCTAAAATTTTTTATTTTATTAGTTGAGAATAACAATTTAATTGAAATATGAAAATTTGTATAAACCTTAGAATGAATCAAGATTAGAATTTGGATTTTAATGTCATATCATAAGGTCTACGCTTATTTATTAGCTCGCCTTACTAAAAACTATAGATTCATTCTAATTTTTGGAAATATTTATGATTAAATAAATATAAAATTAAAATATGTAATAGTAATTTTCTAAACTATTATATGAATGATTCCATTCATGCTCTAGGAAAGTTAATGCATAAACAGAAATAATTTATGTAATCAATAGAGTAGTTGTTATAATTTATTTCAAAAAATACAAATTAATTTATATTACGTAATCAAATCGTTATCCTACTTATCGATATTCAGTCATGCAACAAAAGAGATAAAAAAAGTATGTCTTTATCTGAAATTTAGATCATCAAGAAGTCCTTTAAGAAATCCTTAGGCAACCAATACTACTCATATCAGCAATACAACCCATAATTCACCTTATAAGTTTTGTAGAAAGAGAGGTACTTCAGTAACAATCACAAACGATTCGTATAGTATTGGGAAACGAGAAAAAGTTGAGAAACGGAAGGTTTCTAAAATATCGTAATTAACAAATTTTGAAAACAATAATTTTGTAAGGAGGGAATAAAAGTCAAAGATAATTCAAAGAAGATAGGAGATAGGATTGGAATTCTTAAATAAAATCCCAAAAAAACATATTTAATTGCTCCTTCAAAGTATGTCTTCGCTCTTAGCTTATAGGATAAAAAAATTAAGGACTTTCGCTAATGAAGCAGAGCATCCCAAAAAATTCATTTAAACATATGTTACATCTAAAGTAGAAAAATTAATCACATCAGTAGTACAAATAGAATGAATAAGCGAAGAGAAAAAAGGATACAAAAAAATAATTGCAAAATAGTCGAAATATTTTGAAATGTATAAGTAATTTAAATGATTATAGAAAATAAATCATAATAGAGATCCAAAAAAAGGAGTATATCTTCAATACCTTTAAAAAAATAGACCACCTAAAGAAATTCAAGTTCCAAGAGCAAAAATGAGAATATGGCTTAGTTCACTGGTTTTGAAGGAGAATTGTTGGAAAAATATAAATAATTATAAGCTCGATATTCAAAAATATCTTAAGCCTTTTTTGATGAGAGTAGTTGCGTACAATATATAACAGATACAGATCAAAATTTATTGCCTTCTCAACCAACCTCGAATAAAAAATAACAAGTTTTAATTGAAGAATTGATATTAAATAGAGAGGAATTAAATTATTTAAATGAGTTTGCCATTCTCGAAAATGAATTAAATAAAATGCATTAAGCAGCAACTAAAATTTAGAAAGTTTGGAGAGGATATATTACAAGAAAATAAATCTTGGAATTGTAATTCCAATAATACTATTATAAAAAACCTGAAGTTTTTAATGAAGAAACTTTCAGAAGTCAGTTTCGTTTTGAAAAAGAGACTCAATCAGTCTAATAAGGTAGAGAGCAATCTTTGATTCAACTTACCCATTAAACTGAACTCAATTTTATTTTAGATTTGGAATCTGAAAAAAAGGAGAAATGGGAACAAAAATATAGTCCTAAAATTTCTGATAAATTTATCACATATTAAAAATTGAAATGGCAAGAGCTTCTCAATTATATCTCTTACTTAGAGGCTTAGGTTTAGGAGAAATCTATTGATGAAGTCCTTAAAGAAGTGAAACTATTTACTTATTAATGTTCTTAAGATTGCTCCCTCAGCAGGTTTTAAATTAAGAAATTAGAGATAGAGGTTCCGTAATTTTCATAAGAATCTATGGTAATGAGTGAACTTCGATAAGCTATGTGTTCTGAAAAGTTAATTAAGTAAATACTGAAGCCTTCACTAAAAAAGGAGAAAGAATAGATTTTTGAAGAAAAACCATTTCATGAATTTGCGTCAAAAAAAGTTGATGAAATTTTGAATAGATCCTAGATGGATGAATTAATCAAAATGAGATAGTTCATCTTATAAGAATAATAGAAATCTTAATAATAGGTTTTGACCTAATAATTTGAATAAAGATTAATATCACCTAAGACTTTCAAAGAGAAATATCAAACTTTGGAAAAGTGGGTAACTAAGTAACATTAGGATATTGAAAAAAATAAAATTAATTTTGAAAAGGGTTGGCAAGGATTATATGATACCTTCATTCAAACTGAAAAGGAACTGAGATTTTTAAAGTAATAAAAGAATCTGTAATATTCTCAACATTCAAATTCTCAGCAATTTATCAATTATTCAATTTCTGTCTTCTCTGATTCAGAGTACAAAAAATCTTTATAGGAATTATCAAATTAAAATGAAACGATTATAGTAAATAATTAATTTGAAGAATTTGAGAATCATCGTTTAAAAACTCATACATCTACATCCCAAACTCCAGATGATAAGCTCAAATTTCAACAATTAGATTCTAATCATGAAACTATCGAATGGGATGATGAATAATGTATTATCAATCGTTAGACGAAAGACTGTTAAATAAACCATCAATTAAAGAATGTTTTACAAAAAGGCTTAGAATAGGCTGAGATCGATTATCTGCACCAGGAAGTATCAACTATCTATTAGCATAGGTTTAAACTGAGGAATCAAATTGGCTGAACTATGATGAGTACAAATTTTATGTACTCCTGGATATCTCAAATTTGATTTATAATGATTTAATAGTGGAATTTGAGTAGGAATGTATATAAAGATAATTTTGAAATTTATTATATTAGATATTAAGATCAAATTAAATTTCAAAATTAAGTTTCTGTTAGATTTTCCATGCAAGGATTAAGTTTAATTTGAAAGCAGAAAATATTCGATCTCTCTAGTAATATATGTCTTTTTTATACAAATTTTATATTAAAAGCTTGATTAAAGGAAAAATGTAGTTCAATTAAATTGGGAAAATATTAACAAAGAATAAGATTGGATTGAGAGAGTTTGATGAAATAGTGTCATTTAACAATATCTATTAGATGAGGTCCTTTTTAGTTGAAATATAGGATTAGATTTGATTTGTCTTGATAATGCTATTATGGATAAAGTTTATAAAGTATGAAAATTAATATAATTAATAAATGGACGAATCTCTTAAGCAATATCTGCCTAAAGATTACAAAAGAAGAGCCTATTATACTCCTTATGATGTCTCAGTACATAATACAGCCAACGATTTGTGGGTGAGTTTTTTTGGAAAGGTTTGGGATCTTACATAACTTGTCTAAGAAAATATTTCATCGAAACTATGCGAACCATTAATCAAAATAGCTGGAAGTGATATATCTTATTGGTTTGATAAATAAACGGGAGAACCCAGAAAGTAACGAATTTTATGATTATTTTGAATAGGTAAGTAGATACCAATACAGGGTTGATAACCTATTATTGTCCATAAGGCAGATATTTGCACATTCCATCATCTGACCCTTGTGGAGATGATGAGCTTGGGAATCACTCAAAACCGTAATGAATTATAATTGATTATTTCAAGATGGTGGAACAACGAATAACAATATTGTATTGGAAATTTGAGTCACAAAACAAGAAAGATCAAAATAATCAATATGCTTACAGATCACGAGGACATCATTGAAGTAATTTTAAAATCAAATTAATTTTAGGTGCCTTCTGAAGAGACTATAAATGAAATTCTTGATAGGTATAAAAAGATCAATGCACATGCTGCCAGTTATACTTGGAAGAGATTGGGAAAGCCTTTGGATATGGAATTAACTTTGAGTGCCAATGGAATACCTGATGAAACCGATGAATTTGAATAATTAGGAGTTCCTGAGAGTTAGTGGTACATTCCAGCAATTCATCTATATTTTAATGATGATTTAACAGTGGCGTGATAAGAATCAATATTATATATTATTATATATGATTAAGCGTAATCTTAAATGGAGAATTAATTCCTAAAGAGAAAATACTACGGCCAAACCAAAATCAATTAGTATTGAATCTTCTCCTAGACGTCCAATTTATTTGATTCGAAGAGAGGCCAAACCTAAAAAATTATAAATGCAGAGTCCTTTGTCAACTTACACCAAATATGTGTTTCATTCCAATCAGATTAGCCCAGTAAGTTCGCCAAACACTTCAAAAATTATTAAATTGGAAGAATAGCAAATCAATTTTGCCAACAACAATTGTAATCAAGAAAGGAAGCATTCAATTAGTACTCTATCAACAGAAAATCGTAGTTTTAAACACAAAATATCAGCTCATAATAGGCATTTATAAACAGAATCAATAAAACTCATTACCCAACAGTTCACCGAATAGAATGTTGATATCATCATTGATAATTAAGACAAATAATAGGAAATAGATATTGAATGTTCAAATATTGATATGTAACAAAAAAAAATTTCGTTTAATTACTTATTTAATGATTAGAAAAAGAAAAAATTTAGATAAAAAGTGCAATATTTTTAAGGTAAGGAATAAAAGAAGACAAGCTCATTGACAGATTAGGTAATGAAGCTGATAAGAACTATAAAATAACCATCATATCGTTATGAGGCTCATTAAAGATCCTCTAGAATTTGGTTGGAGAATGCGTCCTTCGAGCCAGTAAAATTAAAGGAAAACTACACATATTCTTAAAGTTAATTTAAGTTTTATTTTAGTTAATATTTTGATAAGCATTTAAAATTCTATAGGATACTTGAAATTAATAACGAACTTTTATAATTAATGAACACTCATCAATAAAATGCTAAAGATATTCAAGAATAGCGCAAAGCTGTGTTTATGAATAAAATTTATAGTCAAACTTAACTTGAGCATTATAAAACTGAATGTATGTTTAGATTTTAAAATGAAATCTAAACCTATGGAATGTACTTATTATATTTGATATTAGGATAGACTTTTTAAATGAAAATTCTTAACTAACAATTTCGGTAGATCACAATAATTCAGAGTTGAATGAGAAAAAAATTACAGAGTCATTAGAAGATGATGAAGACGAAGATTCGGAATTATTTAAATAAGCGAAAACTAATGCTCTATCAAGTTTAACTCCTATTTAACCTGAATTCAATACAAATCTAAATGATCATTAATTTTAACTCCAATCTATTGTCTCAGAATTAGATAAAAATTCAAAAAATACGTTATTATCAGTTGATTACTCAACCACAGACTAATAAATATATAACGATAATATCAATCAAATTGTACCGACTTTTGAGGAAGAATTCAATAATCCGATATTTTATAAAACTTACGCCTAATATTATAATCAAAGTTATAATGACATTTTATTTGGTAATTTTTGCAATTCAAATCCTATTGATGATTTGGAATATGAAGCTCCTAATCTTAAAGCAATTGAAAAAGGAAATCTTTAAATAGAAGACGGGATAGATAAGAGAAAGATGCTCAACGCTTTAAGATAAAAGAAGAATTGGTAGAGTGGAGGATTATAAAAATAAAGTTAGACGATTGATGCACCATCTCCGCATAGAGCCACAATATAAATATTTTCTAATAAATAAAGTTCAGATAGTGCAGCAGGGTCACCTTAATTACCACAAATAAATATCTTATAATAATTTTCAAATGAATAGACTAATATTAGAAGCATTAGAAAATCCATTCATGGTAGGAATGCCTTATCACCTAAATCTCCACATAATCAAGATAATGCATTTTAAGATCCTCTAATAAAAAGTCAAAACGATACTTCTTAGGATTCAATAGGAGAAATCAAAAAGATTACTATGTCTAAATCTCAATAACAGCTCCCAAAACTTATGATTGAGTCTAATCAAATCCCATCAAAAATTTATTAGAAAGAAGACTCTATCAAATATTTAAAGGATATAAAAATGATCACATCCGTTAAATCAGATATTATTTACCATGACTCAATGTCAGATTCAGTTAAATCAAGTACACAATAAATAAATTTATAAAATGTATGGTATTATCTAATTATAAGAAAGGTGCAAACCCTCAAAGTATTAAGTTGGAAACTATGTTGCTCTTTGATAAGATGATGAAACGAAATAGGTCTAAAAAAAAGATCGCCACAATTATGATTGAACATGGATTATTGAATTAATTCTAAGAGTTCATGGATGTGCATAGAAACTTTAATTTGAATGGACATACCACTGATGGAATTCCTTTAATTTCACTTGCGGCTGCAAATGGTCATGAAGGTATTGTTAGACATATGTTGAATTACAATGTTAATTTAAATCAATTAGATGTAAGATAAACCTAATATTTTTAATAGAAAAATGGGAATACACCTCTTTACTATGCTATGATTCATAATAATTTCGAAATAGCTGATCTACTATTATAAAATGGTGCAAATCCCTATTTAAAAACTTAAGGAAGATGAAGTGTAAAAATGTGATTAGTTTATGTATACTATTATTTATAAGAACGATTATATACAAAAAATACAAATAATGTCGATCAGCAATAAGGACAATACTTTTTTGGGAGAGGTTTAAGTTATCGTCCATATTTTCTGGGTTTTTAAGAATTGTTAATCCAAAAATAATTACATAATGGATTTAAACAATTCTGAACCTGCACTTGATATGTAATACATTTTAGTTACTATTCATACAATTAATTAACTAATTGCTCTATGCCCCTTACTTTTAGTTCTCTTACAAATTCTGGACATAATTTCATCCCACAAAAACAAGAAAAATGGGGTTTAATATCTTAAAGTTACTCTTTAAAAAGGTCCAGAATGCATTTTTCATGAAACATGTGCTGACCAGTATCACACTGGAATATTATTTTATTCTAAAAATTGAATTTCCGACATTTTAAACAATCCTACTCTTTATTATAACTCTTGCTAACACTCCTTTCAATTAGTAGATTACGAGGGCTCTGATCAAGAGTTTTAATACGACGATTACAACTTTTCCTAGGGGATACGGAAGTTTTATTTTTATTTGCAAAGGCTTTGATCTAGAAATCCAATTCTTTCATTAGTTTGTTTTGTACATAAATAGGCACAACATTTTTGTTAATTAGAACATCTTTGATTAGCTACATTTTTTCATATCTCCAATTAGTATGAAAATTCATTCAATTAATAAAAATTAAATAATGCTTTCTTAAGAAATATGGCATATTAATAGGTTAAAACTATAAGTTCATAATTTTATCGTTATTAAATCTCTTGAGATCTCATTAAAAAGATGGATGCAGAATGGCATTTTGTTTATAACAATTTATAATAATAATTACATTAAATTATCATTATTTGATTTCTCCACAATCAGCTATAACAATACTAACTTTTGGCTTGTCCTAATCTGTTTCAATCTTCTCAATTACATCAAGCAACTCAATACCCTTAGTTATTTTACCAAATACAACATGTTTTCCTATAATTTAGCTTTATTTATTTACCATCAAGCCAAGGAGTGTCCTTAAAAAGAATGAAAAATTGGCTTCCATTTGTATTTACACCAGCATTAGCCATACTCAAATATCCTCTTCCAGTGTGTTTATGAGTAAAGTTCTCATCTGCAAACTTCTCTCCATAAATGCTTTCACCACCAGTGCCATCTTAAATATAATAATATTCTTTACTTCCTTAAGTGAAATCTCCTCCTTAAATCATGAAATCCTTAATCAATCTATGAAATTCGCAACCCTTATAATGCAAAGGCTTTCCTGCTTTGCCAATACCCTTCTCACCTGTACAAAGAGCCCTGAAATTCTCCACTGTCTTGGGACAAGATTTCTTGAATAAAGTGAATTCCATTCTTTTTGGTTCGTCATCTCCGATTTTGATATCAAAGTATGTTGTTACGTTGCTTGGATCACTTTCTTATAAAGAAATAGGAGTTGCCTCTTCTTCGTAGTATGATTATTAAAATAACTTTCCATAAATGTCCTTCTCTTTTTTTTTGGACAAATTTATCTTGTTTTGTACTTCATGCATTTCCTCAATAACTGCTTAATTATTTGGATCAATAGCATAAGCAGCCTTTAAGTCATTCTTTGCTTCTGTGTAATCAGCTAAAGAACTATGTGCAATGGCTCTTCTATAATATGCCTTAACTAATTAAGCATTGTTTGGTTTATCTTAAATAACCTTTGTTGCATGATCTAGAGATTCTTTGTAATCTTTTGTATAATAATAGCAAAGACTAAGGTTTAAATGTGAAGCCAATTTTTATTCCTTAGCAAATTCTGTTTCTGCTTCAAAATAGCTGACAGCCTCAAGATATTATTTAATGGCTTCAGGATAGTTCTTTGCCTTAAATGCAGTGGTTCCCAATTCTTTGAATCGCTTAGCTTCATTAGTCTTTTCTTCATCACTCAATTCCCTAATATTATTTTAATCATTTATACCATTTTTACTTCTATTTCTCTTTGAAATCCACTAATTGGACATCAAAAATAAGAGTAGCTCCACCTGGTATTTTAGGAGGACTTCCTTATTATCCATATCCATATTCTGATTTAATTTTTAATTGCGCCTTTTCACCCTTTTTCATCGAGGCAACACCAACATCCCATCCTTTGATGACCTCCTCCTCGCCTAATGTGAAACTAAAAGGATCCTTTCCTTCGTTTGAATCAAATACTGTGCCATCCTCCAATTTTCCAGTATAGAACATCTAAGATTTATAAATTTTGGATACCTCGCATACATTTCCTTTTTAGGGTAAATCTCCTTGGCCTTCCTCAAGAATCAGCTTTTAGATTCCTCCGTCTTCTTTTAGACTTATGTATTCTGCCATGTCTATTAGAAATTTCTAGAAAAAATAAAATAATTATTAATATACACATAGAACACTACAATTAAATTAGTTCATGAACAACAATTAAATGCAATATTTTGCTAATATATATTCGAATCAAATTTATAAAGTCAAATTAATCCATTTTTAAATCCCATTCTATCATGAATAGGAATACTCAACAAAACGTTGAGTATGTCAATAAGTACCATTACAAATGGATTATAAAAACTAGTTAAATTTGTTTATATAAAATTTTATTTCATCTATTAATTTTTTTTAAGCATAATTTATTTCTTTATAAATAAATCTTAGTCATGAGAATATAAAGGTAAATGGGTTTGGGGTTTCTCAATTTCTTATTGATTATTTATAATTTTGATTGTAGAGTTATTCTTATAAAAAAACCTCAACAAATTTAGATTCCAGTTAATTTTTCGTAGGTTTATATATATATTTCTTCATAAAATTTTGAATCAATTTCAAACCGAATGTAGACTGTAAATTTAACAATTTATTTGTACTTGTTTTATTATTAATAAGCTCAATGTATTATTAAATATCTTTAGTATTACATACTTGTATGGGTTGACCAATTCAAAAATAGCAATAATATAAATTATATAAATAGCAATTAAATCATGAGCAAGCCTGGAATTGGACTGAACTCACTTCACATAGTTTTTATTCAGAAATCCTTTGGTGATATTGACTAAGAGGAAAGCACAAAAGGATACTCTGAGAGAACTTTGCTAGAGAATAAAGTGCGATTTGCTGATGACATTTTGATTTGCTTTTTTAATCAATAGGAGAAGGTAACTTAAATCAATGAGGGGAAGAAAAAAACCGTAAAAGAATTTTTAAAATGAAAGTTCCTCATGGAGTGAATTTATAATATTCTCTATATTCTATTCTCATTACTCATTAACTATCTTTGTTGAAAAAAAAAATGGAATTTAATATTTTAAACTTAAATATTTCACATTAACAAAAGCTTTCTTCTCTGATCATCGGTCAATTGATTCCACTCCTGAGCGTTGATTCGAATTTCCTTTAGGTCGTATTTTTTAGCAGCCCCTTCAAGAATCCATTTATTAAAATGATGAAAACCAGTGTAATGTTTCTTGATAAAGACAATTATGTACCATATCATACGTTACATATAATGAATTATCGACCGATATGATTTGATTCCTCATTTAAATATAGAAATCAACATATTGAGTGTCAAGGAAATAATTTACTTTATACTCCACCTAGCATTTATCAAGGAATAGCATTAAGTTTTTGAATTACTAAGTTAATTTTTAATTTGGAATAAATTTGGTATTAACTACTTTTTTAGCATTATCAACAATTTATTTGCCTAACTATAATTGCTTTGGATTTAATTCTTTAAAAATAAATTAAACATAATTACATAATTCTAAATGTTAACTAAACTCTAGCAGATTGTAGATATCCATAAATTGTCGAAAAACAACGGGCAATTTAGAGTTCGCAGGGAAGGTCGGAAACTTTTACACTCTAAATTACATTATTTTATACATACTCATGCATAAGATAAGAAATCAATTTCTCATATCTATAGTAGTAATCCCTATTCAATTATTTCTTGAAGTATTATAAATTAATCAAAACACTCCATAGAGTCTATACAAAGATTACGAGGTTGGCTTAAATTCTTTATTCCTTTTACAACTTATCCAAAATATTCAACATCAATGATTCATTAAAATAACCAACCTTGGCATGAGAGTTTAGAATCTCTGTCAATTCAAAAGGACTATAATATTACAACTTCCTTGAGATTTGTCTACTCAGAGCATCAAACAAGGATTCAACATAGATTTTTTATTCAGATAAATTTTGTGTGACTTCGACAATTTAGACTTATTTTAAGTTGTCTATCTGTTTCTTGATGTAATCAGTTAAGACTTGGATGGTATCATCATTATTTACTTTGATTTTCTTAGCAAATTCAATATAATCCAAACAAATTGAAATCTGAGGTATTTAGTGGTTTCTTAAATCATGACATTTTGAAAACATCTTCTTAAACAATTAATCATAACTCTTTATAAACTGATATTTTGAATCAGACTATCCAATAGTCCTCAGGATAGCCTTCAAGCCTGGTCTCAAGTTATTCATAGTCAATAGATGATCTAAATTATCGAAATATGTTTCTATGAAGTCTTACAAACCATCATCGTATTCGTTTTTCAAATTGTTATATCTCCAACCATCATATTCCAACAACAGCATCAAACCATCCAAATAATGCTCTTTTGAGTTGTTTAGATCAAATTTGGTAATCTCTTATTTTAATTAATCAATCATGAATTTCAATGACACTTCATCTGATTTCTGACGTAGTTTTGCTTAATTTTTCATTTAATACAATAGAACTTTAGTTTTCATTATAATGGCCTCATAGGTCTCTATCTCAACTGCAAGTGCCAAATTTAAGAAATCGTTAATAACGGCAATACTCTGGAATTGATGAATATTAGCCTCTGTGATAATAGCTGCCACTTATAACTTCTCCAAGTCACTCAAACTGTCTACTTATTTAGACAGTCTTTAACAAATATTGTTAATTAAATTAGTTTTCAATTCCAATTGAGTCATTTATTCGTTAAATTTAATAAGCATACCTATATTGATTTCTATGTTCTTTTGAGACTAATAGACTTGCTTTGTGAATAATTCAATCAATTCTCTTATAGTTTGCAGGACTGTCCCTCTCATATTATGAAGTGAGTGATAAGGACAGTTGAGAAGGAATGTAAACAACAGGTTTAAGGATGAGTTAATATTGAAGGAGTCATCAATAATGCTTTTATCAGTTAAAACTAAAAACCATTTTGCTATTTGTTTTACTAATTTGTCATTTAAGAAATCAATAGTATTAATATCGTTAATGATTCTTTATAATTAATCAAAAGATGGAAGCATCTGCTCACTCCTATTTCTGATTTCTGAATTGAAGTGAGATTTGCTATTTAATCTCAAAATAAAAGTTTAAAAGTAGGAGTCAGGTAAGGATTCCAGTTTGATATGTCTATCAATAAATTCATAGAAAGGATCTTCTGAATAAGGATCTAAAGAGATGATTAAGGATGAGATCTTCAATTTTAGATCGTAATCTAATTTTTCTACTTTATCTAAAAATGATTCTACGCATGCTTAAATATTTTCCTATTGCTAAACCGATTTATAACTGTTAATCTACTTATGACAATTATGTAATTATTCAATAATTTTGAGAAGAGAACTATCATTAATCTAATTCAAATCTAAGATTTCATCTAATCTATTTTATTTTATTAGCACTTTTATAAAATCTGCCTTCTATTTCATACTAAAATTATTCATGTTCCTTTTTAGATTCTTGATACATAAATTTATTCTATCTAGGTTTTACTCTCCGAATTCAACATCAAGAAATCTTATCAATAAGACAGTCTCTGTGATATCTTCAAAATTAATCTTATTTAATAACACCTGTAGAACTTCATTTGATGGTTAATTTTATTCTTTTTGCAGTTTTAGAAAGACGTATAATTTCAATTGGTTTGCACTAGTCAAGTTATCAGATTCAAAGGATTGATATAATTTTTAATACAAATCAACTGGGAATGATTCTGGAAGTTCAGAATAGGCTTCCAAGAGCTTCAACTTAGAGTACTAAGAGATTTTATCAAAGTTTTCGATGAACTTTTCCTAAAGTTTGTACATGATTTCTGGAAGTCTTCTCTATGATGTATTTTGATCCAGTTGCATTCGAGCTAGTTAATTAAATACTGCAACTAAGCCATGAAAATTGATATTATCTATAAGGTTAACCAATTGTTGACATGCTTAATAGGCCAAATCGGAATGATAATGTTATTTGAGAGTGCTGTGCTCAATGTAACAACCTCTTATGATTTGGCATAAAGGGTGAGCCGTAAAGGTTTAAGTAGCCAAATAGTGCTTGAGTATCTTAGCAATGTGTGCCATCTTCCACCCTTATTTGGAGTAGAATGAAAACACATATGGCAATTGTAGGTATGTATAGTTTTTCAAATTCTAATCAATGTGTCGTTTTATTTAAGTGCAATAGGATTTATTGGACAACTTTAAGAATAGCTGAATGATCGTAACACTTTGTTCTGAACTCAATTTATCGAAATTAGGAATAATTTTTTCTTAGATAAATGCATCTAACTAGGAGTCTTGAGAAACTTATTTGTGTTAAACTATATTCATCAATTAAAATGCAGCAAAATGAATCTATTCATATGATAAGTTATTCTCATTGAAAGCCTTAATGACATCTTCGGTTGTTTATGCATTCACAAAATGTTAATACACTTCAAATTTAGTAAGTAGAGCTTTAGACTCAGAGTCAGATTCCCCATCAGAGAAATATTCCTATTCCTTAGAAACTGACTATTAGGAGAAGCATGCTATACTCCTTTTAAATAATCTTAATGAGAACTTTGATGTGATTAGAAATTTAAGCATAAATAAAATTTTATATTTAAATTATTAATAACTAATTGTATTAAAGGCGGTTGCTACTTTCATTGCAATTATTGGTGTGTATTTATTACAATCTTGGAGATTGACTTGTCTATAAACAATGAAGTTTAATAGAGATTCTTTTAAATGAAATGAAATTTACGATTATTTGATCATCAAGATTTTGTTTTCACTTATAAGGAGGATTGACTCAAATTACCAGTATAAACGATTACTTGAAATCGATAAATTGATTTACTGAATTCGATTATATATCTGTGATAATCTATTTAAATTTAGAATAAGAAAAATCTCAAAGTTTTTCTACTCGTTCAATTTATTTCTCTAAATTTTAAAAAAGAGCCTTAGGTGGTATAAGTTATTTATTATGTGTTATTATATTCCTCTTAAGGAAAGCTCACATAATTAAATGAGATTTAGATTCTATAGTTCTCTTAATAATTTTCAATTTTACTATAACAAATAGGGAGTAATTGCTCTTAATTTTAATGGAATCCATGATATTGGGTATTATTGGGAGGATATATGTCTCTGCGAAAGAGGGATTGAAAAAATCAATTACTTAGAAAGAAGAATTGATTATGAAGGGAATCTAGTTATAACGATGTTGTTTGTGGAGAGTATAAAGAATGAGATGATTATATTCAAATAATAATAAAAATTTTTATTATCAAAATATGATAAAAAACCCTAATCCTTTGAATGTGAATGAACCAAAATTAGGAATTCAAATCACTCAACGTAAGATGCTCGCAGAAGTAGTGAATAACAAGACTGTTGAGAATGCGAAGATAACTGATATTTGTTTTAACAACCAGAAATATAAAACTCAGTTAGCGAGCATAGATATTTCTGGAGTCTTAAAAATATGGGATGTTGCATAAAATAGATTGATTCAATAATTTCATGCTTCGAACATGTGGCTAACAACAGTAGATGTAGAAAAGCAAGAAGGGAAAAAGGTAGCTTGTGGAACGTTAGACGGGAAGGTCTTAGTTTATGAGTAAGTATTCTAAAGTAATAAAAAGAATAAATCAAAGTAACAAAAAGGGCAAGAGTTTCAGCAAAGATAAGCCCAACATAGAACTGTTTGGCCACTCAGGTTCAATCCAATGTGTTTAGTTTCTTAGTCCATAATATATAATTGTATAGAATAATAATTTATATAGGCAGGATCAACAGATTCCTTGGTATCATTGTGGGACCTGGAGAACCCTCAGAGATACTTAGCCATCCATCAGCAACACACTGGAGATGTGTTATCCTTGCATGCCTACGAAAACGATAGCAATATTTTTATCTCTGGTTCCAGCGATTTGACATGTAAAATCTGGGATATCAGAGTGAAAAAACCCGTATAGGCTGAATACAAAGGTAACACGCAACATATTAAACCATAGGCCATGAGTCCGCAGTCAACACAGTGAAGTTCATCCAGATGCCTTAACCAACAACGTTTGTGACTGGGAGTGATGATGCCTCCATAAACTTGTGGGACTTGAGAATGAAAGATCCGATAGTATCATTTCAGGATAGTTGTTACTATGATTCGATTTACTCGATTGCCATTTCATTGAGTGGAAGATACATATTCGCAGCTAGTGAAAATTCGACCTTGAAGGTTTTTGATGTTTTGGGAGATACCGATATTTACACTAATTTAGATGTTGGTCTTTAGTAAAATGATGGGCTAATCAAATCCATCGATATTTCAGCCGATGGGTATGCCTTGGGAATGGCCTTAGGAACTAAAAGCAATCATAAGGATTTATTAGTGATTATGTGATTATATCAATTATATCGAATTAGTTATAATATAAGATAAAGACTATACAAATTGCAAATTGACTTATAAATTCATTAATATGTTTTTTGTAATTTACTTAACGGCAGTGGCCTATGCAGTGGTGTATGCTATATCCCTTAACATCTAGAAATCCAACAAAATTTGGATATGATTCTAAAGACAATATCTGTCCTTTAGGAATTGCTGATTGTTCCCCAAAATAATACATTCCATGCGAATTCGGTTACTTCCTCTATGTCGATGCTTTGAATTAGATCAACTGTTTGCCATGGTATTTAGAAGTTATCTAGTTAGTCCTTATTTTTTGTATTAAGACTCTTTGAATATTTTATGTGGTGATTGTTTGGAGGATCCCTATAATTGGTAATCCTCTAGGGCTTGCACTTATAACTACCGAATCCAAACAGGGTCTCCAGAAGATGTGTATTTGAGAGAAAACGTCTAGAAAACCATATTTTATATATAGGAGAAGCCAACTTAAATTGTAAATCCAAAAAGACCTGTGACATTCAAATATGAGCTTTCAATTTGTGAAGGATGCAGTGTCTTCTGTACTTTGAATACAAATCAAGATGAAGGTGATGAAGGTGATGAAGGCGATGAGAACAACGATGAGAACAACGATGAGAATAATGACGAGAATAATGATGAGGGAGATGAGGGAGATGAAGGTCTATCATGTTTTGACAATAATTAATAGGATAACTTATTCAATGGGATATTGTGTTTGGATCATTACTATTATGAAAATTTCGAATGTCGAGAATGTCAACCAAATTGTAAAACTTGTACTTCCTCATCATGCCAAGCTTGCAATGACGGATTTTATTTGAATGATTAATCGTTATGTTAAATGTGTCAACCTGGTTGCATAAAATGTGAGTATTCTGATTCAATGTTGTTATGTCTATAATGTTCAAAAACAAATACAGAATACCTGGTTGAAAGCACTGATTTTCAGAATTGCAACACTTGTGGAAATTAATGTGCAAGATGTGAATACATATCATATGATAATTATGAGGAATATGGCTACTTAGAATATGGAACAAGAGATTAGTACTTTGATCCATATTATAACTACTTATTGAGATGTAGACAGTGTGTTTCAAATTCACAATTCATCTCTTATGATGGAGAAACTTGTGAAGACTGCTCAATCAAAAATTGTCAGATTTGTTACTATGAATTAGATGATAAGGGTCATACAACTTTAGAATATGATTTCATTCCAAAAGCCAATCCAAAATCATAAATGTTATGTCATATATGCTCAGCTGGTTATTATAGAAACAAAGAGAAAACTGAGTGTAATGAAATTCTTGATCCTCCTCCCTCCACTTGTAGTTCTTTTAATAAAGATCCTGATGGCTCTAATGCTTCTGACGATAAATGCACATTTTGTGATGATAAAATCTTAGATTTATCAGATCCAGCTTCACCTTGGTGTCCATCCAAAATGTGTTCTAAAATCATAAAGAACTGTGAAAAATGCTTCATCCAAAAACGACCTGAAAACGAAGATTCCACCATGTCTTTTTGTACTAAATGTGCATATGGCTATTATCCTGATGTATTTTCAGGTAAGTGTGTAGCATGTCCAGTTAATTGTAAGACATGTTGGTAATACACTCCAAGTTATAATTTTACATCCTATTTATAAAATTACAATGTTATCACCTAAGATGACTTCTCCTTATTCATACTTGAACCATAATAAGATGCCAAATGCACTTAATGTTTAGAAGGATTCTCCCTCTATGATAATTAATGTATGGGATGTACCAGCAATTGTAAGAATTGCTATGAAGATGATGAAAAAGCCTTCTGTTACAATTGTGGCAATATTAATTAGCAATCAATTCTTGCTGATATGAGTGAATGTTAAGAGTGTCCAAATTATTGTGCAGCTTGTAGAGATAGATTAGACTCTGACCCCACTGTCAATAGATACTTTAATCCAGTAAGTGAAATACTCAACAAATACAGTAGAATGTGTTATAAGTTGGGTAAAGATGCTGAATCTGCCTGTGTATTTCTTGATAATAAAATTGGTGTACCTGTTAAATGTGATATTGCTGAGTGTCCAGCTACCAAATAGTATAAGTGTTTCAATTCAGACCAGGTAGACTTAGAATTCAATTGTGATACAGACTTAGAAAAATATAATTCTGCTAAAACTAAGGTTTCAGTCATCACTTTTTAGAATGTTGACTCCTTCCAATAATATCAAGATTACAATGATAAAACGATTAAGGTATTGACAATCAACATGAAATTGACTGGCGACGTATGTCAATTCAAAAAGGAAACCTAGTTTCAGTTTTCTTTTCGTTAAAATGTATTCTCCTTACAGACAGTTATATTAAATATCAATCAGGATCGATTGGATTAACAGGATTGGAAAGTAGCTGGATTGATTACTTTTAAGGGAGTATCTTAGGTTAATTTGAATAAAATTAAAATTGAATACTTAAAGGATGGAAAAAATGCTGCTAAAGAGTTTGGGTTTTATTTAAAAAGCGAAGACGAATCCCAATTAATTCTTAACGATATTGAATTTGTGAAGGAGAAATACAAAAATCAGAAACTCCTTATTATTGCTGAAAATCCTGTCAATTTCACTATGTCCAATGTTAAAATCAGGAATATAGAAACAAAAGATCAAGTAGTCTTATTCAATTACTCATTGCGCTCTCTCAGTTATCAAGATATTAAATTGAGCAATGTAGAATTGACTGATTGCAATTACAACTTTTCAAGTATAATCACCTTTTCTAATCTCGCTTCCTCCTTGTTCTTGAAAATAAGCAATCTGAAAATCGCTTCGGGCAATTTTATAAGTTCATCAATCATTAAGTCTGCCTTTCAAACTAATAGCCTGTACTACCAGATCGACAAATTGATTTTGATGTTCAATTACTTTTCAAATAGTACTCTATTTCAATTGTCTAACCTGCAAACATCATAACAATTTTCAAATGTGGATATCCTCTATAATCGCTTTGTTAATAGTAGGGCGTTTCTAATGAATTCATTCCAGTTTTCTTCGTTTTACTTTGACAACAACATACTCCAAAACAACTCAGTTATATTTTAGACTGTCAAGGAGATGAAAACCAATGATTAATTATAGAGTTCACTGTTGGAGTACAAACTAGATAAAATCAAGATTGTCAACTCTAATTGCTATTCAATAAATTGCCTGATGATCATGAGTACTCCAATAAACACATATTCTATAACCTCAATGCTCACTATAAGCAACTTATAAATCACCAATATTGGGTTATCTGATATCAGTTAATAAAATACTTTTCTGACAACATCAGCATTAATAAGTTGGAATACATTCTCAGATGTCAAACTATCGAATGCTCAATTCGATAATGTGTAAGGATTAACAATATTCTACATTTCTACAATCAAGTCCTTAACAATTACCACATTAAAATACGATTGGAGTCAAACCAATTATTACAAATAACAAGTAAGTCCAATTAATAATCTAATCCCTACAACAACAGACTGTTCGGATCGCAAAGTTACAGCTACCTCATTCTCCTACATATTGTTCTTTATCTATCAATTTTCAAGTTCAGTCTCAATTTCTGATGTTTTGGTGCAAAGACAATTATTTATAGATGCTTCAATATTCTACATTCAATCATACGATGTAGCCTATTAAAACACTACAAATGGTAACACAGTCGAGAGCATTAACTTATCTGGATTCCAAATATTCAACAATTCCTTGGTGTCCACTAAAAAAGGTTTGTTTTCTGGTTGCCTAACGATCTAATCCAATCAAATTTAGATGATCACTATGGATAATCTAAACTTTCAGAGTAATCATCTCTAATAGCTCATATCCAAATAGACCATAGTCATAGTCACTCTCTTCGAAATATCATCTCCAAGATCAACTGTTCAGATGACCAACTTTTTGTCAGAATACAACAGAGCCATCAAGAGTGATTACGGTTTAATTAAAATCGATTGTCTTAAAATAGTGATCAACAATGCAACATTTAGATACACCAATATAATAGATAGATAATGGGTGAAGAGAGTTGAACCTAATCTCATTATTACAGACGATGACATAAACTCATTCTTTGAAGTAAAGTCATACGGAACAATAATGGACTTGACAACTACCGTAGCCTCGATTTCTCAGGTTTTCATCAATTATACATATGGAATCTAGGCTGGGATAAAATTAACAACAATTGGAATATCGAATGTTAAAATCACGAATTCCTAATTAAAAAATATCTTCAGTAGTTTAGAATTGAAACACTCATCCATAGGAGGAAGCTTCTATATTGATTCGAGTTTGTCAGATCTGACTTGTCTCATTTCAAATTTAAGTATTGTCATCAGCAGAGTCAGATAAACTGGGGGTTGTATCTACGTGTTGGCTTCAAATAAAAACTAAAATATCACAATTCAAAATTCTTATTTCGAGTAATGTTAAGCCTTGGATACTTCATTTATGAGAGTGGATTTCTTGGCAGATGCTTCCTTCCAATAGGTGTCATTAGAAGAAGTGAGTGTAATTGATAATAGTATCGACAAATTGATTAGCGTGACTCCTTAGATCTAAGTATTTGAATACTTATACTTTTTGCAAACCAGCAGTGTCTATACATAAACAAGTGGCAGATTGATAATTGGAGATTCATTGTTTCAGTAAATCAATTATACATCTGCCTTGTAATTGAATCAGATTAAATTATTGTACATCAATAAATTATCTATATTGAAGGGATTCCTATTTTACAATCCTTTGCTCTCTTTAAGCTTATTGCAATCAGGTGGATAAGCATACATAGGTAATTTGGACATCATTGAGTTCTAGGAAACCGCATACACATTCACTACTCAATATAATTGTTCTTCCTTAACTCCTCCATCATTTTCGTATATCATCCCAGAGTAAAATTGCGATTAGATAATATCACTTCAAGACTAATTGGATGAACTAAATGATGATGACGAAATCTATGAATACTATGATGAAAGTTTAGAAGATAAGTACAAGAAATTGAGTCCAAGTAGTAAATATGTTCCTGCATATATTTCAATAGCGAAGTTGGATAAAATATCTGATATAATAAGTGTAGTGATCACTCTGAATTCACAACTAGTGAGTTGCATAATGAACAGCATTTTGTATTTAAGTAAACAACTGAACTTGGATAACTTTTCATCTCTGTTTTATGTATCAGAAGTTAATGATAATCACATAATTCAAATTAAGAAAATACAATTGGTTTAAAACAAATGCTTATAATGTAGAGGAGGGTTGTTCCAAATAAGGAGTGTGTCTGACACAAACACGAAAGAGTTGATATCTATTACGGAATTCTTTTGTTAATATAACACAGTTGGGTATTACGGTTGCGCATCACTTTTATTTGAAGACGTCATTCAAGATGTTACATTGCTGTCTGAAATCATTGATGAAAGCATTCAACAATCCAGACTTCTATAAGCATCCGATGTTTCATCTTTAAATCACACTATACTTATTTCCAGTTATGAATGTAATAATAATTTGGCCAGAGCTGGAGCTTGTTTAAATCTGAGAGGTGTTACTGCAATAGTGCAAGAAAGCCAATTCAGTAGTAACAATGCATCTCTGGTTGGAGGAGCTATCTATTTTGAAAATCTAGGTTCTAATAACATGTACTTGCAGAATAATTAATTTGTTAACAATTAAGCTTAAATTGGAGGGGCTATCTATTTATTGAATTATCAACTAAGTAATACTGATAAGTTGGGCTTAAGTTTCGATAAAAACTCAGCAGATGATGGAGGAACTGACATTTAGGAACTCACGATATACCAAACATTGCAATTAATCGATATTCCTTTTGAATGTGCCACTTATATGGGATAGGATGGAGATGAAACCGATGATGGAGCTATCGATAATACTAGTATTGTAATCAAGGACAATATTACTTTGGAATATCATAAGATTGGTAATTATCCACAAGCAACCAATCTCTTGATTTTACCATCAGGTCAAAGAATCTCAAAGTACATGTACTTTTATGAGGTTACACAAGAATAAGTCCCTTTTGAATGGGTGTTTAGAATTATCAATCTGAATAGATTCGGAGATGTTGTAAGGAACAGTAAACCAGATGAGAGTTGTGTGATAGATGGCAGAATTTAGAATTAGTCATCTTACAATGATCTTTTGTCATTTAGCAATAATTTCACTATTCCAACCAAAGTGAACTACAATCCAGATAAAGGAGGATATGATATGGATGATTTGATTCTCATTTTCGATCCCTAAGCTCCATCTGATTTGTATTTGGAACTTCGATTCACATGCAATTCTGTTTAATTACCCATTTACAATACAAAACCACCTTATGAAATTCTTGGATTCAATAAGAATTATGAATTGTATGCTAGAATACGTACATTCCCATGTTAAATTGGTGAAGCCTACGATTCTTAGCAATGTAAAGCATGTCAAAAATCAGATCTTGCCTATTCTGTTGAGATAGACTCTGTATAATGCAAATAAATGAACAGACTAACCATGAGAACAGTCTCACCAACTGGTATCAATTTGATCCAAGGCTATTGGAGACCCGTCTTTTCTAATGATCAGGTTGAATATTGTGTAAATCTACCCAATAATTGCAATGGAGGTTGGATTCCTGGTAACCCCTCTTGTTATACTGGCCATAATGGAGCATTGTGTGAATCCTGTGATATATACATGATTCAAAATGAAGAGAGATGGGCTCCCTCTGATCCTTACAAATGTGGATTGTGCAAGGATTCAGAGAAGTACAATTTGATCATCATCATTGCAATCTCTGTTTTGACCATGGTCTCAACCATCATGTCAGTCAAGGGCACCTTCGAAGCTCTCCAACTTCAAATTGTGGAGGATATTATCAAAATGTTTGGCAGAAGACTTAAATCAGATTCTTCCAACTTAGCCACCATGGTCCAAACACTCACCAACTATTTCCAAATCGTGCAAATCGTAATGACCTTCCAATTATAAATACCAAATGGTGTAGATACTGCTACCAAAACAGCTGGTAATCCCACTGGCTCCATGGCCTATTCACTTGATTGTCTACTAATCAAAATATCAGACATTGAATTGCTCTACTTTAAGATGGTCTGGGCTTTGGTTATGCCCTTGTGTTATTTGGGTGCTATCATTTTGGGATACCTCATTATATGTATCATCGGAGTCACCAAATTCTCATAGTCCATTATATACACTGCCTTGATTTACATGTTCTTATACATGCATCCTACTCTTGTACAAGGCTTCATCTCTTAGGCTTCCATCAGAACTATCAGTGGTCTGCCATGGGTCAAAGCAGATGTTGGATATAGATATGATAGTGAGCTCCACAGTTATTGGATGGCTCGCTTTATTGGACCTATGCTCATCATTTGGGTCATTGCATTGCCTGGGTTATTTATGTTTTTGGTTTGGCTTAAAAGACATAAACTTGATCTGAAGCAAACCAAAATGACCCTTGGTTATTTCTATAGAGAATACTCTAAGGATAGTTACCTTTGGGAATTTGTTAAGATCTTTTAAAAAGAATTCTTTGTTATCATATTGGTCTACTACGAAGAATATGTTATCATAAAAGGCTTACTGATAGTTTTAGTGCTCTTTATTTATGGATGGTACCAAGTCTCTGTTAGTCCCTACGGTAGTAAAAAATTAAATGAAATTGATCGCTACTCTACCATGGTGTGTGCAGCTACTCTTTGTTTGGGTGTCTTAATGTACGGAGCTCAACTTAAAGATTATTACTATCTTTAGGTCATCATCCTAATCATCTTAGCATTACTCAACCTCTGGTTTATTATCATGTGCATTCTACAAATATTCTAGGGCTACCTAATCCAATTCTAAGTAATTTTATATTATTACTCATAGGACTAATTGGATATGATTAGAGAAAAGCTTCTCAAATCCAAGCCGGAATTAAAAGAGAAAAGAGGATTTATTGGGAAGCTGCTCATCCATAGAGGAAATATGAATAAGAGAGTCAAATCATTGTGGGAATTACTAAAATCAAGAACTATTGCAGCTGTTAAGATTACCAAACTATCTCAAGATATTTAATTTGAGGATGCTTTTGAATACGTGAGTTAAAATAAGATTGAGCCAACCCAAGTTTGCAAAGTTTCATCAAAAAAACAATTTGAATAACTAAATAGTCACGAAAATTATTGAACTATTTTAAAGATATTTATATCAATAGAATTATTATGTTGTATTTATAGTTAGTATTACATATATATTCTCTTAATTTAAAGAATGTCTTGATAATATGAATTTCATCTGGCTTAAAAAAATCAATAAATAATTGTTCCTATATTTTGGTATAATAAATAAACCAGAAAATAATAAATTAATTTAAATCTTTATCCGAATCTATAATCATCAATAACGAATTGGCCTAATCCTCTTTTTAGAAGATCGTTATCCTTCTTGAGCATAACATATTGGGCTGTCTATGATTGTTTCGATTGTCAATTTGGATCTCTGAGCTTCTATTTGTGCCATCTGGAAATTTGATTAAAAAAACACAAATTTTACAATTATCCTTTGATTATTTTTAATTAAACAGTATATTTGCCACAATATTAAAATGTATAATAGTATATAAGTTTTAGGAAGTTCTTGAGTGACAAAGAAAAGTAAATATTGGTTCAATATGTAGCGGAAAAAAGAAGACAAAGAAAAATCAGAACTAAAAGATGGAGTAGGAGGGGAATCGAGAAGAAATTATTTATCATGTATTTATTTGATTTTTACATTAGAATCTCTATTTTCCATATAACAAAGTGCATTGTGACAACTGCGAAAAAGATATCACAAAATAGGCACGAATTCTGTGCAACGACTGTCCAAATGCGATAGATATTTGCATGAATTGCTTTTTAAACCTCTAAGAATTTGGTATGGTTACTTCTTATATTGCAGAATCTCACTTAATTAGTCATTCCTACTCTATAATAAATAAATTAAATTTTCCCATTTTTGTAGAGGATTGGACAGCTGAAGAAGAATTATTGTTGCTGGAAGGATTGGAGAAGAAGGGATTTGGTAATTGGCAAGACATAGCTGAAATGCTTGGTGGAGAAAAAGCACAGGAAGAAATTGCACAACATTATGATGATATAATTTTAAGTGGGAAATTTAGAAATGTTTGTTTTTATATAATTTATATATTTTTAGATGCCACTATTATCCAAAAGAAATTAAGATACTCTTGAACTAATTAAGCCAAAAAGAGCATAAACAGCTCCCAAAAGAATAAAGGACGAGCAAAATATAACCAAAACTGGTCGATTAACACCCAACATGTCTTCTTAGAGTGGTTAGGAAATAGTAGGATTTATGCCCAAAAGAGGAGACTTCGATATTGAATTCGATAATGATGCAGAACTCTTGTTGGCTGAAATGGAATTCAATGATGATGACAAACCATATGAAATTGAAATGAAATTAAAAGTCCTCGATATTTACAATATAAGATTGGACGAAAGAATCAAAAGAAAGAAGTTCGTTATTGAGAGAGACTTGCTCAATCTAAAGAAACAGAATATCTAGGATAAATCTAGATCAAAAGAGGAGAAGGAATTGCATAACTTAATGAAACCATTTGCAAGATTCAACAAACCAGAAGATCACGAAAGATTAGTTCAGAATCTGATCAAGGAAAAGTAACTTAGAGCTAAGATCGAGGAGTTGAGGTACTATAGGAAATTAGGGATGAAGACTTTTGAAGAGGTTGAGGAGTATTTGGCTGATAAGAGAAAGCGGGATGAACAATATCAAAGGAGATAAAAACAAAATGATTCATTTGTTTATGACTCATAAAAATAAAGGTTTATGCAAAGAAGAACCAGGTTCATTCCGTTGATGGAAGGAAGAGATAAGCATAAGTCGGGGCCATCATTTTGCGAAGAAGAATATTAATTGTGTCAAAAATTAGGATTAACTGAATAAGAATATTTGATACTCAAAGAGGTACTTGTGAGGGAATCAGTCAAAAATGGAATCATCAAGAAGGATTAGGCACTACAAAACTTCAAGCTAGACAAAGAACGTGTCACAGGAGTTTTTGATTACTTGGTTGTTAAAGGTTTAATACATGAGAAGGAATGATATATAAATTAAATCAATAATATCACATTCAAAAAAAGTTATGGATTAAAAATTTAGGTTTTGTATGTAAAAATTATAAATATTATATACAATTTATGCATAGTCTTAATAGCGTACATCTAGATAATATCAATACAGTCGGCTAATAAGATACATCTATCTGCAAAAATCTCCCAGTAAACAATGAGTGCGACTCCTCATCAATTATCTTACTTAAGAAAATGGAAGCTCCGAGTCCTGATATTCCTGGTTTCAATTAAGCAGTTTTCAAACCCTTTCAAAAATTAATCATTTACTATCATATTGGATTGTTTGTTCGAAAACTATTGAAGTATATTAAACCAGATCAATCATTTAAACCCAAACATTACTACCTCATTAATGACAAAAGTTCGGGCAACATCAAAGATTTTATCAGTTATGCTGGCAAAGCTAAATAGACGGTTATGCAATATCCGAGTCTTGACGAGGTCAATTTCTTTGTAAGATTGCGATACGAATACAGATAAGGTCTGGTAAATTGTCAACAAAAAATATTGTACTTATTTGAATAGATACCCTTGATAGATCCATCATTTAAAATCAAAATCATTTGGGATCTCCTCCTAAATGTCTTCAGGATCTACCTTATGTATATTATTCCCATCATCATTACATTCGAATAACTGATTGAAGACTACGATTATATTATTATCATCTCCTAGATTGTGTTTGCTATTGATTTACTATTACGAAACATCACTATCTATTATGATTAGGGTCTGCCTGTCGTTGATCGTTATTAAATAGTAAAAAACCAATATCATGTTACCAACCTAATTGAATTGATGGAAATTTGCCTGCTTTTTGCTATGGCCTATTTCAAATTCGATTTTAATCACTAATTCATATTGTTTGGGGGTTGGCCTAAGTTATGGATGCTCTCATATTTTATTCAGTTAAAAAATCTATTAAATTTTATAGGATCATGGCAGCAATCCTTCTTAATGGGTTAATTAGCATCATCATTAATTGAGTTGTTTAAATTGATAGGCTTGTTGCTTATAATATAGCATATTTTTAGTTGCATATGGTTGATCATTGGAAAATATCATCTTCTTATGGGAAATTCAAATTGGATTACCTTTTTCAACTTGGAACACATCTCATGGACAGATCTATACATAGAATCAATGTATTACACTAGTGTAACTATGTACACTGTGGGATATGGTGATCTCCATCCAATAAGTAATTATTGACAATTTATTTTAGATATCTCTGAAAAAATGTTTGCCTTTTTATTTGTATTTGTTTGTACATTTTAACTGTCCTTCAGTTTAAATACAATTGGAGAAATTTTAACAAGAATGAAAAACAACAACGATATAATTAATAAAAAGTTAATCTTCATTAATTAATACATGCATAATAAAAAGATTAGTCACCAATTACAGTTTTAAGTAAGGGAGTATCTAAATTATTATTGGTATCAAGAGTAAACATAATAAACTAAGGAATAAACGGAAATTCTAAGTTAATTATCAGATGATCTTAGAAAATAAATAGCAGTTGAATCAAATAGCATTGTTCTAAAAAATTGTGACTTTTTCTACAAGAACTTTTCTACTGAATTTTTGAATGAGCTCCTGAAAAACCTATAATTTTAAGCTTATCAACCTTCATCTACCATTAATATATTTAATGAAGATGATCATTTCATTCATATAATTGAATCTGGATAGGTTGATATTTACGATAAATCTTTTGAAAAGAAAGTACTTATTGGATGTTTTAAATCAAATGAACTTTTTGGATTGACAGAATTCTTAAATAATTAAAAAAATTATAAATACGAATATAAAAGTTCTGGATTTGTCAGCACTTTAGTAATACCTAAATCAAAATTTCATATGATATTACAAAAATATAAATAGGATTTCGAAACCTTTTGGAATCTCAAAACCAATAATTATTAAGAATTAAAGTGTGCAGTCTGCGAATCCAAAAGACATCCTCCTGATCTTTGTAAGCAAGTACACTATATTCCTGATAGAGAGAAGGTGATTAAATAATTTAATTTCTATTAAAATTAGGATAGATAAAAATTTAGGAGAAATTCAATCAGAATTAAGCAATTATATCATGCATCAACTGATTAAGAAATTATCAAGGAAGCTGCTTAAATGGTCAAAGTGAAAAATGACAGCATTTTCTTTTAGAAGTATCAAATTATTGAAGAGGAAACAACCCAATATGAAAGCTAAGGTAATCTATTGCATTTAAACTTAGAATATATAAACAAAAAGGATATGGATTCAGTGGGGATTTTAATAAAAGATCTGGAAAGCCGATCTTATCTCGATTTCTATCAAAAGTCTCAATAAAAATCTGAAAAAGAAATTTTGGACATTAGAATACACTTTTCATTGGAACTGCAAACTTTAAAGTCTTTGAAGGATAAATTGCATCATAAGGACTTATATTCTGAAAAGGACATCCAATAAATAGAATATCTGATCAAAATTTTAGAACTCAAACTCAATTTAGAAGATAAAATTGAACTTGATTAATAGTAGGAATATCAGACCTTTAATTAAAAGGCAAATATCAATTTAGTAATTAAGAAGCTGATACATCCAGTCAGATACATAATAACATAAACTTCAAAAAGTTTAGATTAATTCTAGTTGATTAGTGGGTACGGGTTGTTAAAATATTTGTTCTATCCTTATGATTTCATAAATCAATATAGGTTTAATGTTAATAGATTAGGTTTGCCGAGAAAGTCAGTGGTTGTGAGACAATAAGAACGCAGGTTGTCTTCTGCTTTAATGAGAAAAAAATAATAAAATATACGATCCATGAAAAGATCAATTTAAGTTCATCCAATAAAATGAATAAATATAATAATCATAAAATAATTAGGTTTTTCTCTATTCAGCATTAAGTGTTGTATAAAATATTACTATATATTAAATCATTATTTATTATAAACATCAATTCAAATTTTAGAACTTCGGAATTTCTAAAAAAGTTTAATAATAATAATAATATTAAGGATTGTAGTTATTTAAATATTAACTTATTAAACAAAAATCACTAAGGGAGAAAGATTATTTTTCAGAATTAGATCAAATTAAGGAGATTAGGAATAATTTATTTTCAATCAAAGAATAATATTTTTTTCTTCTGTTGTATGTTTTATCTAATTAAAATACCTGCTTTATTATAATTCAAAAGAATTTACATTCCTCAACTTTATTATAATTCAATTGTTCATAAAAATTATATAATTTAATTTTGCCGATAAATAGTTTTCAGAATTCAAGAACCTTTAGATTTCTCAACGAAATTTGTCAAGCTTTAGGGATGATTAATACTACAAACATTTATCAATTATTTTATATTTTATAATTTGATAATTTCTTCAACCAGATTACATTTGTCCATGCATTGATTAAAATTTAAGAAAAAAATAAGAAATTTCAACATAAAACTATTTATATTAAAACATATCAAAGTTAACTCGATAGAGATTTAAAGTTTTTAAAGAGCTTAAAGAGAAGCCAGAGAATCATAGCCGCAGTGATTTACATTTATTCCACAACTTCATATTTAAATTGTGATATAAAACAAAATTGATTCTTTCGATAGTTAATAGTTACTAAAATAATTGTGTATATCTACTATAAATATAATAATCTTGACAAGTCTCAGAGCATATTTAGGCTAGTTTTTAACCATGTTGCAATATGCAGATCAGATGAGGGCTAAAATTATCCTTTTCAATTTGCTCTTCTTACTTTCATAATAAAGTTATGATTATCATGATGTTTAAAGTTAACTTAAGGCTGAATTGATATGCTTTATCTGCTTCTATATATTTTGAGTAACTCTGTAGATATTAATAACAACAAATAATCTGGTAAGGGATATTAATTATTCATTAGTATTTATTCTTAATTACATTTCTATTTGATAATTTTATTTAACTACATAAATTATTATTTTTCAAATCCTTTCATCTTCGTATAATAATTAAAATAATACAAAAATATTAATTTTTCATCAAATTTATTTTTAAATTATCAAACTATCAACATTTAACTTTACAATCACTTTTCTTCTCTAGAACACTTTTAATATGTGTATGTTTCATAAATAAATTATTTCACCCCATAAATGTGATTATAATAATTGAAATAATTAATGAAGACTTTTTAAAAAAATGAAAGGGAAAGTTAATTAGAGATGAACAAATAAGAGAAAATCAGAATTTAGTTGTTGATATTTTGATCAATAATTTTATAGCAAATTATTATTACTTATATTAAATTAATTTAATTTTGAGCATCTATTTCTTAATTCTTGAAGCTTAGCATTTTTAAGCAACCATTTAATTTATTTATTTTTTTTGGCCATTTTTGAGTAATTTAAATACTCAAGGTCATTTGGGCATTATATAGATAGAAAAAGCTAGATTAACTTAGAATGCTTACCTTCACAACATCTTATTGATTAGATTGAATTGCATGTGATAGAGCAGATTCTCCATTCAAATCTTTGCTCAAAATGTTTGCACCATATGACAGTAATATTTTAATCATTATATATGATTGTTTCTTGGTTGCTGTGTGTAATGCAGTCATGTTTTTTTCATCAAAATCATGTACATACAAAGGGTTTACTCCCAACATCTCTTCGACTTTGTCTGTTACTCCTTTTTTTACATAAAATAAAAATGCAAAAGATCCTTATTGCTAATAAGGCTTATTTTAAGTAATTTTATTATCAATAAGATCCTGCAAGGAAATTTGTAATTCTTTTGACTTTTTTAATAAGAACTAGATGATTTCCCTTAGTCTTCTCAATCTTGCACATCTATAATATCTATTATCAAAATCCATGAGTTCTTTTTAATCATTTCTATAAGTCATTTAATTCAAGGCTTTATTATAAATTTAAACTTGGGAATCATAATTTTGTTTTTATTCTTATGCTTGTAAAAATGAATAAATACATGATTTGTAAATTGATCTTTTTGAAGACATGTAACTATTAAGATTTTGTTAATATTGACTTGAAGTTCTTTGAGAATAAATTCCAGGACTATATCCATCTTGAATGCTAATATTATCATGCTTAAATTAGCTGTGTGTTTAATTTTTAATGATTTTTAGGCTTGGAACATCAGATTTTGGTATATGTTTTTTAATTACAAATTTTGAAGGAGTTTGCCTGGAAGTTAATATGTAATTAGATTGACTGATTCCTCGAGAATGCACGGATGAAATAGATCTTGTTTCTTTGTTTGATATTCCTTGTTGTGATTATTATTGTTTTTAATAAATAATTTTTCTCATAATTATAAAAATTAGTAGTTATCTTTCGTATAATCTATTATATTTAGTAATTTTAGATTAGCTGTGATTTATAATTAGCAAAAATTAGAAGCCAAAGTTTGGAAATAATTTTATTATTTTAATAATGTTTAAAATTAATCAGGACTGGCTGCTTAAAAATAAATATAAAGCATTAACAATAGTCGCAAGTGTTGGTTTATTGATGTTGGCTTTTAGGAAGAAAAGCCTAAACCCATTTGAATCAACATACAGGAGAGTAGCCTAAGAGATCCAATAAAAAGTTCTAAAAGCGAGATATGTTATATAGACAGAGTTAAAGCTATCTAATGAAGACAAAACCCTAATTTTAAATAGTTCTATTCCTTAAATTCATAAATTTTATGAGTCTAAAAAGTTCACTTGTTTAGATGTGTTATTAACATTTTTGGAAGTGGCATTAGAAAAAGGGTTCTAAATGGGATATTTGAATGATGTAAATTTAGAAGATGCCATTTAAAAAGCTAGACAATTAGATTAGGAATTAAAGAGTAAAGATTATAAGATCGAAAATATGCCACTGTTTGGAATTCCCATAAGTGTGAAAGACACATTTATTGTTAAAGGGACATATTAAGCCTTTGGGTGTGGTGCTTATGCATAAAAGAGATCAGAAATAGATGGAATATAAGGATATTTAATAAATAAATCAGGAGGAATAATATTTGCAAAAACAAATTTACCATAATTTGGATTTTCTTATGAAAGCTGGAATTATTTATTTGGAAGATCAATCCATCCTTAAGATCCTTCTAGAACTTCAGGTGGTTCAACAGGAGGAGAAGGTGGATTGCTTGCAGTGAATGGTTCTCCTTTGGGATTGGGAAGTGATAGTGGTGGAAGTATTAGAATACCTTCTCATTTTTGTGGTTTGTATGGATATAAGCCAAGTGCTAAAAGGTTGATAATGAGAGGTTAGGCAAAAGGTGTTCCAACATGGGATGGAATTAGGAATATTGCATCATGTTATGGTCCTATGGGTAAGAATTGATTAATATACATAAGCTAAACATTTTCCAAATTTAGTGAATATGATGTAGGCATTGACAACCAATTACGAATAGGCTCCAATTAACATCAAGGATATAAATTTTGTGATGAAAACATTTGATGAGAAGGAGTGTTATAATAATAATAAGAAATACAAGATAGGAGTCTTAAGGAAGATCAATTTACTATTACCTTGCAAAGCAAATTAAAGAGCTTTAGATATAGCAGTAGAGAAATTGAGAGCATAAGGACACACAGTTATAGAATTTGACATTGATTAAAGTATGTATGAGAATGTTTTCTAACATGTTTATGATGTGATGTTAGGTGATGGAGGAATGAGAGGAACTTATGAATTATACAAAGGAGAACCATGGATTTCTCATTTTGATAATTTTAAGAAAGCCACACAATCATGTCCTCTTTGGAAGAAGATTTATTAGAAATGGTTGAAATTGTAGGATCGCAAAAGAGAATTAATGATTTGGAAGGCAGGAGATCATGGATTGTCATACTATGAGAATCTTCAAATAACAACTAAATTAACAGCAAGTTAAATTTAAATGATTTAGATTTGGCATGATTTACAATTGGATGCAGTCATCAGTCCTGTGACTGCTGGAGTTGCTGTTAAACATAATACTGCATAACATTGTTTTAGTGGAATATGTTATACATTCTTCTGGAATATGATTGATTTCAGTTGTGGATCAGTTCCTATTACAACTGTTTAGGAGGATGAGCAATTTTACAATGAAGAATCCTTGTTTGGTGCTAAGGATATTGAATATAAGGTCTTAGAAGAAACAATGAAACACAGTGCAGGATTACCAGTGGGCATTTAAGTTATCTCAAAACCTTTGGAGGATGAGGTTTGTTTAAATATCATGAGATAATGTGGATAATGAGAATTTAAATATAAATAAATCATTTATATTATGCTAATAAATTAATAAATCCACCTCCAATTATTACAAATGGTATTGGAACACTTTTATATAGGCATAAACAACTGAGAATTCCTATGCCTATAGGGACTACTATGCCTTAACTACAAGAGTTAATTATCAAATGCACTATTGCACTTAATATAAACCCAACTGCAACTGCTGCTATTCCTTATAAAACTGCTCTTATAGTTCTTAATCCTCTGTATTTCTTCCAATAAGGCAGTATCCCAAATATTGTAAAGAATCCAGGAAGAAACATAAATATTTCAGCCAAAATAGCCATTGGGATACCTCCAATTAAAGCTCCAATATATATGGCTATGTTGAACATAGGACCAGGCATACAAGAAACCAAAGCAAAGGCATTCCAAAACTGTTCTGTTGTCAAATAATTCGATAAAGAAAATTGTATCATAGGCAAAACGACATGGCCCCCTCCAATGACCAGACTTCCAGTTTTGAATAAATTACTACACACTGCAATTGGCATCCAATCAATATAAGACAAAAAAAAAAACAAAACAAATGCAATTCCATATCCAATCAACGATCTGTATCCCAGTAACCAACTATCAAAACTGTGTTATACTTGCTCTTCCTATGGAATTAAGAGTTATTATCCAATCTAGCGATCAGATACATAGTTTGCAATGGCACCAATGACTATCATTAAAACTGCAATTGAAGGGGTAGGAAAAAAAGTCGTTACTATTGCACTTGCAATCCACAAAAACAAATGGAATTTATTTTTTATGGCTCCATTTGATAATTTATAAGCTGCCTCTATTATTACTCCAATTGATGCGTATTTAAACCCATTTATCAATAATTATATCCATGGTATTGATAAGTTCGGCACAGTTAGACCTAGTACCATCATTACAAAAGCAGATGGCATACTAAAATATAGAAAAGCAACTAATCCTCCCAAACAACTGTGTGTAAGATTAGCTCCTACTGCAATTACCATTTGAGTAGAAGTTGGACCAGGTAAAGTCTAGCATAATGCGAATAATTCCTGAAATTCTTCTTCAGTGGTGTAATCCCTAAATCTTTCTCTTAGCACATTAATATGAGCTAAGGGTCCACCATAAGTAATAAATCCAAGTGGGAACATCACATCTCTTAATTACTTTAAGTTCATTTATTTCGAACTGCATGTATCCATAGGAATCATTATTAATAATTATATTATATTTATTCAATACATTCCAAGTCCTCTTAACTGTAAATACCATGTAAAACTGAAATCCACATCCCAAACAGTTCTAAAAATAGGTATTTATTTATTATTAAAATGTTATGGATAATTCTACTTGCTGTAATAATCTAAAAAATATTGAAGTTATATTTGTTTATGTATCTAAATTCCAAAATTCACCCGAATTAATAATACTTTCAAAATGATTTGATTGAATAGATCTTAACAGGTATAACAATAAGGTTATCTTCTTTACTGTCGTACCTATATTGCCAATCAAATGAATCTATTCAACTTCCTACCAGTAAAAAAATTGAGAAAGATTAAATATGACAGGACCAATAAATTTGATAATCAAACTTCTTGAAGAAATTGCTCAAAAATGTAAAACTACTTAGTTTGCTTTAATCAGTAAAATAATTACTTTTGGAGAATGGTGCATCTTTTATAGAGTTAATAATAGAAAACCGAAAGATTAATTAAATGCCAAAAAGAAAATAAAATTACTTTTTGTCAACATCAGATCTTTAGAAATAAACTTGAAAAAGGCCTAAATATAGTTATTCTTCTAAAAACCTATATTCCTCATTACTAATTATGAATTCAAATAAAATACATAGGGTATAATGTACCAGATTAATATTATTACTTCTTCTTCTTTGAATTTAAATTTTGCATACTGACTGAAGAAAAGTGACTGACCATTACACTTTACAATACAGGGTAACCATCTAACATCCTATCAATCAAAATAACACTAAATAGATATTGAATTAACACTTAACAAATTCTATATTGTAAATCTGAATGTGTTTTCACTTCACTAGATAATGACTATAATACAATTTGTATCTATTACTGCAATCAATAAAGCCAAAACCAAATAAGCTATAAAATAAATTCCATTTTATAAATATGTAAATATAAACATTTAAATACACAAGTATAATCAATTACATCATTTTTAAATCTAATTAAATTTATTGTTCCCTTTAAAACATCTACAAATATTCATAATATGATTACATTTCATTTGGATACTCCTTATACTTTTCATTTAATGGATTTTCCTCATAGTTTTCATCAATTTACTCCTAGTATACAGATTCATCGTGTGCTACAAATTCTATTGAAACCATCCTTTTTAATCCAGGACTCTTTTTATTAATCGCTGATGGCAGATACCTTAATCTCATTGAACTATAAGTGCCCATAACAACAGAAATGTTTGAACCGCTAGAAAAATGATGAACATCACTCCTTTTTTTTTATAATTCTGGAGGCATTAAGAGATTTTTCTATGATTAAGGTCGACTGTGAATATTGTAGAATAAGTACTTTGAATTATCACACACAGACCAAATCACTTAATTGGAGATTTTGGTGGTGCTTTTCATTTATTATTTAGGGGATTAAGGTTCTTTTTTATCTAAAGAAACTTTAGATTCTGAAAGTTTTTTACTAAGTTTCATTCCCTCTGTCCAATCGTAATATCCATCTAATTTAATGTTATTGTTTTTAGCTGCTTCTACAAGAAGATCTTTAATAAATTCATAATCTGGCTATTCATCGAATTTTAGTTTTCTAATATATTGAAAAATTTTAATGAATTCTGGACACTTCATTGCTGTTAATTCCTATACAGAAATGGTTTATTTCATCTCTCCAACAATTCTATTACGTTCACTATCTTCGACGGGGATGTTTTGCCAAGGTAGATTCCCTCTTAGGAAATAAAAGATGACATAAAATAATGATTCTAAATCATCTTTTCTTCCTAATTCTTATCCCTTATGAGCAGCAATTGAAGCATATCTGAGAGTACCAATAAAATCTTTGTCCTATCTAAAAGGTCTTTGTAAGACTTTTTTACAAATAATTTTTACATGTGATCTGCTTCAAAATAAATCTTGCTTACACCAAAATCTACAATGTATATTTAATTTAAATCGATTGACATCATAATATTCTCTGGTTTTAAATCTCGATGTATGATGAACCTTTTATGTATATTTTTTAGAATATCTATGCAATCGTAAGCAACTTACAAACAACATTTAAATGAGAACTTCTTATAAAGTTTTAAGTAATAAGCTAGATCTTTACCTAGAAGCTGCAATGCCATCAATTAAGTCTGTCCTTCAAAACCATACCATATCAGTTTTGGAATTCCTTCAACATTTTCCAATTAGATAAGCATAGTAATTTCTCTTTCTAATGTTTTCTTCTCCTAATTCTCTTCCAACTCAACTTTCAATGCGCATTCAGCATTTGTAGCTCGATCATAAACTTGATAAACCATTCCAAAGGATCCTTAAGACAATTTTTTCTTCATTACGAATCTATTTGCATAAATTTTGGAACTATTTAAACTCATATTTAGTAGTGATTATTAATTATATATCAAATCAAACCATAAAAAAGAAATGAAGAATTAAGAATTAGAATGGATTTTCAATTAATTTTTCATTAGATTAAAATATCATTAGATCTAATAAAATCAAAATTTTGAAAATGATAATTAATATTCTGTGCAAATGCCTATGAAATAATATCTCATTATGGTTTATTGGATGCCACTGGTTATTATGCTTATTATGTTCTAGCACCAACTGGTGGGTAACTTGGGTAAACCTAAGCAATATAGAATAACCATCTCATACTGGTGCATAAGCTGGTCTCACACCTGAAAAAGTGAGAGCCGGAGCAACTACTGGTTAAGCATACACTGGAGCTTAGGCAATTGGTCTAGCAACTGAATAAGTGAGTGGTTGGACTGGTTGAACAATTGATTAAACAACTGGTTGAACAGGAACAGTCTAGACTGGTTGAACAGGAACAGTCTAGACTGGTTGATATTACTATTAAATAGTTCATTTATTGAACTTACCACTCTTTATACCTCTCTCTCAACAGCATCATATTCAACTCTAGGCACAGTTTTAGTGACTGGCACATATTCAGTTTACTACTCATAAACTGTTCTAGGGATGTACTCAGTTTAGTATTCAACTGGATAATAATCAGTCACATATTTGGTTTTTGGTACTTGAACTTAAATAGTTTCTGTTTCCATTTCAACAACAGGTCTTTGATATTCTCTGTATTCAACTCTGGATTCTCCTTTGATTGGAGCCTATTATGGGGCAGCTACAACTGATTGGGTGAGGATTGGTTAAGCAATAACTGGTTGTTGATAAACAGGTTGGGGCACATATTAAACTGGTTATGGAGCATATGAGATAGGTTGGGCATAAGTCACTGGTTGGGCATAGCTTACTGGTTAAACAACACTCACTGGAGCTGGAATAGAACTGGTAAGAGGTGCTGTTGGATAGATAGGCATTCTTTTATATTCAATAAATATTTTATTTAATATTCATTGGAAAATAAATTTTAATTGAAATTTAATTGCTCACCTCATTATCAATGTATTTACACTTTTATTTCAGAAAAAGATGTTAAATTTAATAATTACTCTTTGTTTAATTAAATTGAAAGTTGTGTGGATCAATATTTATTTTATTAAATTAAAATTATGGCTGATGAATAAGCTGATTTTTTTAAGGAGGTCTTAAAGTTGATTTCTAACTTGCACTTTGAAAATAAAATCACTGAAGTTTAGAAGTCAGAATTAAAGAAATTATTGATGGACGACGAAGATTTCGTTAAATAATTATAGGAAGAATATCAAGTAGAAGGTCTTAAGGGGATAGTTAGTATTATAATTGGTGACACAATTTCAAATTGTAGTTTCAGAGATTTAATAGATTTCAATTAGGAAAAAAGAAAAAGATCCTAATCGTTAACTATTTAAACTGACTCTTCAGATTGAGTCAATTTCTGCTAATCTTAGTTCTGTTCAGGCATCTTGATTTATGCATTATTTACATATCAATATATATGTCATCTGCTAAAAGTAACAAATTTATCCTAGATTTAAACATTTCCAACTCTAATCACAATTAATAAAATTAAAACTTAAAAATTCTTATTATTAAATGAATAATTGCTGTAAAAATAGATTCCTAAATTTAGAATAACATTTAATGATAGCAAACATAAAAAATTAAGAATTAAGTCAAATTAAGAATAATACACAAGATAAAACTACCGTTATAATTTATTAATCAAATAAATGAATTTTCACTTTCCTCTTTAATAATATTACTAGTATCATTATTATTTTTTGCTTGATTTAATCTCTACTTTACTTACAATTTTTTCTATCCTTTTCCATATAATATTTAATTAATTTCAGTATTTAAACTTTCATTTATTGATTGAGAATCATTGAGATAGTTTACTTACTACCTTGCAATAACTTCTAAATTCGGTTTCCTTAGTTACTCTTCAGAACTTTGAATTGTTCTAAAGGCAAATGCAGGACCCCCCAATTTCTTTTATATTGCTGGTTAATCCATGCTAACTTATCTAGGATTCAGTTTAGTTGGTCTGAATGAATATTATGCTTTGTAAATTATACGATAAAAATTTTATTATGTTTTTGGAAACTCAATCTTATTTTTTTATTCCATGATTGTTTTCCCTTTTACTAAACCTTAAAAAAACTAACCCACTTATTATGCTTTTTAATCCTCAGAATCAATTAAATTATTAATTTTTGATTTCAAAGTTGGGAGTTAAAATCTTTATTCTTATTTAGAATGAATCCTTGGCATGCTTCTACTCTATAAATTGTCTTAAAGCGTAGTGAGTGGACTGCTTAGCTACCTCATCTCAATTTATTATTTAATTATAACATTAATAATTTTGTTTTTATACTATATTTTTCTGATATAGCAAACAATCCATCACCAGCAAAGTAACTTATATAGATTTTATATCTTATATGATTTCTTTGAAGTTCTATAAACCCATGTTCCAAATATGAATATAGGAAAATTATACTTTCAATAAAACAACGTATTGCTATATTAATAGATATAATAAAAATAATCTTAGAGATATGGATGGGTAAATTGAAATGCAAACTTACCTTATGAATTTTAAATACATTAAATATTTGATGTAAAATCAATATTTTTCCATTCTAAAATATGTAAGTTCAAAGCATATCTAGAAAAATAACAAAATTATATTCAATTAGGTATTTTTTTATGAATAATAAGAACCTTTTTGATATAAATATTTTGTACTATAAATGATTTTATTGCTTTTCTTTATATCTGCAGTGTTATCCAAATCTATTAATCCAAATAAATTAGATGAAAACGAGAAGTACTCTGATTTAAAATATCACCATCACAAGAATAAATTCAAAATCGAAGTAACTGGATCTGGAATTGTCGAATTATAACCTACTATTGGAACTGTCATTTTTCCAATAGAATTTCGTGACAAAAAGGCGGATAATGCTTTATACTTAGCAAACAGTTTAATCTTCAATGCTGCAGAAAAAATTAAATGGATTTTTTCAGATCCACGATCGTTCTTGGATCCCAAAGAGGAACAGTCGCTGAAAGGCTCATTGGAATTAGGAATAGAACCAGTGCTTTTTGATAAATATTCAATAGAGACTGGAAAGTAGTAAATTTCTCTGATATATAATAATAAAACAGGAGTAGAGCAATATGCGGTCACCAATACATTATATATAACAACCAAGCATATAGATATGATTAATAAAATTATTGTTGAGTGTGTTAATTCTGGCTTAAATAGAGGGGTTAAAGTTAACTACTCAAATAATTAAACAGAAGTAGATAAGGCAAAGGATAAGGCATTAAAATTAGCCATTAAAGATGCTAAACGAAAAGCTAAAAATATTGCTCGTTCGCTAAATCTAGAAATTCATGAATATCTTAAATTTAAATATTTAATTGATCAAAATAATGCTGCAACAGATCAATGTGATCCCAAAGCAGCAGAAATGGTAAATTAAGCAACATGTATTCCTAATGAATCAGCCAAAAACTATTTTAGAGTAGATGTTGAATTAGCAGTATTATTAAAATGATTAAGAAAATAAATCAATTTTATTCTATTCATAATATATTCTCATAGATTAAATAAAAATTCTTACAATAAATTTACAGTTTAAATTAATAATAAAAATAATGATCGTAGTCATATTATCATTCACTATATTAAATCTCAGTTCCTAAGTAAGCGCATAACCATAAGAGTCAAACTGTAACATAATTTCTAAAAGTCTAAATTCAAAATAGGCATCCTAATTTGAATATAATCTGAATGCAATTCGCAATCAAGTAGCAATGGGAAGAAGAGCAAATCATAAGGGCTAAATTTAACCAGCATCGGATATGCATATCGCAACATGGTCTTAAGAACTAGCCAAATTAGCTTAAAAGTGCTCTGAAACCTGTCCAGAACATCCTCTATATTGTAGACATGTAAATATTCATTTTACTTAGTATAAAGCGTAATAGGGATTTTTGATTCATAAGTAACTTGTTCATACAGACAAATGGAACATAGACCCAGACTTGATTTTAAATGAATGGATGTAATCTAAACAATCTTCTCAATAATTGCTTTAATCAATGTTATTTTAGATTGGATGTGGAAAAGCAATGAGCTCTAATTTAGGTGAATATGTCGTATATGTTGTATGTTATTTCGATTATGTATGGATTACATCATGACATCTTATAGCCTAATAAATAGGAACCCTATAGGCCAAGCTCTTCCTTAAATGTTGCAAATTCATGCAGATTAGGGAGATCTTCAAGTTATACAGCTTTGTGCACTTCGCCTTATTAAAAAGAATAAGGAGTAATGCAATTAACAAGGAGACATAGAGAAATTGTATCGAAATGATAATATTATGGATAAAGTTAATTATGTTTATTTTCGTTATTTAAATTTGAATGAAGCAACCACCGCAGTGTCGACTCATTATACAGGATGCAAGGCGCAAGAATTTAAGTGCTGTTGCTCTTCTTGATCCTTCACCTAAGTAAATCACTATAAGGAAGGCTTCTGTAGGTGGATTAAAGAATAAGGAAAATATGAATAGCAATGACACCTAAAGGAAACAAAAATCATCCTAAAATACTAATACGGAGGATATTAGAAAATAAATTAGCTAATTAATTAAAAAAACAGCTTAATCTTAGAGAACCAAATTGAAGAAAATAGATATTGGATGTCAAGAATAGATAGAAATCAATGATCAAAAAGAAGGAATTTTTGATGAAATGACACTGAGACTATTATATTAAAAAGAATTGGAATATAAAATTCATCCATAGTTCTTTGAACATTAATGTCATATCTCTCCATTGATGAGATCAATTTTATATGACTGGATTAGTGAAGTTTGTAAAGAATTCACATTAAAGAGAGAGACCTTCCACTTATGTATTCATAACTTAGATAGATATATGACTAAAGTCTCTGTCACTAAATCAGAACTCCAATTATGTGGCTTAGCAAGTCTGTTAATTGCATGTAAAATTGAAGTATTCTTATCACTTATTCTAGGAAATCTATCCACCAAAAGTAAATGATTTTTCATCAGCTAGTAATTATGGATTCACTGAGCAATAAATCTTAGATAAAGAATAATAAATTTTAAGTGAATTAAAGTGGATGATCAATCCACCTACTCTCTATCTTTGGAGCTCATGGTACTTATCTTAATGGGATATTTATTATCCTTAAGCCAATCTATAAATTAAATAACCAACATAATCATCATATACATTATTCAGGCATTTTATGAACTTTTTAGATTGTGCAATTTTAGATATAAAATTATATCAATTTACCAATCGAGAAATAGTTTCATCCTTACTTTATTTGGTTTTACTAAAACAATATTGTGGATGCACTTATCAAAGAATAGTTGAGAATAAAGTTCAAGAGAAAGATGTGCTTGATTTTTAGCGTATTTATAAGCCATTCATTGAACTTGTGTTTGGTTTTCAATTTAGTTAATTAAGTAGATGCATCAGATATCTAACCAAATTTTTAATATTAGATATAGTTGTTGATTAACCTGGCACAACTAAAGTTGTAGCCGAAAAAGAATTAGTAGAAGTTTATGAGTATTTCTTATCAATTCAGACACACAATCCAGCAGGTCTCTAATTAATTAGAAAATGATTGATATCATATACTTTAATTATTTTTTATTGTTATTTTTTTAAATGGCCTTAACCGATCAACTGTGCCTTGGTTTCACTATTTTAACATTTCTATCCTACATAGCCATTGATGTGGTGCTTCAATTACAAATCCCCTATAATAGTATTGGACTACCACAAAAAGGTTTGATATGTCCGAATCAATACATCAAATACACTGATTCGTTTGATATTTAATGTGTATCTGATTGCAATCAAAAAGAAATCACCAAAAAATAAAGCATTCATAAGCATTTGGCCAAAAACAATCAACCAAATTTCATAGCATGTATATTTTATTATAATGTAGATGAAAATTAAATCTGCTTGCCTACTCTAGATCAGAAATTCTATTAATTATAACCATATGTTGAAAAACCTATTTAAATGTACATTAGTTAATCCTTAAAGTATGATTCCCTAGTGATAATATGCATAATTTTCATTTCATTAGCCATTATTAATGGGACTTTGGCATTTTACAGAGATTATGCAGAATTCATAGTAAAGATTTCATAAATAGTTTCCATGGTTCTCAGCTTTGCTATTATTTTAATTCTGCTGAGGAAATACAGATCAGTCCAAGAGGCCAATGAATTGTATAATAATATTTCTATTCCTTTTAGTTTAATTTCCAATGATTCCTAATACGATTTATCACAAATGGCTGCTATTATGATGCTTAATAAAATGGACTTGGTTTATTTGGCTTTGATGGCTTTTATGAGTCTTTTATTGGGCTTTTTAATCATTAATTATTCAATGGATAGACTTCAATTTTCAGTGTTTCCACTTACTCATTGGTTCACAATCTCCTATTATAAGGATTATTTGAATAATGAATAAATGGATCAAAATGAAAAACCAAAAAAATCATCCTGGCCATTGATCCTATTTTAAATTATCAACTTTATCCTATTTTATACTATTAACATGTATGTACTAATCATTAAATATTCTAGGTCTTCTTTGTCCATAAGTTAAGAGTCCTCTCAATACGCATTTGGAGAAACCTCTATTGTCTTTAACATTGTTTTGCCGACTCTTTCATTTATACTTTATCTATACTTTGCTATTTTGATTTCCCTAATTTCAGAATACAATCTTTATTAAAGATAAAATACAATACTTCCTTAAATAGGCAAGGCAGGAATTCAAGCAGCTATTTTAATTATCTTGTTCCCATTGAACTTTTTAAGGAGTTTTCTATAATTTTTTGGAAAGGATAAATTTTCATACCTAGCATTTACAACCCTCAGATAGGGCTTTGAATTAATGAGAGAGTAAAACCATAATATGAATGAATAAGAATTGGGCGAAGTTGAATTAAGGTCTAAAATTAATTTATGTAACAAAATTGTTATAACTCTTTAGATGATTAATTGAATAAGGTTACTCATATAATCTCAGTTTGTTTAGCATTGGCCTGCAATTTTGTTATGCTCATTTTATAATAAAATATTCCAGCTCCATTTCTAATTTCTTTGTTAGCTTACTCCATCAGTTACACTTATTATATCCCAATCGTTTCCAGTCCCCTTAAGTATAGTTTCTTTGAAGGTCAGAATGAAATGGACGAACACAAGCAGTAAAATATGAAATGTCTTTTAAGACTTTTAGAATAAAATTAATAATGATAATTTAACATATAAATTATTTATCAAAAAAATAATTATTAGATGTCGATGGAATAAAAGATAGAAGAACTGAATCAAAAATACAAGAAATTGATTAATGACGATGAAAACTATAATTCCAAATTTACTAAGAACTTCTAAAATTTTTACTAATACGCAATTGCTGCCGGGGATGCCGATTTTTCAAGAGGAATTCAAGCAACTAAAAAACTTAAAAAGTTGATTGATACATTATATGACTCATCAAAATTAACCAATTAGATCATTATCAAGGAGGCTTTCTATAGGTAATGTTTGACGCCTAATAATAGCATTTAAATCCTAATTTCTACTCTTTTATAAAGTATTAGATGGCAAGATAATAATGCAGGAATAATGATTATAATTGTACTAATGCTTCATATGTTTTTAGTTTTACTTAGAATCAAATTATTAATTTCTAGATATCAAAACTTTAAGTTAAATTTTCAAACTTCATTTAACTTAATACTTGGAAGAATCAGAAGAAATGCTATAAGAAAACACATCAAAATTATTAACATTATTAATGAATAAAAATGACATATTTTAAAAACCTGAATATTTGGAAATTCAAGAAAAACTCGTATAAAGCATGAATACATCATTATAACTATGTGATAATTTTTAAGACTGCTTTGAAGTTATCATTAATTACTTAAGTATAATTGTTACTTATAATAAGATTAAGACCATTATTAATTGATTGGATTGCGAACTCAAAAAGTGGATTTTTCAGAGAAATACATCTCAAAGATTTAATTGAGTCCCCTATTATAAATACTGAAAGAACTTTATAGTAAAACAAACATTAATAATTTTACTAATTTGCTTTTAAAATGTTGCTTAATCAATTAAAAGTAAACTTAGCTATCTGCTTTTCATTAGTTGCTTTAAGTAAGTAATATTGATTAAAGCGATTTTATTGAAGTTCTTAGATATTCTTTATTGCATAACAACATTGAAATCATTAAGTTAGGAACCTAAATAGCAAAGAATGTCATTCAGGATTATGAATGCAATCAACTCCAAGACATTAAATTGCTAATTTATCTAAATTAATCTTTATAACCTGTGGGAGATATTTCAACTGATTTGATAATGAATAAATTTAAGATTGAAAAAAATGACACTCTGATTTTAAGAGATAATTTCAAGCTTATATTAAATATATGCTCAATTTTAGTTTAAAGTGAGTATTTTGAATTTAGAGTTTAGACATGGAGAATCCTGTACATTTTAATAAAATAACAAAATTCATAAGATCTTTATTAATACAAAAAACAAATAGTTTAAATAAGCTAAATTGCAAAAAATGAAACTCTAGAGAAGGCAATCTATTATTTTTTATATTTCATTGAATTATTAGTTAAAAAACTCGAAGATTCAGATAAAAATGAAAATCTTTTATTTGCTTAAATCATTTGTAATTTTGTTGGTCAATTTAGATAGAATTCAATTACAGCAAAAATATTAGATATTTTCAACTATTTTGATTTCAATGATGCATAACTATTACAATTATAAAGTCAAAGCAATGTTCAAGATTCAAATGAAATTTAGTAGGCTTGGAAGGAATTAAGACAAAAGTTTTAATAGCTTAAATCTAAAGCTTGAGAAAATAATTTCCGTTTAGATGAGTAATATATTTAATGATTTTTTTATTAAAATTTTAAATCAGTCAATAAATTTGTCTTTTTTTGAGAAAAGATTCCTCTTCTTCATTCAGTTTTTATACTAAAATAATTAAGAGAATAATTTACTTAACTCTTGTTTATAGGAATTGGCAGGAGGACTATTAGAATCTAAGATTGCTTAAACTACCTCAATTTTATCACCTGCTTCATTCCAACGTGGTAGTTAAACCATGTTAAACTTGTTCAATTACTTTTAATTATCTAGATGGATTTCTTTAAATTCCTAATCTTTGTGTCTTTTCATTTAATTGATTTACAGAAACTATTTAATATCTGACATCTCTGTTTCAGCCACATCAGTGAACCAATCAGATATACAGGGTATACTCTTAGTAATCTTGCTCTTTGCTCCACTATAAGATGGATCTTAATAGACCACCACTGATGTTTTCTCTGGAATATAGATACTTTTGGCTAATCTCATGATTGAATTGAAATCAGATACATCCTTACATAAGTATACTTTTGATCCTTAGTAATTACACATCGAATAAACAATAGGACATTTCTTATATTCTTTCTCTTCGAAATAATACAATCCCAAGACTGCCTAATTTCCTTTATCCAAAGTGATTCTCAGATTCACATTCAAAGCAGTTGGATCAATTTAATCTCCCTACCACATAAAAGTGACTGGCAATGATGTAAATCTTAGACCATTAATACCATTTATTTAAATGAGTTTTGGTTTGCTTCTTAATTATAAGAACTCTTTGGTTTCTTCTGCTTTTTCTGATGAGTGAGATTCCTCATTATGATCAACAGGTTCAATATGTGCTTGTTTTTACCCGGTATGTGTAACTTATTATGCTAATTCCTTGCTAGACTATGTAGCAACATATGCCAATTAGACTTTCTAGACGCTAGTCTCTCCGAACTTCTTGAAATTTAATTAAACTCCATGTAATGAAACAGTTAATGGAGAAACTTCGAACTGTATAAGCTTAGATTATGATTCCACTCCTACTAAGAATACTTAGACAATTGGGTCTTCAGTAAATGTCCTTTTAAATGTCAATAAAGATGGTATGACTCTATCTCCAGCTTCTGCTTTCTTCAACATTGAAAGTGCATCAACATTAAAATATCCAAATTCAACCTCATCTTAATTAATTGCAATATAATCATAGGCTAAAACTTTTAATGTGGCATGGAGAACTGTCAATTAGAATGTAAAGTCTACATAGATTCTCTGTAGTTACCTTATTCAGTCACATCTTAAATCTAACAGAAAAATCCAACAGGGCCTGCATCATATTCTATGGCTCTAATCGTTACTAAAATTTAAGGGATATCAGCAAATTTATCTGGAAACGTGATCTTTCTAATTATAGGATCACAACAACTTGGCGCTGTAAATTCAATAACACCTTTCATTACTGATTTAGTCTAAACTAACATTAGAGTTAACAATGCAATAAAGAATCGTTTTTGCATTATAAATTTTAATTATATAAATCAAACAATTATATAAATACTAATCAAGCTAATGAAGAGAATAATAAGAATCAGATATACAGGCTATTAATTTTATTATATAATTTTAGCTTGCTGAACTTCAATCTATGGCTTTTTCAGAAGAGAAAGAAATGTTTTTAAATCTGGATGTGGTTTGCTTGGTCTACTATCTATTATTTTCTTTATTAGTAATTCTTATTCCTTTATTTTACTTTAAGCTAAAAATACAATATTTATGTTTACATAGCTATCCAAATTGAGTCAACTCTCTCTGCTTTTTAAATAAATCTAAAAATTCCTCGTTGAACCTTAATTGATCTAAACTATTCTATGACCGAAAATGAGCAGATTCTTTAACATCACTCTATTGATTCGAAATTTTTGCAAAGTCCAATTTAAGATGTTTATTCTACGAAGGAGTACTCTTTTAGGGTATTTCAATGTCTTCTATTTGCTCCGAACTCTGATCATTTTCTTATTATGATTCACTTTCTATTTCTGGTTATAACGATAAATATCGAACGTGCTTGTTTAATTTGTTTACAAAGATCTAACTATTTTACTCCGATCTAGATTATTTCATTTATTGTTCATCATTTTTTAAGATTTATAAGGGCATTTTGCATCTCAAAGTGAATATTCTTTAAAGTTTATTTATAGCTAAGCTCCAGTGATAAGTTAGAACCATTTTTTTAAAGTGAATTGATGGTTTAGATAGCTGTTTAACATGTATATGACAATTATTGATCTTTTCTAATAATTAATTAGGTTATGATTTCATTCTTACTTTAAAATAATAAAAATGGATTAAGTAAATTAGGCATTTAAAGAGTTGTATTTTCAAGGAGAGTCTTATGAGAACGTTAGAGTTAAAATAGATCAATGCCCTTATGACGAAGTTGCCTCTCTTATGGAAATCTATGTAAAAAATTATCTTGATGTAATACATTATTAACAAGTAGACAGTACAAAATAACTTATACTCGTATAGTTATAATGATCAAGATTCGGCAAAGTTCTACATCGAATAGCTTAATAGTCATTGGATTAGAATATAGAATATTGCATAAGAATTGGGGAAATACTAATAATTGAGTAATGGCTTTAGAGTAAATTTGAAAATAATCTAGATTCAAGAATACCATCGCATAAAGTTTTAGGATAGAATATTTTCAGATAATAAGATTAATTTTGCATTAAGAGAGATTTGCAGGATCTATAAATTCAATTAACTCATCGAGTCTCATTTTGGCTCTTCTGTTGTTCAATACTTCAGACCCAAAATAACAACCCATCAAGATCTTATGACTAATTGGCTAACCTATAGTTAATGCGAATAGGGCATAGATGAAATAAAGGATTTTGAAAGAAGACTCGAATGTGCAATGACCTATTTGCCAGATAACGAAAAACAATAACCTAAATTACCTCCAAATTGGGAAAAGAATATGGTAAATTTGATGAAAAAGAAAAAGAAGAAGATATGATAAATAATAATATGTTAAATATATATTGGAATTCTCTACAATTATTATAATCAATTGTAAAATTTGCAAATATTTATGACTAAAAATAATCATTACATATCCTTTATATAATAATTTGAATTTATTTCATCTTTTCATTTTTATTTCAAATCCACCTAATTGAGAAAGTTTTGAGGATAAATTGTGACATGAATCATCCTCTAAAAATAAGTTGGCATCGTCATCATCACTCTCAGAAGAATCCCCATTCATACTCTCCCCTGAATCACTTTCTATTTATTATTCACCATTTTATCCATTCTTTGTCTCTGTATAGAAAGAGCCTGCTATCTAAATTAAATGAACTATTTTACATGCTTAACTGTTTCTTACACAATCAGATTTTCTTAATCTTCCTCTTCTCCTTGTTATTGTTCAGCTATTTGTTGCATCATTTATGTTTTCTATTTTTCAGTAATGATGGCTTATTTCAATAAAATATATTATCTCATAGATCTTCTCTTTGCCTTAGAAAGATTAATCTATTCAGGTAAAACTGATGATCCCAAGTAACTTAATCGAATCTATTCAGTTATTATAAACATTACTTCTTTTTATTTTTATGGAGTTCCTAATTCATTATTAACCGTTTAAAGTTATAAAAATAGTGAATCTAAACAATCTGCTGCAGATGGTCTTTGATTTTCTTCTAAACATAACACTCTTTTAAGAAATGATTATGCATCCTTACTAAGACATATAAATTTCGAATTATTAAAATCAATTCTTCCTGCCGTATTTTAATTTAATATGGCACTGATTGTATTTCCTGAAAACAATGGTTGTTGAGTCAATAATATATAAGCCACAACACCTGCACTAAATATATCAATTTTTTCATTATAAACTTTTAAATTGAGGACTTCAGGGGCTATGTACCCAGGAGTTCCATATTTTTTGTATTCGAATTTAGGTATTTTTTTAGCTGCCAATCCAAAATCAGCAATGACAATAGTTGAAGAATCTTTTACAAGTATATTTTCTAACTTAATGTCTCTATGCATAATATTAAGGGAATGTATATGTTTAAGACCTTCGAAAATTTGTTTCATAAAATTGCTAATCTACTGTTCACTAAATTGGGATTTCTCGGCTTTCTTCTTCTAGAATTCTTAAAACAATTCTCCCTTTGCATATTCATATATCAAATATATTTATTTGTTGTCTTCATGAATTTCTAATAACTTAATTACATTTGGATGATCGATAGGTCTAAGTAGCAACATTTCGCCAATTACAGAATCTCTAAGTTTAGTAACTTTGATCAAGTCAGTCTTTTGGAAGGTCTTGCACACAAATTGTCTTTACTTATTGTCCTCGATGAGATAACCCTTTTTTTAAAATAAAGTACTTTTGAATAATTGCCATTATTGATTTAACTTAAAAATCTAAATCTAGTTTAGATTTGGCCCCTTGTTACGCAAAACCTTATTAGAAGTTCGATCCAATTTTTTAATTATTTTTGGTCAGTGCAATGATACTCTTTTACTCTATCGTATGAAGTTAACAAAAAACTCTTATCAGTATAAGATAGAATATATAGACTATTAAAGAGGTTACAATATTTGGTTTTTTGATGTCCAAATTTTACTAATGAGCCATCTTTGGTTAATGCATATTCGTAATTCTGACTTTTAGTTAGATTCACTAATTAAGACTTGATCAGATAGGCTGATTGAACATTTCCCGTCGACCAAAAAGTTGTAGTTTTAAGTAGTGATTATAAATTCTTACTAGTTGGTATATACAAGTAATCAATATTTTAAGATTATTAGAGCATATTTATTTATTTAATTATTTTTTAATAAATAATGGGATCATGTGCGTCAATGAAATAAAAAAAAATAGAAGGAAATATATAAATTGTGTCATACAAGTAAATAAAACTAATATTTTCAGAGTCTGCATAACAGCTTTCATTTGGAATAAAGAAAGTCATAACTTATTCGATTTCGAGAGCCACCAAGCAAGCCGAAAAGACTTGGAACTAGATTTCTCAGGTAACTTTGTAGGTTATCATTTAGCAACACTTTCGATGGTTGATAATTAAATAATAGCACTAAGTGAGAATGTAAATTTATTATCACTATAATAAAGGAGTATGTAAAAAAACAGGTTCAGCTGCTTAGAGTGGATTGCGAATAAGACTATGTGACTCTGTCAGGAATGAGCTAGAAATCCGATTAAAGGGTGTGGGCTATATTATGTCGGAGACCAGAGTTTGAGTCATTGAATGTATAAATATAAATGAAAATAAAAAGGAATGGGAACTATCGAGAGGAGATATTATAAAATTGGGAAGGATGAAATTACAATTACTCGATTTTAATTATGATTTAGATGCATTACAATAATAAAGAGATTAAACTGATATAAATGATGAAGAAATATAGTCTCAAGATTTAGACCCAGATGGTTGTTAATGCAGAATTTGTTTCTAAAAAAATGCTACAGTTTCGAACCCCCTTTTTAGTCCATGCAAATGTAAATCTATTCAACTTAAATTGCAGGTATTGGTTCCATGAAATATGTTCATCTTCATTGCTTATAAGTTTGGATTCAATAATCAATCAAGGTTAAAAATCAATAATCCTCAACTCAATACATCTGGAAGAAAATGGAGTGTGAGATCTGTAAAATGCCATTAAAAAGCACCTACACCTATCAAAGATAGATCTTTTGTATTATGCAAATTTAGAAGCCTAATGTGCCTTATATGATTTGGAAAATTACTTCGGATGACAAATCTAAAGAAGGTATCATCTAGGTAATGGAACTCTAAGATAAAGAAGAAATCAAAATTGGGAGAATACCTGACTGTGATATCAAGCTTAAAGATATATCAGTTTCAAGAAGTCATGCCTTAATCAAAGTTATCAAGCAAGAAGACAATCATTACAAACTTATTCTGCAAGACAATAATTCTAAATTTGGAACCCTTCTATATGCCTAGTCTGATAAATTACTCAGGTACAATCTACCATCATTGCAAAAAGTGCTTTACCAAATTGGAAGAGTCTTACTATACATTCAATTTAAGGATAAAGGCAAGTCTTACAATAAACAGTAATTTCAATTTAATAAAACCTAGATTCACATGTTACAAACATCCTGATAAAATTGTCGTGCAAACAAAAATCAATCAAAATGAATAAGCCACAATCATTCCGAATGTTGAAAAAGATAAAGATAATTAGATGTCCTTTTAGACTTATAATGAGTTACATTAAGAGGACATCGTAATTAATGTAAAATAAATATGAATACCTATAAACTAATTATATTATTTATTAATTAAAATATTTGTCTGTTAAATGATATAAAAATTAAACAAGTGGGATTGCATAATTGACCCAATTATCAAAAACAATTAATAGATGTAAGTTCCATATTAATCATTTTAGTGGTGGTTTATATCTGGCTGATATAGATTGTGCATTAAGTCAAGAATTATTACAATAATTGTAAGTTGGAGCCTTGCTTAGTGTTATCGATGAACCTAAAGTAACCACTTCTCCCAATATAATCCACCAAGTAATTAACATTCCAGATTGCACTGAATAAAACATTCAAGAATTTTTCCCAAAAACCAATGAATTTATAGAAAGACACAGATAACATACTAATGTTATGGTTCATTGTTTTGCTGGAATCTCCAGAAGTGCGTCAGTTGTTATTGCATACATCATGCAAAAGTTCAATTGGGGTTTTCAAAGAACTCTCAATTCAGTTATTGCAAGGAGACCCTAAGTCAAACCAAATTCAGGTTTCGTCAAACAACTGATTTAATATGAAACCTAGAATAGAAATAGGTCATCCTCTCAATAACACAGGATTCTTAACACTATTAACACTGTTATTGATAAAATACCTTATTAATCAGATAGCAAAAATAATAAATACTTTTAACCATCAAAATTAGATTTAAATTAATTGGAAATGGAAATTACTAAAAGACAATAAGATTTATAAATATTAAGGATGAAATATTAACAATTAAATGACAAGATTGTAAATAGGAACAACGTCTACGTTTCTGCTTTTGAATGAGATGATGACTTTTAACACTTATATATTATAACCCAATTTGTTAGATCATGCTTAAAATTAATATAATTAATTCCATTTTTAAATCATTTTTTCTTCCATCTATTTTCTAACCCATTTCTATCAACATTGGTTAAGGATTATACTAATTGTTCACGAATTATTATTTACCTTATAGATAGTATTATACGAAATAACTACTTTCTTTTAATAATTTAAATGCCGTGTCAAAACTTTTATTGGACAAATCTAATAATTGAATTACATCCCAATCAGTACACTGAGGATATATTTAAGACAGTTCATCAAAAAGCAATTAAACTAACTAAAATCTTTTTATACATAATTCATCATTTCTTTAATAAATTTTCACATATCTAGGACGAAGACTTGAACTTGGAAACTGTAACTATTAACATTGAGTACCCAAATGAATATTTTTTTCCCTCTTTTAAACTTATTCAACCTTTTTCTTCGATTTATTTTATTTTTACTCAGATTTAGATACTTTATTATTATTCCTTTAATTTCTTGTTTAAACTTAAGAAATTATTGATTAGCGTGAATCATCTTCATATACTCTACCTGATTAAAGTAAATCATCCAGATCTAAGAGTCTTGGAATTTAAAATTGAAATGCGTTGCTAAATCCTATAGTATTTAATTTATCATTTTCAACTATTATTGAATTTTGAGATGCAATATACTATTAATTTGATAACTCTCTATTCTATGTAGCAGTATTATCATAACTAAAAGGAAGTGCCTAAGAGTCCCCCTTAGAATAAAGTTATCCAAGCAATTCATAGTAGTTTAGCTTGCTCATTTGATAATTTATTTATTTAATAATCATAATATGATACTTTAGATATCCATTGTATAATTAATTTGTAAATATATAAATTTCCTAATCAAATTTTTTTGTGCATTTTTATTAGCGAATGGATGTCTTCCAAAACTCTCAACTTATTTTGTGTTGTGGCTTAATCCTGTTTCACTTACAATACTTATCTTGACTAAATTTCTCTCTCACTTTCATAAATTCTCACTTTCTCTTCAATCTATATTTAATTTTAATTATTTACTTGTTTTAATGAGTACTGGCTCTATTCAATCTATTATTTATATTTGGCAGACTTCTAAGCATGCTTAAGGATTTCCTCTTCTTGAGTTTTTATTTTTTATTTCAATTCATTTTCTCTATTTTTGTATTCCTTGATTTCTTCTTTACTTTAAGCTAACTATTTTACCAGATGGTCAATTTTAATCTCAATTTCATCCATGGTTTTATTATTCTCATGTTTGGTTAATTAAATATCATTTTCTAAATCCCTACTATACTGTTATGATTTAGTTAATTGTTCCTATAAATGAAGAACCTAATTTTTTAACTAAAATGCTTATATTCTATAATACTTATTCTATTGTACGAAAATCTTGTCTAGATTATAATTCAAATTCTTCAGACTTTTGTTTCTTTAGTTATAATACAGATTTTAAATCTTGGATTTCAAGAATGAGACTTTAGATTCTATTCTCTGCTGTCAATAATTTGCTTTATTAATTATCAATAACCGATTTAAGCTCAGAGTTTATTTGCTATAATTTCTAATTATCTTATAGTTAAATTTAATGATTTTTCTCCTCATTATCAAGTATTCTCTAAAAATCAATGATTTTTTAATTTAAATTATCGATTGACAATTTTTATTCATTTATTTTTTATTTTTTTTTTTCAAGCTAGTCTTTATAATTAGAAACCCTCTTTTCAACTTCAGATTCTTACACCTATAAAAGTACTTGTTACTGCTTTTCGACTTTAGCTAATTAAGCATAAGCTTCATCTTATTTATATGAAGCCTGATCTAACTATTACTTATAGTAATTGACTTATTAATTTAGATATTCAATCTGTGATTACTAATCAGCATCTCTGTATCTAATATCCTAATACATTTATTCGAAATATCGAATTTGTTCATCTCTATTAATTAGTTCATCTCTTTATTTTAATAACTCTCCCTCTAATTCCTTATTTTATTCTTCTTAATTTTTTCTATGTAAATAATGAATCATTACATTTCATTTGAAAATTCCTCACATAATTTTTACACTCTTTCAAGTTCTTTACCAAAATTTTACCCTTATTCTTCATAAACTGTCTCTGCTTATTTCAACTAATCCCTCATAGCAGTTAATTTTTATTTCTTATCACCTAATTTTTATTTTAATGTATGATTTTGCTATTGTAATTCTTCGATTAATTTTTCAGAAGTCTCTGCTTTGATCTTGACTTCTTTAGTATTTACATCTCCCTTATTTAATGAATCCAACAATTATTTATTTTCTTATTCTAATGCTCTAATTTATTTATCTTTAGCTGATAACTTTCCTTCTAGTTCTTTATTAACTGTCATATATTCTTTAAGAGTGATCTAAGGAATAGTATAAAGAAAAGTACTTTTAACTCCTTATTTAATATTCTTATTCTCTCATATTTTTCTCTTTCTTACAAATCCCTAGCATTCAAGGTTTCCCTCAATCTGCTAATTTACTCTAATGATCCACTTTGCCTACGTCTTTCTCTTGAAGAATCGTCGCTGATGAAATAGAGAAAAGAATTACTCATCATCATTGAGTTTGCTTGGCCTTGATCTGCCAATAAAATATGTGACAGGTTATTGAGGAGCGGGTTCATATTACATGATCTAGTCGATCTACTGACTTGTTTTCTTGTAACGATCCATGAGTTTATTGACATTTCTCTCTAATCGGTTATCCATTATTTAAATTCAAAATTATTATAATTCAGGTTAACTTTATTTTCTTAATTCTTACGAATCAATCATTTTCACATCTGATTCTTCATGCTACACGTCTTGGAATGGGTTCTTCTCCTCTTCTGACAATTCCAAATTCAACTTTTGTGATAGATTGAATTCATCTTCATTTTATTCTTCCAATTTCTCTATATTGTTATCTATTTTCTTCTAATTCGATCTCAAATTGTGATCGACATCCTCCTCAATCAGATTAACAAATTCTGATTCCTTACGATTATTTATGATTAGTATTTCACTATTGGACATTTTTAGACTCTCAGGTTAAGCATCACCTAAATTGATATTCTATTGTTAATCTTCTAAATCATCTTCCTCTTAATTTACATCAAAGGGTGAATGTATTTATTATAAAAATATTCTTGATGACCTATTTTATCTTAAGATTAGAGCATAGAAATGATCAATCTCTATTTTACTTAATTAAATTTCCACTGAAGAAAGTACTTCCAAATAGGCCTAAATATATACTCTACATTTACATCGATTGTAATGTATCCACTAGTGTAAGTATCTGGATATTTCCTAATTAAAATGTCTGATATCTCATTCTTCTTCTTCATTATCTATTGATTGATATTATTCAATTATTCTATTGATAAAATTTAGTAGTTTTCCATCAAAGTTTTAAAGATACTTCTCACTCTAGCACTGGTTGTCGTTTCTGTTTCATTTTCAACATCTGCTAAATAAATAGCAGCCATTTCCACTTATTCAATTGATTTTAAACCAAAGATTCTATTAGATAGATTTTATTTCAATTATTATTAAGTTAATACCTCGTCTGTCAATAAATATGTTTCTACTTATTATAAAGATATTTTCAATCCAATCAAATTTAATTTGACTTGTCTAGCAATGGCTAAGATATCATTTTTGTCCACATTTATAAATTTCTTTTTTTACAATTCAATATCTTCTTATAATTACCCTTGCTCCTCAGGCGGTTAAGGACCATTGTTTTTTATTAGAATAGTCCTTTTGGGCTGATATTTTGATTGCTTTTCTAATTCATATTCTCTTTGCAAAGTTTCAAATTATCTCTTTTATTCAGCCATCCTTTTTTCTAAATTCTCTATTTATTCTTAATTATCTGCCTAAAGTTTTTGCATTTGATTTTCCAGATACTTGTTCTTCTGTCTTTCATTTCTCAAGTCGACCATTGCCTAATCATAGCCCAATTGTAATTGTTCCTCCATCTTCTTATTATCTTTCTGTTGAGGCCTTTCAAGAAATAAAGTATCTTTTTTTTTTAATTCTGCCATCTCTAATAGTAATTATGCATTCAAATTCTTGAGTTACTTATATTTATTTAAGATTGCATTATATTTAATGTTCATCTTATTGCAATTATTCTAAATTTAATAAATTTTCACTACTTATTATAATGTAACTGACTGTTCTAAGTGTGAAATTAATTATGTCATTTTCATATTGTCTTCACTTAAAGATATACACAATCCTTCAACATTATTTTTGTTCATCGGACTTTGCAATTGATTAATATAGGATATTTATTCCTATAACTATTGTTGCAATTTGATGTTATTGTCCTGCATTTACAGAAATTTATACCTCTAACTTTGTGATTTTCTCCAAAAACCCTTATTTTAATCTTGTATAATTCTTCAAAGGCGTACTTTCTTCTTTTTAAATGGATTGCACTTCTCTCTTGAAATATTAATTTTACGATTAAAACTATCGTAATGCTAATTTTAATTAATTGTTTTCTTATTTCAGATTTTAAATTTCCTCGTATAGACTTTCTTTGTCATGAATTATATATTTAGCTCTCATTTTACTGGCATCTGTATTGTCAAGCGTTCTATTTCTCGTAAATAAATTAAATCTATTCAATTTCGTAGAGGATTGCACTTAAGGTGATTTCTATATTTATGATATAGACAACATCCTTATATTATATAATTAATTATCAAATTACAACATTTAAACAAGCTTTGGAAATTACATGCATCTCATATGCTAGCAATGAAAACTTACTAAAAAATCAGAAGTCTTTCTATCCATCATAGATATTCCCACAAAACTAGCAATTTAGACAGAATTGAGAAAAATTATTTTGAAACATTCTCCTCAAAAATATGAAGAAATATAAAAGGGTAACAATAAATACAGATATTAAATGCTATCCTCATAAAATTGATTTTAGAATCAAAAGGAATCGTATAGTTAATTGATCTTTGTAATTAAGGGATAAATATATAGAGATATTTAAATTATTGATTAATAATTGGACTAATAACAATTATAGTTTATTCAAATATTTATTGAACTCACTACTCAATTAAAAAGTATTGTTAATTAATGTAATAGTTTGATCTCTCTTTTTTTAATTATTAGCAATTTCTCCTTATTAATAGCAGTAATAGAATGTTTGCTATTTCTTGGATCAAATATCTTCAAGAACATTAGATAATAAAATGTTGCTTGAAAATTAATACTAAGCGTTAGATTACAATAATTAGAATAATATATCAATTATAATTTATCATTAATCTATAAATAAATGAAAATACAAATTAGATGAAATGATTTAATTTATAAATATACATATCATTTTCCTAAACTTTTGATAACTTCTGTTGTAAATTGATCTGTTGTAGCATTTCCACCAATATCTTTAGTTTTAACATTCTTGACTTGGATAGTATGTTAAACAGCTCTACAAATTTAATCAGCAAAGTTTGGTAAACCTAGATGTCTTAACAAAAGAGTGGAAGAAACAAGCATAGCGGAAGGATTCACAACATTTTTACCTAGAATACATAATATTAGTACCTGCAATATCTCTTCCTGTATGTCTACAACCTTGAGAAAAGAGAGCATGATCTTTACCAATTGATGCTCCTGCAGCCATACCCACTCCCCCAGTGATACCAGCTACAACATTTTGTACAATTGATCCATACAGATTTGGCATAACCATCACATCGAATTGTGTTGGATTTTTGACCAATTACATGCAACAATTATCAATAATCATCTCTTCATATTTAATGAATGAATATCTTTGAGCCACTTCTCTACAGGCTTATAAAAACAGACCATCGACTAGCTTCATGATATTTGCTTTGTGAACAGCTGTGACCTTCTTTCTACCGCTAAGATGAGCAAATTCAAATGCGTATTCAGCAATTCTTAAGGATGCTTATTTTGTAGTCACTTTGATCGATTCAACTACTCCTGGATAGACTTCGTGTTCCACACCAGAGTATTCACCTGCGATAGTTAGCATTATAATAGATTACCTTCAGTATTTTCTCTTATCACCACTATGTCTGTATTATTATGTCTTTATACTATTCCTTCGAAAGAAAAGGCAAATGTAATATTGGAATACAAGTCTAAGTATTTATAGAACTTGTAATTGTCAGTGTATTTCTAATTCTTTTCTGTCATCACACCCAAAAGAATGCATTCATTTTTTCTTAGTTGCTTCTTAGATTCGTCATTCTCAAAATTGAAATTGTCCAACACATCGAATTTGATTGGAACATGCAATTCTTCAAAGATGGTTCTTACACTATCTAATAATTCTAATAATTTCTTACTTGTTATTTCAGGTCCGATTCCTACTCCAGGTATTAAAGTGACATTCTTTAAAGCACCTTCTCCAGGCTTTTATAAATAGTTTTAAGACCAAGCACCCCTGAGTTAATGATGTTAACGAAAAGCTGATCTAATACAATTTCTCATAATTAAATTTTTATAAAAATATTTGATATTATGATTTTGTATTTAAGAACCCCCATATCCTAGAATAATTCATATTATTATTATAAATTATTATTATATAATTTTATTATATATGGCATAACAAAATATATATAAATTTTATAACTCTATTCAGTTAATCATTTTACTTCATTTATCTCTAGCCATGCAAGTAAACAAACTAGCAATCCTCTAGAATACAGTTCTATTATTATTATCACTTTGTTATTAAGGAACGATTTGCTAGGGATTACAACTCGCTTGAGTTTCGTCAGAATACGAGTTTGAAGACTCCTCCACCTTCATCTAATTTAGATCTACTCTTGTTATAAATGGATGCAAAAGTATCTGGTTCAAAGTAATCCTCTCCTTTGGATTTGGATTCAACATTTTTTAAATTAAGTCTTTTGCAAATTGGTCTACAATCGTAAACCTTGGCTCTGTGAACAGTAGAATCTACTCCACCATTTCTGCTTCAGTACCTACCCTATCTTTATTTCGTACCTGATATTATTGGTTTCTTCTCAAGCATCCAATAGAGCAGGCATCCCAAACTCCAAATGTCAACAGAATAAGATTATGGAAAATTCCTTAAGATTTCTGGAGCCATGAACTCATATGTGCCACTAAAATTGCTAATAATGTCAATATGGGTAGCCAAACCAAAATCACATAATTTTACATTGTTTTTGTGATCTAATAACACATTGCTTGGTTTAATGTCTCTATGAATTATGCCCTGTGAATGTAAATATTTCAAGGCATTGCATAATTGTACTACTACCTATTTTGGATCTATTTACAGATCTGTTGTCAAATGTCCATGTTCTAAACTATATATCAATTACATACTTGCATATTCCAATATTAAAAATAAATCATCATCTTTCTCTAAAAATTGTAGCAATTAAATTATATTTTTATGTTTAAGTAGCTTATGAATTTTGAGTTCCCTGTTCCCAATATATTTGTTGATTTTTTTTATTGCAAAATTATATCCATTCTGTTATTTTAGGTAAACATACCCAAAACTCCCTGAACCTATCAAATTCATCTCTTCATTCAATTAACTTAAAGAGAGTTTTGGAACTAGTTCGAATTATCCATTACACACTAAATAATGGTATGCCTCCCTACCAAATTACAAATCATTATTTACCAATCAAAATCTCTACATTTTGATGAACAATAAAACACACTTGAACAACTATCACAAGTTATTTGATTTCCATTTAATATTGAATTATAAGGAATATTCTTGCTGCATTTCGAATTTTAGCAATTCATTTGAAGTTTCGGAAAGAAAATTTATTAAACTAAAATAACAAATACATTTTAAATGTATAGTAATTCATACACTTATAATCACAATTGGTATATATTCCAACTCTTTTTTCATCTATTCATTGCATCTCTACCATTTCTTAGATTAGAATTAGCTTTTTTCTATATGACTTCAGAATTTTATTTGATAATTATTTTCCTTTTACTTGTAATTACTATTATTTTCCTTAAAAAATTAAAATCCGTGAACTTTGATAAGTCTTTTAATTAAATACAAGAATTTTTTATAAACTAATTTAGAATTCCAATAATACTTTAGTTTATATCTCATTAGCCTTTTTCCACACATGTATTGGTTAATCTTTACATTAATTGCTATTATTTAAAATACAATTTTGATATAACAATTACTATTGAAAACAGTAAATATTTAAAGTTGTTTCATCTAATCAAATTGTTATGAGTATTTTATTAAACTTATTCAATAATATATACTTGTAATCAATTAAGTAGTTCTGATGATAAACAAATTTCTATAAAAGTGGTATATTTTTATGAATTATATCAAGAATGTGTATTTAATTGTCTTTTTTTTAATGAATAAGTGTTGGAAAACTTCTCAATTTTAATAAAATTCTAAATATCATTATATAAAATCTGAAGAAATCAATTTTTGTAATCTAAACATACTTGAGAAAATGATTGAAAACTTATAGTAAACTTTGTTATTTCTTATTAAAAGAAAGATATCTCTAGTAAATTAATTATTGATTTAGCTATAAATTTATATTTATTATAATAATTCAGATAAGTCTGAATACACATATGAACTCAACACCTGTTGGAACAAGAGTCAGAAATAATAGAGAATCAATGTCAAATATAACTATCAATAAACTACTGCTTCCGAATAATTTAAAATTGAAGAAATCTCATTAGAATTCTTAGAGTCAGCAAATTTTGGATTAACAAATAGATGAAAATGTATTTTATATTCCGAAATAAACTTTGAGAAGAGCTAAATATTCAGAATAAAATAGTAAACTGCTTTCTATTATTCTTAGTAATGACAAGCTCAACAGCAGGAAAATCATTGCAATCCCAACTAATTGGTAAGTTTTTGAATGAAAATATCATAAAATTCCATTAAATAAAGTCTCGAAAGTAAATTGCCATTAAAGACTTAGTATCATCTTCAAAAACCTATCACGCAACAAAGAAAGATGGGAATATAAACACAGAACCAAATTAAGTTAGATAATCTCTCCCTTTTATGCCTCAATTGAAATCATCCTAAATAATTGATGATCAATATAAATTCACTTTTTATAGTCCGAAGACTTAGGAGAATAAACTTAGATTGCCTAAAGAATTCTAAATTCAACCCTGTAGTAAGAAAAAATATTTTATATGAGTAAAGCAATGAATCTAATAATTATATATATAATATAATTTTTAATTGCAAAATCTTCAAGAATTTCATGTCTGCTAAGAAAATAACATCTCCGCAAACTAATAGATGTCACCCCACCAGCAGAGGCCATGATATTAAAACCATTTAAAAATTAGAATTTTTTACAAGTACAAATGCCAAAATAAATAAGGTATTCAAGTATAAGGGTTATTAGTTATCAGAGCAGTAAACATCAGTTAACTTCTGTTACAGAACAAATACAAGTGAACTGCTTGACAAATAAGGTCTCTTTAAAAAATGGTCAAAATAATGATAGAGAAAAAATAATTAATTAATTACTACAGGAGAACCTAAAATTGAAGGAATAGAATGATCAGAAAAATAAATTAATAGAGATGTTGATTGATGAAAGAACAGATATAAAAAGAGTTACAAGTCTTCATATTCCTCATATTCCTCATGAAAGAGATATTTAACAGTCAAAAACAAATTTTAGACTATAAAGTCCAAATCATATGGAATTTACATTTTATAAAAGTCCTAGTAGAGGGTTACCCAAAGAATTCTAAATAACTCCTTCTCGGAAAATGTTTTTTTGAGAAATAATAAATACTGATATTTTCATAAATGTTTGCTCTATAATTATGCAAATTCAATAAAATATCATCATAAACCATTATTTAAATATGGTAACAAGAACTAAAAATGAATTTTAAACACTAGTAAAATCAGTAATTAATTAAATTAGTTATAAATAAAAAAATTGATTCATATTACTAATGCTTAATTTTTTATTATATAATTAATTATAACAATAGAAACTCTAAATATTTTAAACTAAAAACTAAATTCTCTAAATATTAGACAAAATATTAAAATTTTCAAACTAATTTTTTGAATGGACAGGGATTAGGAAACAAAAAAGTTGCGCCGTTAAAGCGAATTATAAAATTTACAATGCATTTCTTCAACTGATGCAAAAATGGAAGAACTTGATTCATTTTGGAACTATAATCTTAAGTAGAGTTGCTCTGTTAATATAGAGGATCTATTCTAGATTTAAATGGAGGACAATAGTACTCTTGAATAAATAGCTTCAAAGATGAAAATATTCTTAAAACCACAAATTGAAAATGTAAAATTTAACTTTATGATTAGTTTTTAAAAGTGAATCGAAGAAATGTTAAACTAATCAAATATCCAAAAGCATAATGGAACACCAATTTGAGTATTTAGAAAAAGGATGTCAATTAATTATACTTCTCCGATTAATAGGCCGTATTTCAAACAAATGAAAATTAAGTTATTATTCACAATATTGCGCCATAATTAATACATTAATATACAAATTATTTAAAAATAGATCAAAATATTAAAGTATAAATGTGTATCTAAAATAGAGATAAGAAACACAAGATCTAAATTTTAAGTACAACTTTACTTCGGAATTAAGAGAAAAATATAAACTTGACATTCTCAAAGTCAACAAAGAATTATGGAGATCTTAAGAAGGGATCAATTAAATGATTCTGCTTAATAAGAAATATGCCCTAAATCAAATGGACTTTAGTAAGATTATTATAATTAAATTCTAGTTTAAATTTATTCTTAATATTTATATTTAATTGAAAAAAAGAATATTTCAAAATTAACTTTAAATGAAATTTTTGATTACCTCTAACAATAACTAATTAAAAAGAATGTAAACATAGAAATAAATCTAAATTCATTAATATAGATCTACCTACAACTTTAAAACAAGTAGTTTTCTCAAATTAAGCAAACAATATTCTAAAAAATTAATTTCATTTAACAATTTGATTTAACCGCAATTTAGAATCTATCATTTAAATCATTTAGAACAAATAGATATATAGAAGCAGACTTAGCATATATTTGCAATTCATGCTCATAATTCTTAAATTAATGTACTTGCACATTCATTAACAAATTGGCTTAAATAAGAAACCTATTAGACTTTTGCAGCATTGTAAATTATAAGGGACCCTCTAGAAAACCTGCTTGGTACTATGATATTTTAAAAGCTAATGTATAAAGAAGTTGCGGTGAAGGGTGTTACAAAAACTAAAACAATTTTGAGTTATTAAAAAAGAAACCGAGTAATAATTAGTTGATTGAAGAATATTAACCAATAAAAATTGATAGAGATCCATGCTTATTAACTTAAATCTATAATTAGGATTGTTTGTCTATTTTTATACAAGCAAGATATCGATACAAGGAAATAAAAGAACAATACTTATAAACAATAAAATAAATACAAGAAAATCAAGATTAAGAGGCACTAATTAATTATCCTTTTAATAATGCAAATTTATATATTCCATGTTCTCATAAATAGGATTTTAAATGTCAAAATTGCAATTGTGATTAATTTTGCTCAAAATACTGTGATTGTTAATAAGGTTGCTGTACTAAAAAGCTGTAAGGATGTACATGTAAAGAGAGATGCTCTATTGATAGTAAATGTTCTTGTAGAATCGACAATGTGGAATGTGATCCTTTAATATGCAAATGCTGTAATGTTGATTCAAATTTTGTTTGTTCCAATATCCAGATTTTAATTAACAATGTCTAGCCTACTTTATTGGGAAGATCTGGCGTTTGTAACGGGCTTGGAGTATTCGCAAGAAATTATATAATGAAGGATGAATTAATAATTTTATATATTGGAGAAGTACTAATTGATGATGAAGACGAAATTCGAGATCAATTTGATGATACATTTACATTTTATAACTATTAATTAAATGAAGATAAATATTCATTGGAAAGTAGATTTTGTGGAAATGAAAGCAGATTTATTAATCACAATAGTTAAAATTTAATGAATTGTAAAACCAGACAGATATTTTCTTCAGGTACTAAAATAATTTCATTTTAGGAAAATTTCAACTAGCAATTTATGCTCTTACAGAAATTTCTCCATAACAAGAGATATTGTTGAATTATAATGAAGGCGATCAAATCAATAAAGATCTAAATAATTGGGTTGACATCAACTCTTAGTATTGGAATTATAAGCAAACTACTTTCATTGGATAAAAATGATTTATAATTTTTGTGATTATTTAAAGTAATATCATTAAAATTAATTATCCTTCAATTTTAGGGATTAAACGAGAGCTTCTCATAGGCAGATAGATACTTTCTTAAATGAGTGAGAGAGTTATTGCAAATATAAAGTAACTAGTAATTATATATTTAATTATTTACTTAATATTTTTGAATTAAAACTTGAATCAGTTAGAGTAACCTCTTTGTGAAGTTTTCTTGTTTGAAATGATAGAGATTGACTACCAAATGCACTATGTCTTCATATTTTGTTTGCTGTTCAAGTAGACTCTATTCTCTCATATTACAAAATTCAATAATTGTTTTTAAGTTCGCTTTTTTTAAAGCTTAATAATCTTCCTATTCCAAAGGGACATAACCATAACAGATATTTTTATTGAGTTAAAATACCATCTGTTTTAGTTTAGCAAGACCATCAGAGAAAATGAGTAGGGCATCTTTATGGTATTATACTAAAATTAGATATTACTACTGTTTACATTGACAATTTAAGTCAGCTCTATAAACTGGACTAGAAAACTCACTCTTTGTTATTATGTGGTATTAATATTGAATTTAAGAGTCATTAATGTTGGTAAGGAATTTTGATTATGATATCCCATCCTTATTTTTCATTCGAACTCTTCTTTAAAATTGACCCATTGAAATCGAAGACCCAGAAATGTAAATATCGAAATTCTGTGGGTTTACACATTGAAAACATATTTTTCTGTGGTTCCATACGTCATTTGAATTCTTATTAGTAACTCTGTTAGGCCCTGATTCCCATTATATTTTTTAAACTTTTTCATACTGAGAAATAAAATATTTATATTCCATCAAATGATAAGCCACTTCAGCTGTCCAAATATCGTTCTAAATATGAAAAAAATTATACCTGAGTCCAAGTCATTCGAATTGCTTGTTCTGGATTCCATTGTCCCATATATTTTGATTTGCCAGAAATATACAAGGCCTGACCAAATTCAGTCTTATAATGGATTTATAATCGGATCATATTTACTATTTATTATTAATTACAAAGGATTTATTTTAGTTGGTTATGATGATAATAATAATACGCAAATTTTACACGAGCAATTTTTATAAAAATGATATAATATGAAATATTAAAAAATAATATAAAAATTGTATAATATCCTAATTCAATAAGTAAAAACTGATTAGATATTTGGTTTTGGTGATTTCAGATTTCGAGAATGATCTAATCATGCATTTAAAATTTATCTATATATCTTTATAATCAATTATATATTCATGATATCTGAGATACTTTTATCTTTTTAAGATTATTCTTAATTTATTATATAATTTCTAATAAACATATTTCCATTAATTTTTGTAAATAAGTATAAATCTATAATTTTGTTTGTTTATCAATCCTCGAGCTTCTTTCTATTATTAATTCATTTAATGAAGACGCACTCTTAAAAAACATCTAGAGCCAGTACAATAAATCATCATTCACCTTGTTTTTTTGCTTTAAGTAATCCTTATATACCACCATGAACTGTTCCTTTAACTCCAAAGATAACGATGCTATTTCTGCCTCAGGTGTAAACCTATATAACACAGTCATCTATAGATATAAATATGACACACTTTATCGATTGCAGCAACAGCATTTTTGAATAGAGCTGCCTTATATTTATGTTCTGGTTCTGAATTAAATATCTTAGGCTTAAACATTACATATTAGGTAATGAGTCCCCCTTTTACAAGCAATACATTCCATCTTTTTATTAGAAAACTCACCTATTATATTGTATTATAATCACCTTCTCCTCTAACTTATCAATGTGGTGGATTTATTCAAGCGATTCATTGAGTGCTGGTTTGCAATCGTTCAATCTATAAGGATTCAATTAGCATAAGTCCAAACATTACTAACATCTTTCTATAAATTTTTCAATGTTCTTGCTCACCTTTCCCAATGAGTTTAGTAGAATGATGGTCTTGGTATAGCATTCTGCTTATTCAAAATGAGAATTTGAATGAGCACCTTTCCGAAATAGAATAAGAGCGTTGCCTAGAGTAATGTTGTTACTTGTCTCTTCTTATAATTCAATCAAGAATTGATCAATTTTTTAAATCATAATTTAATTATATTTTTATTGCATTTATGATATCATTATCTGCATATCGTTTATATGCACAGCCTTTTGTCTGGATTCTTTATACTAAAGTTATATTTAAAGCAAAACAATTGATAAATTCGATTGCGAGAATATATAAAAATAATGTTATATTTTATTTCCCAAAAAATTAATAAAAATATATTTATTTATTCAAAAATCTCTTGCAAATTAATTCAATACTGTTCTTCTAATAAATTGAAGCAAGAGCTTATTGTAATCAATTTTTGGTTTGCCTTAAAGTGTGTATTTAATTTAAGGGCTTATTGCAAAATTTGAATATGATATATGTTAGTTTAAATTACCATTTTTTAAATATAATAGCAGATATTGAAGCCAAATCAATAATATTGATCAAATTTTAGAATGGCTCTATTGATTTTCTCTTTATTCATATATAGAACTTATATTTCATAAATTATTCTTAAATTATATACCCTTTAGTTGGAGTGTTCAAAGCAAATAAAGTGATTAAGTAGTTGTGAATTATAATTATCAATGAAATCTATAATATTATAATAGTACTACAGGTTGAGAATATTTAATAGCATTCATTATAAAAAGTTCATAATTATTAATAAAAAACGAAATATGGATATTAGATTAAGGCAGCAATCAGCCATGACCTATTAAGAATACTTAAACTATTTTAATAAAGAGCCAGATTCTCCTCGAATTCAGTAATAATATTTTTAAACAGGATAGCCCCAAGGATAGTCCAGTAGAACCTTTATCAGATTTAGAGTTGAGTCCTGTTTAGGAGAAACATCGAAATAAGCTAACAGTGTAGAGCTGTAAAGTCATCAAAATTAATTCAAAACTATGATTATCAACTTTATATAGTTAGGTATGTTCAACTAAAAAAGAATTTATTTTAAGATAAGATATGTAAAAATATATGTGACTAATGGATATTGGTAAGATCATCACTTTTAAATACAGTTAAAGCTTATTCTCTAATTCTAAGCTCTTTAGTGGGTGTATTCTTTAAATTATTGTAGATATGGTTTCTCTGCATATATTAAATTTTGTAATTTAAGTTTTGCTGTCTATAGTTTTCATCAACTTCTTATAGTCTCTAAATTTATTTTATTAAATCTGTCCTTCTTATTTCATTTAGGTCTTATTTAAGTCTCACTTTATGCTGTCAATTCAACATTAAATTTATTGTGTTATCTTTTGAATTCAGCAAATTTAGCATCTAGTTATTCAAGATTACTCTTAGTGATCAGCTTAAACATCAGCATCCGCATTTGTTTAAGTTTTATTGAATTATTAATGCTCTCCTGAATTCATTATTAGCACTGACAATTTAGCAGATGATTACTTAATCAGAGGAGTTTAATTGAAAATCTACCTAATTAAAGCTTAGATCATAAGAGCATATATTGATTTAAGCTATGATCAATATTCTTCAATAAATTTTAATCACTTAAGTTAGAAAATGAGTAGATTAGTAAGTGATAAAGAAGGACAGGATAATTTTCTAAAGCAGTTGCTGTAAAACTTATTTCTACGACTTAAATTTCAAAGCTCTCTTGTTTTTATTGACTTCTAGAAACTGATTACTCATAGTTTTTTATTGGTTTCTTAGTATTCTTGAGTTTAATGAATTCTATTTTTAAGTTATTCTCTTCTTGATTAATGTGAGCTGTTCAAAGTACTTTATGCATGTTTATGTCATAATTTTATTTTATAGTCTTAACAATTATTTGCATCCTAATATCTTATTCAAGACTAAGAACTGATGTTTGGTGTTAGTATGCTTTATCTTAAGGTACAATTCTAAATCATCTACCTCATCTTATAGGTCATAGTTATGTTCATGAATAGAATCCAACTATTCTTGTACTGGTTCTTAAACCATTAGTGAAGTTCAACCAAATAAAAGTGTGACTTCCAAAGGCACTCTTTTTCAATTCAGTTGTTATTTCAACAGTTTCTTTTTCTATATTTTAGCAGAGTATGTAATAGCAATTAACACTATAAGCAACACTTTTTTCATTAAAATAATTAAGGAAAATATAGATAGAAATTATAGTAACAAAACGACTATCATATATTCAAATTGGCTATTATTAAAAAAGCATTTAGAAATGAACTTTTTGAAAAGCTCAATCAATCTATTCAACAATTTTAATACATTTTTATTTTCAAAAACAAGTCAATTTATTAAAATATTTACTTTTATATTTCTATCCTCAGTAAAAATTCAAAATCTCATAGGATAATTAATTTAGATTATTTTTTATTTAGAAGCTTATCTTAATATAAAATGTTGAAATCTTGTTCATTTGTAATAAATAATTAATTTATAAAATTATTAAAAATTCACCATATCATATTTTTTTTAAAGGCAGCTCTTTTCAGTATTTCATTCAAATTAATTTTATCAATATTTTCTCAAATCTCTTATTAAAGTACCTTTAAAGAAACAAATTTAAACAACCTTTCTCATCTAACAATGGGTTCTCTTTAAATATATATATCAGATAATCGAATAAGTTCTAAAAGTTAATTAAAATTTATATTTCAACTTATATAACTTTTAAAGCTATTATCAAATCAGCTGTTATTAATTAATTATGAATTGTGAATCCTATTCAACTGTGGTTTATTCAATTTTCTTTGATAAATTTCTACATCATTAAATTTGATGATAAAATTTGCCATATTCATCAAAATGTAAAATGATTACTTTATCAATTAATTTCTTCTCAAGAAAATCTTCCAATTCATATAAATTTTAATTTAATTATTTATGCCTCATTGTGGAAGCAAAAAATAATTCCTTTGGTTACATTAATTAATAATATCAAATAAAGACCTTTATTCTTAAACTTGAATTGTGACCATAACCTAGTATATTTACCAAATAAGCTGCTTATACAGAAAACAAAAAAGCCTTTAAAAGAAACTTACAATTAGTAAACACAAAGATCTCATTATGCAATTGCTCTTAGCTTACCTGTTAAATATTAACTTTGTATTAATACAGCTTGTATTATTGAAAATAAAAGGTAATATCAGAGAAAGGAGAGCAACAAGTAGATAATAAACATGAGCAGTTTTTTTGATAAGAAATTTCAATAAAATAAACTTTTGATTTCTAGGCTATTACTTACCTCTTTAAAAGCTCACTATATTCTTAAATTAACACATAATACTACTGAAATGCCTTCAAAACAATAATTTATTGCTTGTCTTCTTGATTAACAACTAATCCACAGAGAAAAATGATAAGCCTTACTCCATTTATTATATTAGAATATTTTTTTTAAACAGAAGCAGAAAGATGAAATTTATATAAGAATAAAGTCAAACCCAACAGAATGTAAAGCATGTTGTTAAAAGTTATCGAAATAACCTTAGTTATTTTTCACAATAAAATTTGATACAAGCAGATGGATAGAATTTGAACATTTTAGGCTTAGATAGAAGATGGATTAGTTATTGTATTGTAGATAAATAGGATATCGTAAGACAAATACTAGAATAAGAGATCGACCAAGAAAAGGTTTGCTAATGATTTATGTAAGTGAAGGTAAATCAAATAACTAGTGAAGAGTTTAATAAAGATGTTCATAATTTACTCAAAGTTTACAATCATATTATGATATATATTTCAGTTATATTATTAAAAATATACCTGAATAATTTAGATTAAAAGAAATTTAACTCAGGATAAAGGCTTGGTTATTGATAGTAACAATTATATCATTTTTAATAATTCTATGATATCAAGGAATATGAGATTGAATTGGAGGTTAGATCATAATTATATCACTTAAAAAATAAATAGGGAACCACATATAAATCTCCATAAAAATTGCCATTTTATTCAAACATTGTATTGCTTGGAACCGATTCTGTTTTACTCAATTAAAAGGATTCTCTTGAAGTCTGCACACACTTTAATAAAGAATATGAGATAAATGTAAATAGAAGATAGAAATACAAGTTACCTTAGATCGATATGGGATAAAAGTTGAAAAGCCAACAGAGCCTCCACAATTTAGCTTTCCTCATCTTTTAAGTTTCCATATTAATGAAAGTAGGTAATCTTCATAAAAAATTGTAGAATTCGTATTAAATTTGTTAATTTTCTAATTTAAGTAATATAATACAGATTATTTAGAGAATTCTAAATCTAAAAAATATTGTCAGAACCTTAAATAAGGAAATAGTCTTACTATTTATGTGTATATTAGATCGATATGAAAATCTAAGCCCAATAAAAATTTTATTCTTAATTTACTAAATTAATAAACTTCTATAGAGCTTAAAGTCTTTCTAGCAAGTAATATTGATTCACGATTCTTTTTTTTCTGCAACTTCATGATTATAAAATATAGCATGATGCTTATTTTCACAATAGGTATTAAGCAAGTATTTCAATAATAAATAAAAACGGATTATAATATTTATTATGAATAAATTTTCATTAGTCTTGCTACTTATTGTCTTCGCAAGCTCTTCTGATTTGGAAAATTAGATTTCTTTAGGAAGAGGTACTCTTTTAACTAACAAGAATAGAGTTAAAATTCTAAGAAGCAATACATCTGAGTCCAAATCGGTTCACATGTGAAATGGATCCGAAATTTTATGACTTTATTATAATGGAACTATCAAAATGGTCAGATATTATTGATAGAAAGCCACAACTAATGAAGGATTTAACAGTTATTGAATAAATAATTAAATTAGTAGATAAAGCTAAATATATAGATGCTGCATAATAAGGTACACTAATTTAACTTAAGTAGAAATGTTTATTTAAATAACTCAAAGTCTTTCAGCTTCTATAAGAGAGATTTCAATGGCTGAAATAAAAAATCAATGGGCGTAATTTAACATTGATGAGGTCTTACAATAGATGAAAAAATTATCAGCATTAACAAATGTTTAGGAAAAAAGCTTGATGGGAGATTAAATAGTGGGTCAATTATAGATCATGGAGAAATAAATAAACATCTACTTAAATGAATGTTAAGGCTATTCAAGCAGCGCTGAACTTTAAGAAAAAGTATAACAACTAAAAAATTAAAAAAATAAATGTGGGTGGTCATATGACAATGAATTTTAAGGTTCGACCAGATTGCCACCAGGAAGATCAGATTAGCCAGAATCCTCTGATCCTTAGCATGATACACAATCAGTTCATTAGTAAGCTGCTAATCAAGACAAACCATTTTAATCAAATCCAAATTATGAAGGAAATTAAAAGGAAAATAAATAATAGTCAACTAGATTACCACCAGGAAGATCTGATTAGCCAGAATCTACAGACCCTAAGCATGATACTTAATCAGTTCATCAATAAGCTGCTAATCAAGATTAACCATATTAAGCAAATCCAAATTATGAGGGAAGTCAAAAGGAAAATAAGTAATAGTCAACAAGATTACCACCAGGCAGATCAGATCAACTAGAATCCTCTGATCCTAAGCATGATACTTAATCAGTTCATTAATAAGCTGCTAATCAAGATAAACCATTTTAATCAAATCCAAATTACGAAGGAAGTCAAAAGGAAAATAAATAATAATCAACAAGGTTACCACCAGGTAGATCAGATTAACCAGAATCTTCAAATCCATAGCATGACACTTAATCAGTTCATTAATAAGCTGCTAATCAAGATAAACCATTCTAATCAAATCCAAATTACGAAGGAAGTCAAAAGGAAAATAAATAATAATCAACTAGATTGCCACCCGGAAGATCTGATTAGCCAGAATCTTCAGATCCTAAACATGATACTTAATCAGTTCATCAATAAGCTGCCAATTAAGACAAACCATTCTAATCAAATCCAAATTATGAAGGAAGTTAAAAAGAAAATAAATAACAATCAACTAGATTACCACCAGGAAGATCTGATCAACCAGAATCTTCAGACCCTAAGCATGATACTTAATCAGTTCATTAATAAGCTGCTAATTAAGATTAACCATTTTAAGCAAATCCAAATTATGAAGGAAGTCCAAAGGAAAATAAATAACAATCAACTAGACTGCCACCAGGAAGATCTGATCAACCAGAATCCTCTGATCCTAAGCATGATACTTAATCAGTTCATCAATAAGCTGCTAATCAAGATTAACCATATTAAGCAAATCCAAATTATGAGGGAAGTCAAAAGGAAAATAAGTAATAGTCAACAAGATTACCACCAGGCAGATCAGATCAACTAGAATCCTCTGATCCTAAGCATGATACTTAATCAGTTCATTAATAAGCTGCTAATCAAGATAAACCATTTTAATCAAATCCAAATTACGAAGGAAGTCAAAAGGAAAATAAATAATAATCAACAAGGTTACCACCAGGTAGATCAGATTAACCAGAATCTTCAAATCCATAGCATGACACTTAATCAGTTCATTAATAAGCTGCTAATCAAGATAAACCATTCTAATCAAATCCAAATTACGAAGGAAGTCAAAAGGAAAATAAATAATAATCAACTAGATTGCCACCCGGAAGATCTGATTAGCCAGAATCTTCAGATCCTAAACATGATACTTAATCAGTTCATCAATAAGCTGCCAATTAAGACAAACCATTCTAATCAAATCCAAATTATGAAGGAAGTTAAAAAGAAAATAAATAACAATCAACTAGATTACCACCAGGAAGATCTGATCAACCAGAATCTTCAGACCCTAAGCATGATACTTAATCAGTTCATTAATAAGCTGCTAATTAAGATTAACCATTTTAAGCAAATCCAAATTATGAAGGAAGTCCAAAGGAAAATAAATAACAATCAACTAGACTGCCACCAGGAAGATCTGATCAACCAGAATCCTCTGATCCTAAGCATGATACTTAATCAGTTCATCAATAAGCTGCTAATCAAGATTAACCATATTAAGCAAATCCAAATTATGAGGGAAGTCAAAAGGAAAATAAGTAATAGTCAACAAGATTACCACCAGGCAGATCAGATCAACCAGAATCCTCTGATCCTAAGCATGATACTTAATCAGTTCATNAGGTAATCTTCATAAAAAATTGTAGAATTCGTATTAAATTTGTTAATTTTCTAATTTAAGTAATATAATACAGATTATTTAGAGAATTCTAAATCTAAAAAATATTGTCAGAACCTTAAATAAGGAAATAGTCTTACTATTTATGTGTATATTAGATCGATATGAAAATCTAAGCCCAATAAAAATTTTATTCTTAATTTACTAAATTAATAAACTTCTATAGAGCTTAAAGTCTTTCTAGCAAGTAATATTGATTCACGATTCTTTTTTTTCTGCAACTTCATGATTATAAAATATAGCATGATGCTTATTTTCACAATAGGTATTAAGCAAGTATTTCAATAATAAATAAAAACGGATTATAATATTTATTATGAATAAATTTTCATTAGTCTTGCTACTTATTGTCTTCGCAAGCTCTTCTGATTTGGAAAATTAGATTTCTTTAGGAAGAGGTACTCTTTTAACTAACAAGAATAGAGTTAAAATTCTAAGAAGCAATACATCTGAGTCCAAATCGGTTCACATGTGAAATGGATCCGAAATTTTATGACTTTATTATAATGGAACTATCAAAATGGTCAGATATTATTGATAGAAAGCCACAACTAATGAAGGATTTAACAGTTATTGAATAAATAATTAAATTAGTAGATAAAGCTAAATATATAGATGCTGCATAATAAGGTACACTAATTTAACTTAAGTAGAAATGTTTATTTAAATAACTCAAAGTCTTTCAGCTTCTATAAGAGAGATTTCAATGGCTGAAATAAAAAATCAATGGGCGTAATTTAACATTGATGAGGTCTTACAATAGATGAAAAAATTATCAGCATTAACAAATGTTTAGGAAAAAAGCTTGATGGGAGATTAAATAGTGGGTCAATTATAGATCATGGAGAAATAAATAAACATCTACTTAAATGAATGTTAAGGCTATTCAAGCAGCGCTGAACTTTAAGAAAAAGTATAACAACTAAAAAATTAAAAAAATAAATGTGGGTGGTCATATGACAATGAATTTTAAGGTTCGACCAGATTGCCACCAGGAAGATCAGATTAGCCAGAATCCTCTGATCCTTAGCATGATACACAATCAGTTCATTAGTAAGCTGCTAATCAAGACAAACCATTTTAATCAAATCCAAATTATGAAGGAAATTAAAAGGAAAATAAATAATAGTCAACTAGATTACCACCAGGAAGATCTGATTAGCCAGAATCTACAGACCCTAAGCATGATACTTAATCAGTTCATCAATAAGCTGCTAATCAAGATTAACCATATTAAGCAAATCCAAATTATGAGGGAAGTCAAAAGGAAAATAAGTAATAGTCAACAAGATTACCACCAGGCAGATCAGATCAACCAGAATCCTCTGATCCTAAGCATGATACTTAATCAGTTCATCAATAAGCCGCTAATCAAGATTAACCATATTAAGCATCTCCAAACTATGAAGGAAGTCAAAAGGAAAATAAATAATAGTCAACAAGGTTACCACCAGGTAGATCAGATTAACCAGAATCTTCAAATCCATAGCATGACACTTAATCAGTTCATTAATAAGCTGCTAATCAAGATAAACCATTCTAATCAAATCCAAATTATGAAGGAAGTTAAAAAGAAAATAAGTAATAGTCAACTAGATTGCCACCTGGAAAGTCAGATTAACCAGAGTCCTCTAACCCCCTACATGATCATTAAACAGCACATTAATAAACAGCAAATCAAGAAAATAAATTATAAGGAAACCTTATACATGATGAAAGCAAATCAACTTCCACAAGATTGCCTCCTGGTAGATATGATCAACCAGAATCATCTAATCCAATTCATGATAAATAAACTTCTCATCAACAAGCTGCAAATTAGGATAAACCATTTTAATCCAATCCTAACTATAAAGATGCTTCTGCAACTGATGAATCTTCTGCAAAACCCACTCATAATTCGAACAATTAACATGTCACTGTTAATTCAGCAGGAAATTCAAATTCCCATGCTGGAATTTACGAAGAACCATTCCAAGGTAATCCAAATTATAAGGAGGAAAAACCAGTGAAAATAATTGAAGATGAAGGTTTTGGATCTGGCTTACATAATGCTTATGATGAAAATGAATGTCCATAAGGAGAAGAAGATGATACTCCAATCAATTATGAAGAAGAAGAGGTACCAGAATAACCTGAACCTGAAGATTAAGAAGCTCCTGAAGAAACTGAGAAAGAAGACTCAAAACCAGAGGAAGAATAAAAAGGCGAGGAGGAGGAAAAACCAAAATAAGAACCAGAAGTTTAGAAGCCTAAGGAGGAAGAAAAATAACCTATTCCAGAAATTCCTCCTGATGATGATGAACCTCCAGTTGAAGGAGAGGTTATAAAAACAGAGGGAGTTGGCTCATCAGTGGATGGTAGAGTAGGCTAACAAGTTTAAAATTCTTAAGAATAAGAAGGGGAAGAACCTGAAGAAATTGATGTAGAAGTAGATGAAGAGGTTGATGATGGCAAAGGAGGTAAAAAAATAGTCAAGAAAATTATAAAAAAGGCTGTCAAAAAAAATAAATAGAGATCTGCAAAGCTTGTAAAGGGTTCAAAAAGAACATAGAAAAAATCAACAAAGCCAGGGTCGAAATAGAAGGTCATAAATAAAAAAGCTGGACAATAAAAAAAAAAAGTAAAGTCTAAATCAGGAGGAAATGGGGATGGAGAAGAATATTGGGAAGAAACTGAGGAAACATTTGAAGTAACAGAAGACGGCAAGGAAACTTTAGTTTCCTCAACAACAAAATCATCTGCATAAAAAAAATTACTTTTTAATGCTATTGGTGATACTTCTATTGATTTGAATATTTCAAATATAAATAACGAAGAAGATAATTCTGTAGAAGATTATTATTAATAGGATACCTTTTATGAAGAATTAGATGATAGAATTATATATTATGAATATGATCCAGTTGATAAAGTTTTTAGATAGGCTGATATAATTTTAAAGCCTTAATAATAAAGATCTTTGATGATATCAAATTGGGGTGATCTTTTGGATTATGTTACTGATTTACCAGAAAGTGAGTAAGATTAAGATAAATCAAGTTCAGGTGATCAAAAAGAAACAAATACCATTTCTGATGAAAAATAACAAAATGACAAACAAGTTACATAAAGTAAATAAGAAAACAAGGATTAATAGTAATAATAGTAATAATAACAATAATAAGCATCACAATAGTAATAATAACAAGAATAATAATAATAATAATAATAATAATAATAATAATAATAATAATAATAATAATAATAATAATAATAATAATAATAACAATAATAATAACAATAACAATAACAATAACAATAACAATAACTACAAGAACAAAAACAACAACAACAATAACAATAGTCAGAATAGTAATAATAATAATAATAACAATAACAATAGTCAGAATAGTAATAATAATAATAGTAATAATAAAGCTAGCCTTAGAATCAATAACCATAAGAGTAGTAAAAATAATAATAGGACTAAGGAGAGAAAGATAAGTAAAATGTTAAAATATCTTAATAACAAGAATAATAGCAATAATAGAGCTAATAGCCTACTGAAGTGAAAAAATAAGAAGATAAAAGTTAAGATTCTAAAAAGCAAGGTTAGGCTTAATAAACTAAGGAGAGTTCTTTTGGTGGTGCTATTCAAGATCTCTTAAAGGATGAAAAACAAGCCTTAAAAACTGATTAAAATGAAAAACCAAAACAAAAAGTAGAGCATGATCATGAAAAATCAATAAAGATTAGCTCAATTAAGGAAGAATATAACCCAAATGAACCAACCTAATATGTACCTCCAAAACATAAAGTTAATACAAGGCCTGCAAAAGAAAAAGTTGTTGTACCAGTATCAACTAAATATGTTTCAAGTTCTTTTGATGGGGAACCAGCAGAACAATATGAATTTGCTGATAGAGAAATGCTTTAAGACTCTGATGAATATGGTTATGGTTTTTGGTTAAGATACACTGACAATTTCCCTAAGAAACACTCACGATAGCCTCAATAATATTATTTTATATCAAGATTAACCTCGAATTAGGAATATAAAGATCATACATTTTATGGAGATAGAACCCTCTCAGTGTTTTTATTAGAAAATACTTTTGTCTTTTCCACATATGATCATGGTGATAAAAAGAAAATAAAAGATTAAGTAGTAGCCTTGAATGAAGAATTAGAAAGTATGTGGTACTTCATTACATTTTCTTACAGTTTGGCCAAAAAATCAGCAGTTGGTTATGTAGTGGGATATGGTGATAATGGTAAAGTGTTAAAAACAGAAATTCATTGTTAGCATGTGCCTCCTACCTACTTTAAATTAATAATAGGAGGAAAGCATTTTGCATATGAGGGATTTAATGGATAATTTGCAAATATCTTTTATGATATTGATGCCCCAGCCTTTGTTGATTCTGAAGATAAAATATATCAGCTCATAAAAACAATTAGTAATGCTCCTTAAGCAGTTAGCAGTTTAACTGATTTAGAGATTTTAACAAATCCAAGGTCCTTTGGGGCAAATAATAAAGGTGATTCTGTTGTATTAGATCCATAAGAGTCAAATCTAATAATAGAGGAGTATAGTTTTGCAGGGTGGTTTAGATGGGTAGATGATTTAAAGGTGGATGAGTCAAACACATTCTAAATATTTAATTTGAGATCCACAGATAAAAAGTAGCCAAATAAAGGAGTGTTAGGAGATCGTTCATTGGAAGTTCATTACACTTATGGTGGAGGAGCTAAAAGCACAGTTTACTTTAATACTTATACAATTCAAGGAAACAAAGCCAAAGGAACATCATATATTTCTAAAACAGTTGAATCACCAAATTATACTTGGACATATGTTTACTTTGGTTATGATAATGATTAAATAAAAGCGTATGGAGCATTGATTAGACCAGGATAAGCTGATGAAATCTTATTTGATCCCGTTCAACATAAACTTGTAACTAAATTGCACTTTACTATTGGAGGTGATGACCAAATTTCATCATTCAATGGCAGAATAGGATATGTTGGTGTATATTTGGGACCAGGTGCTTATAAGTCAAGTCTTAATTTTGGTTAATAATTTTTCTATGGAGACGGTGCTATTGGTGTCTATCAATTAGTCAAACCAATTTCATTTTAGGATGATGCCTAGGAGCCAAACGTTATTAGGGATGCTGAATATGATTCAGATAAACCTTTAGTTGATAAAATTTTAATTCATGATGATTCTAAATTGAGACTTAATGGCTAGAGTGAATACTCATTTGGATTATGGACTAGATGGTTGTAGACTTTACCTAAATTTTTGGTTCAAAGAGGTGCTGTTCATAATATTGCTAGATTTGGCACAGCCCCATATTTAATTGAGTAAGTTGATGGTAAACTAAAGAGAGCAAACACAAGGCCTCTTTAAGAGAAGGATCAAACTTTGGCAGTTACATTAAGTAAATAAGCTTACGAATTCTATACTTACAAAGCAAAAGATGAAATTGAATTTGATGATATAGAGGGTTCATGGAATTATGTTTACTTTGGTTATAAACGAGTTGCAAATAAGGGTATAGCTAAAGGTTATGTCTAATTTGGAGTTGAAGGAGAAATAAAGGAAGTCGTTTTTGATATTTTGCATGATTTCTTATTGGAGTATGCAGAATTTGTTGTTGGAAAAAGCTAGGCACCTTTCTTCAATGGTTAAATGTGCAAGATATAATGTTCAATCGGACCAGGAGCATTCATTAATTCAGCAGACCAACTCAAATTGTTGACATAAAATACTTTACCTGATAAGGCCCAAATACGTCCAATTAGCAGATAAACATAATAGTTAATCGGACTACCAGTTGAATAGCCAAGCCAAAAGTTCCAATTTGATAAATTCTAAGGAATTAAAGAGTATAGTATTTCAGGTTGGGTGAAATGGAGTGGAATTTAGAAAGTAGGCAAAGTGTTTCCTATTGCCTCTTTTGCTCAAAAAAGACTTGCTGATTTGAATGGAAAATTTGAATAAACTCTATAAATATTAAGATCAGATTTGGCCTATAATTTTAATACATACTCTTGCAAAGGAGATGATTGCTCTGGAATTGTTACTCAAGAGTAGTCTCTTGGAGAATATTGGGATCAATGGACCTACATTTACTATGGTTATTCATAATTATTGAAAAAAACATTTGGCTATGTGAAGTTTACATTTACTGATAGCAAATTTAATTAGGATTAAATTACTCATTTCTATGTAGCAGTATTTTCAGTAATTATTTCATCAGAGGAGTAAAAGTTCTAGGGATCAATGAAAACATGGGTAATTAATATTGGAGAAGGATCATATAGAGAAGGTAATTTTGATTCTGATGAAAATATCAAAGTACACTTTGGCTTTATTAGTGGAACTGATCATGTTAAATTGTAATAGGCAGGATAAGAAGCTCAACACATTGAATAGATTATTGAGTGTGCTGCTAATGAGAAGGATGTACCTCTACATGTTTAATTCGAGTAAAGTGAAAAATTACATCTTCATGGAGTAAGTGAGTACGGTTTCGGATTTTGGGCTAGATTCTAGCATTTTGCACAAAAGGGTATTTTGTATCAATAACCACAATGGATGGGATTAGCCAGGTTGACAAGCTAAAAGGATTATAAAGATTTTGAATAACCTGGAGATAGAGTGCTTTTGATCTTACAAGGTAAAGGTATTCACCATTTTTCAACTTACAATATGCAACCTCCTTCGAACAATGTGAATGGAAATATTCCTTATTTGTTGGAATCTGAAAGTGAATGGATCTACCTTTATTTCAGTTATAAGAGAATCTCATAGACTCTAGGTCATGCTGTAGCATTTTCTTCTTATAATGATATCACTGCAGGAATATAGATGGATGTCATACATACATTATTGCAAAACTATTTGTAATTAACAATTGGTCACGCAGGAAAGTTCTATCCAAATTTCAATGGATAAATTACAACTGTTAGATTTAATCTTGGTCCTGGAGCCTTTATTGAAAATAAATAAGGAATTCTAGCTAGAATAAAGAACAAGGATCCAAAGCCTGAGATTAGTGTTGTTACAAAATAATATGAAGTTGTTGCTGGAAAATAAGATGCCTAAAATCTTAAGATTGTGAATCCATTGACTATTGAATAAGAGGCAAGGGAATATTCAGTGTCTTTATGGTTTAGATGGTTTAAAACACAAGTTAGACCAAATCAAGTAATTTATAGATTAACATCAAACAAAGGAGAGGATGATGCAAAGAATATAGGAGACAAAGTTTTGATGTTGGCACATATTGGAACTGCGTTATTTAGTACTTATTCTTTGTAGGATCTAACTTTGAATGTCCCTTATGAATGCAATATTCCAAAGCAATAACTAGAAATTTGGACATTCGCCTATTTTGCTTATTCGAAGAAGGAGAGAAAGGTGTAGTATTTCTTAAGAGCAGATTCTCATGAGAACAAAGGTAACGAGCCAATCTTACATGCTGTGGCATCCAAATATCTTCTTTTTGTAGGAAAAGATGGACAATTAGAAAATTATAATAGTCGATTGGCTTAATTGACAATTAATTTCGGAGAAGGAGCCTTCAGAAACGATAACTTCTTGTAATTGCCAGTTTATGTGTTGGGTCCCAAGTTGTTCTCGCAAGAAAAAATGTACAAATGGGAAAAGAGTGAAAAATTGATACTTGGCTAGCCATAAACAATTAGATTTAATGATGAACCAGATAAACCAATTGAATCTATGTAAGAATACAGTGTTGGACTCTGGTGCAGATTTTTATAATCTTGGCCTGAAAGGTAATATAGATTGCCTTTGGAAATGTAATTAATCCGATTGACAAATAATGAAAAGAACGAAGTAGGAAAGGTTGCTATTGGAGATAGAATACTTGCATCTTTCGTCATTTAGAATGGATTTTAATTTGCAACCTATGACTTGAATGATGATGCTCCTAATGAATTGCATACAATTTCAAACTAAAGATTAGAAGGTTAATGGCATTATATTTACATGGGCTATCTCAGATCCAAGTAAATAGCATCATTCTTTGTGTTTGATGGAACAGAGATGTTATCAGCAAAGAACACAGATTTGTTACATAAGCCATTAGGAGACTTCGTGATTTTACATATAGGAGGTGAACCAGACGTACCTTCATTTTAGGGCATAATAAGTAAATTAGCCTTGAGTTTCGGTCCTGGATCATTTTTAAGTTTAGCCTAAGAAGTTATGAAGACTATTCAAAATTCTTATGCTTTAGAATAAGCCTTAACAGTTGCATATATTCATAAGGAGAAACATGGACAATAGGAATTAATTGGAAAATTGGAAACTGTTACAGATGAAATAGGTGGTACTGAATTAAGAGGTGAAACTTGGTCAAGTGTTGGAGAATACTCAATTAGTGGTTGGTTCAAAGCAGCCAATGTTAATGGAATGAGTGCTAATGATTGTTAAGTCTTGTTCAGAGTTACCAATAATGATAAAGAGCATTTAAATGATAAGAGATCGTAGGGTGACAGAACACTATTCGCTTCAATTTGTGTCGATTCAATTAAATTATCGACTTATACACTTGCTGGATTGAAGGATTGGAATGAAGCTAAATTCTTAGAGGAAAATGTACCATTGGGTCATAATAAGAGAGCTTGGAGTTACATCTACATGGGATACAATGAAGATGCACAAGAACTTCATGCTTTATTGCATTTATTCGAAGAGGATAAACCATTGATATTCAAAGGAGTTCAACACTTTGTTCCTCATTACACTGGTATTTATGTGGCTAAGGATCCATATACAAAGAGATTTTAAGGAGAAATTTAAAAATGGGTTGCTTGTTATGGATTTGGTGCATTTGTTAGTGTTCAGAAGAGAGGCTATGAAGATTTACTACCAAATTATAATGCAATAGCTATAAATCAAAAATTCATGTGGTTTAGAAAGGAAGATACAGTGGTTGAAACAGAATAGGCAATCACTCAGGAGTTCAATTAAGAGGTTGAATCAGTAGATGAGTATTCGATTGGAGTATGGACTAGATGGCTCATCTCATTCCCTACTACTTTAACTGAGAGACAACCATAACACAACATCTTTAGGTTATCTGCAAATAAGTAAGATTAGGATAAGAGTGAATTAGGAGACAGAGTGTTGTCTGCTTTCCTTACTTTGGGTAATTATGAATTCAGTACTTATGACATAAGTAAGCCATCAAATGCAGTGGATGCGAAATTGCCATATGGAGAATTAGAAGGTGCATGGACTTACATTTACACTGCCTATAAAGGTGGACAATTCTATGGTTTGGTGTTGTTTAGAGAATAACAAAAGGCATAGCATGTGGAATTGTAAGTGCAACATAGAGCTTTGACTGGTTATGCTAAATTTGTATTGGGAGCCAAAGAATTTGGTAGAAAAGGATTCCATGGATGGTTATTTGATCCTAGAATCTTCTTAGGCGCTGGTGCTTTCATTAATGAAGGATAGAAAGTAGTAGATATGGTTTTGAAGTTGCATCGTAAGTTGCCAGTACCTGCTCTTGATGCAGAAGATTTTAAATGGCCTGTTGCTATTGTAGACACTACTTTGCCTGATGATATCAATGAGAAAAAGGACAAGTTCCAATTCTCTTTCACAAATAAAGTGGGTTTGTTAGAGTATTCATACGGATTTTGGATGCAAAATGCAGTGTTACAGCCTGAAATGTCTGATGATCTGAGAGGATTGGTCAGATTGACTACGAACAATGAAGGCTCTGATGAAAGATTCATTGGAGATAGAACGTTAGCTGTTTTCACAAAAGTTTAAAAGTTGGTGGCTTGCACTTATACTTTGAAGGATCCCACTTTCGAGCCAGTATCTCATGAATTTGACTTGTTACCATATCAATGGACATATGTTTACTTCGGTTACACTGTAGGGAAGGCCAGAGCTTATGTTCTTAGTACTAAGGGTCCTTCAGAATAGGTGTTCTCTGTGAAACATGCGGTTCCCAATGCCTTTTACTTAAATGTAATCAAAGATCAATCCCATCCCTTGTTTTATGTAAGTTGCAATTTTATTTTTAGGGTAAATTCTATGGGCTGAAAGTCAATTTTGGACAGGGCAGTTATTTGGAGAATCCTCAAGAATTGATTGAGAAATGGCCTTATGATCCTAAGGTGCTTCCAGTGCCTGAAGCTAAGGAGGAGAAAGTGTTGGCTCTCAATTCTGCAAAAGTTGACAGAGCCCCTAATACTTAACATGAATAATTCAGAGAATGATAATGATAACAAAATATATTAATTACATTCATTGTCTCTGATAAAATAATACATAGGAATTCTGCGATTTCTACAGTTCATCATCCACCACCTTATTTGAGTACTCCGAAACTCTTTGATCGTTGAAATAATACCAACAGGTGGCTGCCTTGATCAAACTATGATACTCGAATATATATGTATACCACGTGTAATGGCCACTGTAGATGCTGTATCCTTGATGATTGATGACCGCATACAATTTATACAAAGGACTCTAATCACAAAACCCTTTCAGTATAAGACTTTATTCTATTTCAATAGCATTATTAGATCTGGTTTACCTTGAATCATATCTTTTTAACTAAATTACTAACACCATTGGAGGTGCACTCAAATTGGTCTTCCTTATCAATGGACTCGTCTTTTGACACTTTTTGCATTTCTCCTGAGAGTTCAATTGCTCTGGTTTGAAATAGTCAGATAGCAATTGACTCAATCTACATGCTTACTCTATGTAGATAGATAAATTGATAAATTATTCGGTTTATTTGCTAGAGTTATTACAATTTTGGCAATTTATTTAATAAGTCAATTAACCAAAGAAAGGTTATGTGAGAAAGCCTGTGTTTACAATATCCAAGAAAACATGGAAGAATTCAATACAATCCTATTGATTGAAATTATCAAACTCTCTGTGCTGATTCATCAATTTTTTAAATTGGATTATGTCATTATGTTCAGGTTCTATTCCTGCCTAAATGCTAAACCATATTTTATAAAATTGTTTAAACAACTCAGTGCTGTTTTTGTTGTCTTTGTACTACTTCATAGCTGTACTGATGGCAGGAGTGTTGAATAAACATTGCAACATTGAGTTTCTAGGATGCTTATTGTTCTTGCATACATGTAACAAGTATTGCCGATATTTTCAATCCCAATCCGCATTGGATCTACATCCTAAGTCTTTTAACTCATCTGCTCTTTATTTCTTGTAACAACGCCACTTCCATAAGATGAATTAGTTGTTCGATACATGTTTAAATTTAAATAAATTAATTAAAACTTGTCTTTCCTCACAATAGGGAGTTTTATTAATTATTATATTCAATAAGTACCAAAATTTTATAATTCCAAAAAGGTGAACTCAAGAACAAATTTACTTAAATTCTATATTATTTTCAATCCCCAAGAGAAGATACAATACAATATAATACAATACAATAACCAGAAATTAAAAAATTATCTAAATAAATTTGAGACCATGGAAGTCTGTAATATTAAAATACATAATGAATCAAAGTTAACGCAATCTGATATTAGTTCTTCTCTTTTCTATAGGTGAATTACTAGAATTAAGTGGGCTAATATCCTTATAAAATAGAATAATACGGTAATTTGTTAAGAGATCCCCTTTTAGCCATTTGAGCAAGTTGCATGGAATTCGAATGCTGTAATCTTGTTTGCGATTACCTCGGCTGAACTATTCTAAATGGAGATTATTTCTTTAATGGACTAGCAACATTAGTCTCAAAGAAAAGCTGACTAGTTGATCTAGCTTACTTTATTCTTGACGTAGATTTTCTGTTAGTGGCATCTTAGTTCGGTTGTCTTAGTGTAATTTCCTATTGGGGAACCTCTTCATTCAAGGGGATGATCAATCTGATAGCCTTAACAAAGGAGGTGCAATATTTGATGAAGGATAGAGCATTTATCAAGCAGATTAACTTTTATTTATTTTAGAATATAGCCATTCTATCATGAATAGTGATGGGCTATCCTAGATCTCCTTCTCCAGTAATCCAAGGATGCATGAGGGCTTGTTCAGCTGACATCCTGGCTTCAGGATTGACTGCAGCACATTTCCTGAAGAAGTTTTATGCGGACTTGTCCATGATGGAGAAATTGACATTGTAAGTCTAAATACTCTCTATGAGGTTCTCGTAACTAAAGGGATGTTTTCTCTCATAGAGAAGATATTGGATAATTCCTATACTCCACATATCTACACTCTTAAGATATGGCATTTTTAATATCATCTCTGGAGCCATGAAGAGGAGAGTCCCACATTTGTCGTATGAGATTCTAGATTCTGATTGTTGAGACAACCCAAAGTCTATCAGTCTCACTCTGCCGTCAAGACCAACCAAGATATTATCTAAATTTATAATTTTCATTACCAGGCTTTATATCTCTGTGAGTAATGTCCTTATTGTGCAAATACGTTAAGACAATAAGCAATTGCTTGATTATACTTCTGATCTTCTGTTCACTTAGGTTGGATTTGCTCAATTCAGTCAAATTTGAACCCTCAACATAATCCATCACTATGTATAATTTTTCAAATGTTTCGTAACTCTGTGATAATGATTATACTATATACCGTAATGTACTTCACTAAATTAGGATGTTAAAGTTACTCTAGTATTTCTACTTCACGATTAAACAATTCACAATAACATGGAACTGATTTCTCCAGCACCTAACTTACTTCTCCAAGCTTACCTTGACTGCGACTTACCTACTCTTGTAAGTACCCAAGTAGACTTAACTAAAGGCTCCACTCCCAATCTTGTGTGATATATTTAGATCATTCATTTTTATATATTAGGAAAATCCCTTATTTATTTATATTAATCATAAACACAATTAGAAGAGGTCAAAGTTACTGAGGCTGTTTGAGAATCTCCAATTCCTGAAATCCATTATTGACATAAAATTATATTGACAGATCCTATCTAATCGTTCTAATTAATAAATTAAAATTATTAATATTAAATTAAATATATTAAGTCAATCTGGCTTGCAAAATAAAAACACAAGTGTGTGTAAAATTGCCTCTGCTTGTGTTTAGTAAGATGAGTAAGGTATTATCTGAAACAATACAGTTTGATTTGGGAATAAAATTATTTTCAGTAAAAATTCTATTTATGGACTACTTAAGGTAAATACCAACCCAAATTCACTGCCCACCATTTCAGTCTTTTTTAACATCTAATTAGCATCACTCGTAAGTAAATCTTCTTCGTCATGCAAAATCAAGATGTTATTTGTTCCAAAATGTTTGAAAATGTCATTTCTAGAATTAACAATCCTTGAATTTAATTGTACTTATTCTGACTTTAAAATGCTTTTCGATTTATACTCCCATCTGGCCAGAAATGAATCTTTAGTGGTGTCTCTAAAACTCATGAATTTTGTTAATAAACAAGGAAGGATGAAATGAGATGTTCTTCCCTCTTCATCATTAGCTATTTCGTAACTAAATCGTCCTGAAATTACTTAGTAAGGTACACGGTTATAATTAAGGCATATTGGAATGTACATCTATTGTTTTGGATTCAATACCAATCTTCCTAACTAATCCGTTTATATTATTGGACTATGTTAATGAATTGGATCCTATGTCCATAGACCCATACAAGTGTCTCCTTCAAATTAGTATTGGAAATTCTGTAAGATCTATTATGTTTTATTTCCAAAGCACAAACGAATTCGTAAATAATAACGATTCGTTATTTCATGATAAATCAAATTTGAATCGAATCCAATTTGAATTTCAAGAGATTCAAATATTGAATATCTGCTCTTCAAATTCGCTCTTTTTATTCTACTTATCCCACTATCGGTGTTATAGATCTCTTCAAAAATAGTGAAATTTCTATCATCATAAGGAATAAATTGGCCCTCATAAACCTATTACTCTAATCCAAGCTGTCCTTTCATATAGAACTCCTTTCCTGTTTACTAGGAGCTCTAACTTTTATTGTCATAATTATCTTCAAAATTTTAATCCTTATTTGGACTTTAATGATAATCATATGATCTAGCTATTGGCAATTTCTTAAAAGGAGGAGGCTATTGCACACGCTTTTCTGGCTGCTAATAAGGCTGACTCGGTTGATAATAGGGTTGGTTCTATTACTTAGGTTATTGATATTATTATTGTTATGGCTGTGGATTTCTAGCATATGTTTAGGGTTGATAATTCGGTTGATTTTAAGGATTGTAAGGAACAGACTGCTTGATTGTTTTTTAAATATCTTGTTCTTTCTCAGGGGGATATTTACTTTAGTATGGTTATGGTTGCTGAGCCTATCTTTTCTCTGGCTATTGGGGCGGTTTTTGAACTTATTATGGTTGGACTTTGATATCTGGTTAGGGAATGGGTTATTATTGGGGAGGCTTTCCATAATTTGCTGGAGGTTTTGGTTTTTCAGATCCTGTGATTTCTCTTGTTGCTTATAAGACATCATAGCGGAAAATCTAATAGCTTTCATTCGTAAAACCCTCTGCCCGCATCGCTTTATGAGCTTCTATCAAAGTAGTAATGATTTTGAATCTGTAACCAATTTGTTTTCTTTAGCCTTCTCCCAATTCGTTTTGGCGAGCATGCAACAATTCCAGATTCGGCTTTATTTTCTCTGCATCATTACAGGCGTTTTCCATCACTAGAAATAAATTAACAATTTTACATTAATCCATAATCTCAGTTGCTTGATCTTCTCCCTTCAAATTTTATTCTAAACTCTCAACCAAGTCATTTGTTTGACTGAACATCTCTTGATACATCTTTTTCAAATCCTCTAAACTATAATCATTCATATTGTTTTTTAATTTTTATTATTCAGTTGGCACACTAAAACTTTTTAATTTCTCTATTTGCTCTTTTGTTAATTCAAAGTGTTGCAAGTCGACCTTCGGTTTCACTCCCTAGTTGATTAGCTTTTCAAAAAGCCTACCAAATATCGTAGGATTCCCCTTCTAATCGGCAGCGTACTTCGTACCCCAATATGAAATGCATTCCATCAATAGGTCATAGAAACCCTAACAATAGAATTGATCTACGATTTGAATCAATTAATATTACCCTCCTTCGCCCCGAATATTTTGAATCCTCTCAACTCATAAGGTTTTTGATAGTCACACAATGCAAGTTCCCCGAAAATATCAAAGAGATTCTTAGCCTTAATGAAACTGTTGATGAATAGTTATTTCTTACTTAATAACATCATTAGCTTAATTCTTTGATTAAAGATATTACTTTCATTGCAAAATATTTTTATTTTGATTGTCCTTCTTATTGGAATAAATCTTGTATTGCTTCCACTACTTTTTTGTAATTTCCCTCATCATTCTCTTTCTTTACCTTGTCAACCAAATTTTCAAGATCCTCCTCTCCTTGAAAACCTCCCCTTATTTCTTCATTTGTAACAACCATTATAAAAATCAAATTATTAATAGAATATTTATTATCCATTCACTTTGTAATTCCTGACAATTTTCCTCATCCTCATTGACCTATATAAAAAACACACATAAAATTAATTGAAGTCCATTTACAAAAATTGAAATTTTTCTGATTTTGAATGAGAATGAACTGCAAAACAAATTATTGCAATTAGATTATTCATTATAGATTTGAAATTCATAACTAGGTTGTGTAATGATTTAGAGACAAACTGGAAGAATAGCCTTAAACTCAAGTGCAAATAAAAACGACTAATGTAATTATTGAGATCCTATCTCATAACCTTTAGCAATAGAGTGAATTTGTAAATTGAAGTAAACTTGTAAATTTGAATATATATTTTACAAGGATAAAATTCTAAGAATATCACATAATTATTTATTTAATTATTTATGCCTGTCGTATAAGGAAAAGCAAAATTGTGGCATCCAACATAAGAGGAATAAGTAATATTTTGATGTATTTTAAAAGGATGCATATGATGACAGAATGATTGCAAATATTGAATTGAAATCATTGGACTTTGATGATGAAAACTTTTCACCAGTGTTCAATAGAAGCAAGAAAGAATTCTTTTTATCAGCTAGTGAGAGATACAAGAAGGATTTATCAAAAGTAATTACAATTATTAGATTAATTTAGTTGGCAAGACCATTCTAATCATATACATGCGAAGAATTTATTAACAAATATATTTACATTAAACCAAATCATACTTATTGGAGAGAATGGACAGTGACTAAATGGTTGTCTGGATTTGGATTAGGATATTTAGTATTGAGAGAAGTACATACTTTTAATAAAAATAACTTAGTTACCACTCCGTAATTTTTACGCAAGAGTGTTTGTCATGTGGATCTTCTTGGCCAAGTTGAGTGATCATTTCACCTCTATTTTGCCCTATCATGGTAAAATGGTGATATCAACTCAATCAGATAGATTTACAAAGTAAAAAGGAATTCATATGATTATAGCAAAGATATTAATCAATATCACAATGTGTGCAGTGCATTAAATTTCTTGGAAATGCCTACCTTCTAAAACAGAATATCAGAATCTCTAGCTTGGAGAGCCAGACAACCAGCTCACTTGTTATACAATGACACAAATTGGTGTTTACATATTCTTAAGAAGTGGCATGGTCGCCCAACTCATATTGCTCATTGGGTATTCTTATTATATTTATACATTTAAGGATGGAACATTCAATCAACCATTAGAAAGACTTGCCGACCCATATCACAAGGATGCTCACTTCATCCATTGGATTTGAGTAATTTCGCATACAAATATATATATGGATAGACAATAGTTTAAAATATTTATCACTTTTTACAATGCATCATTTTTGCAGAATATCATATTAGATAAATATAAAATATGTGTAAAATACGCATCACAATTCAATTGAACGTCCTCTTTAAGATGATTGCTATTATTCAAATCCTTAAGCAGCAGCCAAACGAGGATATTGCTAACTTTCCTTTATTCTTTGATCTCTGCTCTTTTTCCAAAATAGTAAACCTATTGCGATCAAAAGATAGAGCTTAAATATTTATTAGAATTATTACACAAGATGCTATAATACAAGCTGTCGCACTAGGTTTTTTATCAGGTAATTTATCTTTAGTAGATGCTACAGCATAGGGATAAAGAGGGTATTAAGTATCCACCACTAAGAACAAAATGAACTAATATTTTAGATTGAAATCTTACGAATACTGCACTTGCTAGAAAACTGTTTACAACCCAAAATTCCAAACAACCCATTAATTATTTATTATTATTAATATTAATAATTCGCATAATCTTAATAAATGAGTGTAAATGTTGCACAGGATTATTCATAATCAAATACGGTAGAATTTTCAGATGGTGATCATTTAAGTTCCTTTTATAATATTGATCAAGCAAAATTATAATAATTTTATAGACACATATGGAAAACTCAAAGAGACAAATCATATCTTATTGTTATAGTAAAATTGTACTTAGCTCAGATTAATTATTTATATTTGCAAATGTTAATTTTTTAATTTCATTAATTATAGTCACTTGTTAGCCTAACTTAATGATTTAATAATTTTATTAAATAAATTATTCCACTATTGGCTCAAATTAATTTAATAGTTAATAGCAAATTGTGAACTTTTGAAGAGGACAATTATCAATTAAAAGTAGATTAGAAATCAAGAATAAAAAAAGATTAATTTATAAACCAATCTTTTTTTAATGATCGAAGAAATAGACTGATGGTAGGTAACTAATAATTCAGAATAGTCACACAACCAAATTAAAATAATGCTTATGTGATGTTAGAATCCTTACGAAACAAATATTTATATTAAATAATAGACATTTTAAAAGAAGAATAACTTAAAATGATTGAAAAACTTTTAACTTTTATTTACTCAAGTTTTAGAGATAATACTTTAATATTTACATACGAATAAGTCTTCAAAACCTAATTAACCTTCAATAGAATGATATAATTTCTTTCTTAAAAGTTATCCTAATTAATATCGAAAGATAATTAGGTCTTGGAGCAAATGTAAATGAACTTGCAACTTAATTCAAAAGAAAATCCATTTACTATGGGTTAATGTAAACATTTATATAATAAAAACCAAATTAATGAAAGACTAAGATTATGATTGATAATATTAATCAAAATATCATCACTTCTATTTCTAAAACAATTAATGTAATAATTATTTCATATAGTCAGATTAATTAACAGATAGAAGAGTTTTGGCAACAAGGATCTCGTTTTTGATTTTATAAAACTAGATTTGAACTCATCTAAACTTCTGAGCCACTCCAAATTTCTGATTCCTACTTTTACAAATCCCTTGGCTTTATTGTTGTTGATTATAATGGAGCAGAATCTATGCCTTTATAGTTATTATGTTGAGAGGATTGAAACTGGGAATCAGGAAACTTGAAAGTTTATTTTATAGCTTTACATATTCTAAGATGTTGTTGATTGAATCAGCCAGCTCAATTAAGTGACTTTCTGATAAAACAACCTCTTATTCTTCATTATAAACTTAAAGAAAAAGTTGACTATTTTGACTACTTTCTGGACGACTTCTTTGTATGATTAACTGGGATTTGGATAAATATTCATCGGTGTAACTCATAACAGTCTTTGCTTCTTCTTTTTTTTCCTTTTTTTCTATTTTTTTTGGTGAAAGATCTTTGGGTGGCCTAAATTAAATTTTAATCTATCTACCAAAAATTAGTTTAAATGTCTGGTTATAAGCCTAAATATTTAGATTCTAATTAATTTTCTTCAATTTAATTTGTTAATTGAAAAAGGTTCTTCTTTTAAAGTAAAACTATTTTGTCTTATGATTCAGGTTTTAAGATTTAAAGTAATTGATTGCATTGCCATTTCTAAAAGTCTTCGATTATATAGATTTTATGAATTCTTCCATAATAATTGTATTCGCAGTTTTTCACAAAATTGATCGCTTCATTTGTTATAGGGAGTGATGATTAATCTAAATTGCTCATATCTACTAAAATTATTGTTGATTCAACATAATATGATATCAAAACATCTCTAATTAGCATTGTGAATAAATAATCAAAACCCTCCCTAAATTCTTAGAGTTTGTACTACCACAATATACATATCGTTATTTACTTTAAGAGCTTTTAGTGTGTTAATTATGATAACTGGTCGAAAACGTTTGTCGTGGCCATGTATGTAAAGCGCCCCATTTAACTATCAAATTAATTAAAAATGATACTAAGATAGGTTCTGGAGGAATTTCTAAATTAATCTTATTTCTCCAATTTAGATGTTGCCTTAAGACCTTTTATATTTATCTAAATATAGTACTTGAATGGTATTTGCTATATCATAATCACAATAAGCCAAGATTCTTAAGTAGTCACTATCTTACCATCTATTAAAATATCGATGAATCTTACTCTTTTGGTAATCTCAAGGGTGCATGGTTAATCAAAGCTTACTTTAAATTTTTCAGCTATTCCTTTTCAAAAGGCTCCATTTCAATATTCTCAAAAATTTTTCTCTCTATCTTCCCTGCAACTATCACCTTTTCAGCTTAATTTTTTCTAAGATACATACATCCAGGTTCAATTAGGTTTTCTTTTTTCAGATAGCCAATCATATTATTATGTAATTTAATTAAGCTCTCCCAATACATTGAGCTTATTGTTTTGATGTCCTGATTTCATTCTTACAAAAATAAGATGTGCCTAAGCCAGCCAACCTTCTAAGATTTTGATGCACCTGTATTTGTGACTTTTATGCAAACAAAAAAATATGAGAGGGTGCATAGGAATATTTTGCCCTGACCCTTTGAGTTAACAATTAAGAAAATATACTTATTTATCTGCCTTTAAAGATAGTCAATTCCCTCCGATTTAGATCAAAGTCTTAGGTTAATTTGATGTTGGAGTGAGTTTGTTGGTCAACTTTTAAAAAGACAAAAATGGAATCAAAAACAAATAAGGAAGCAAGGAATTATAATTGATTTCTAAGAGAAGGAAAGAGGTTTTGAATCACAATCAATTTATCTAATCCTTTTTAGATTGTGGAGCTATATTTCTACTCGAAGTAGCAGCTAAAGAAGTGTGGAATATCAATACTAATTTGCAACATTTGATTGCAAAAGCAGGATATCGGAAGAATTACTAAACTTATTTGATAAGATTGAAGTGACTACTTATGAAACATCTAAAGGCTAATTAACTTATGCTGAATATTTAGAATTGAAGAAATGATCAATATATATAAATTATGAATGATGATTTTGATAATATTGCTTTCATCCCAAATTAAATCGCAGAATAGGCTTTCTAAAAAGGAGTAACAGAAGGAAAAGCTAAAGTTGACGCCAATATATACAACGATTCATACACGAAGGGATGGAATAAAGGAGCTATTGTGGGCATGATTGAATCCCAAATCTCAGTTTTGAAAATCATTGATCCTACCATCGAAACTCAAAAATATGAAGAACAACTAAAAAATTTAGAAAAAATCGAGGACCTAATCAATTTAAGGAAAGCCCTAACAAAGCTGCATCCATTAAAAGGACTAATATAATTAAAAAAGCAAAGTTTGGATTTCTGATAATTTATAATCAAATCATGGTTTTTTACGAGGGTTTCTTTTAGCTAGGGCTGCTTATGAGTCATCCTTTTTTAATCTTAAGAATTTCTCCAACACTACTTTATCATCTAATTTTTATGATTCATAATGAATCTGAACTTTTTACTCCAATGTTAATGTGCTATTTTAATCTAAGAATGGCTACTCCTTTTAATAATATGTCTAATTGATTCAATCGATAATTGTTTTACTTGATATCTCTATAATGATCCTTTTGATAATTTTGATATGTTCAAAAGCATTGGTGTTTCTCTAGGAGGTTATTATTATTCATTCTTTTTATTTTATTTATTTAATGCAATACAAAAACAAAACAATTCAAATTTCAGCATCTTTACCAAAGTTTAAGATTTGTCATTTATAAGTCATTTCATGATTATTATTTTTTAATTTATTATTAATTTTATGTAAACATATCAATTTAAGAAACTATTCTTCCATAAATATATCCTTTGATCTTCTTTGCCAGAACAAAGCATATTTAGATAATGATAGTTTTTAAGATTAAATAATTTAAAGTCTTTTATTAACATATTTTTAATTGGTATGGTTACCAACTACAATTACTCAACATGGAAATTGAACCAAAAATTCTAAATATTTTGAAATTTTATCAAAATTTATAAATAACCAAAATATATATATATTAAAAATAATTTTATAATTCTAACTTTTTCAAAATGAATTTCAGATTTATTTTAAATAATAAGGGTAAATAATTTGAAATAATGCATAAATTCTAAGATTATTATAGATAATTTTCTTGGAATTCAAATTTATTCTTAATTTAATTATTATAATAAAGTAATTGAATGTAAACTTCTCTTTGGTGACAAAAATATTTATAAAATAAGTTGATTTTTTTATTTGCGAATTTGAATAGTCATGAGCATAAAATTATTTAAGCTCATCATGCGAGATTTAATGAGAAAATGATATCTTTGTCAAACTTGATTTAGATTCAAACATATAGACTTAGTATAGAACTTAATTGCGACTATTAATCATGAAAAAATAACACTTAGTTTCTCAAAGTGGATTGTAAAGCAACTGAACTTCTTTTCAATGATGTCTAAGTTCGGGTGTATTTAAGGAAACAAATAAAATTTAGTTGAGTGATGGATTAGTTAGAGAAATGCAATTAAATTAGGTAAATGAGATATGTAGAAGTGAATATATGATATAGAATCAAATTATGATACATCCGCAAGATTATTTAGCATCTTATAAAGGTTCTTCGACATTGTATATTTTCCAGTTCTCTACCTCGTGCACTTAGATCAAAGATTATTATTTGTCTATCTCATCTATGAATGCAATTCTATGCTTTTTTGAGCCTTAAGCAATAATGTTCTTAAATTNACTACTTTATCATCTAATTTTTATGATTCATAATGAATCTGAACTTTTTACTCCAATGTTAATGTGCTATTTTAATCTAAGAATGGCTACTCCTTTTAATAATATGTCTAATTGATTCAATCGATAATTGTTTTACTTGATATCTCTATAATGATCCTTTTGATAATTTTGATATGTTCAAAAGCATTGGTGTTTCTCTAGGAGGTTATTATTATTCATTCTTTTTATTTTATTTATTTAATGCAATACAAAAACAAAACAATTCAAATTTCAGCATCTTTACCAAAGTTTAAGATTTGTCATTTATAAGTCATTTCATGATTATTATTTTTTAATTTATTATTAATTTTATGTAAACATATCAATTTAAGAAACTATTCTTCCATAAATATATCCTTTGATCTTCTTTGCCAGAACAAAGCATATTTAGATAATGATAGTTTTTAAGATTAAATAATTTAAAGTCTTTTATTAACATATTTTTAATTGGTATGGTTACCAACTACAATTACTCAACATGGAAATTGAACCAAAAATTCTAAATATTTTGAAATTTTATCAAAATTTATAAATAACCAAAATATATATATATTAAAAATAATTTTATAATTCTAACTTTTTCAAAATGAATTTCAGATTTATTTTAAATAATAAGGGTAAATAATTTGAAATAATGCATAAATTCTAAGATTATTATAGATAATTTTCTTGGAATTCAAATTTATTCTTAATTTAATTATTATAATAAAGTAATTGAATGTAAACTTCTCTTTGGTGACAAAAATATTTATAAAATAAGTTGATTTTTTTATTTGCGAATTTGAATAGTCATGAGCATAAAATTATTTAAGCTCATCATGCGAGATTTAATGAGAAAATGATATCTTTGTCAAACTTGATTTAGATTCAAACATATAGACTTAGTATAGAACTTAATTGCGACTATTAATCATGAAAAAATAACACTTAGTTTCTCAAAGTGGATTGTAAAGCAACTGAACTTCTTTTCAATGATGTCTAAGTTCGGGTGTATTTAAGGAAACAAATAAAATTTAGTTGAGTGATGGATTAGTTAGAGAAATGCAATTAAATTAGGTAAATGAGATATGTAGAAGTGAATATATGATATAGAATCAAATTATGATACATCCGCAAGATTATTTAGCATCTTATAAAGGTTCTTCGACATTGTATATTTTCCAGTTCTCTACCTCGTGCACTTAGATCAAAGATTATTATTTGTCTATCTCATCTATGAATGCAATTCTATGCTTTTTTGAGCCTTAAGCAATAATGTTCTTAAATTTATCGCATCTCTATGAGGTCTGGATATCTTTTTTGGATGCTTTTAAAATACCAGATATTTGGGAATTCATCAAATAATTAATATTAATATTGATCATATTTGTAATAAAAATACTCAGCTGAGTTCTGGGTTTTCTACCTAAACCTGTTATTATTCTGGAACTGGTTGCTCTTAGGGTTGATTTACATGTTATTCTCCTTCTGCTTCTTATTATTGTTATTATTATTATTATTATTATTATTATTATTATTACTCTTATGCTTCTTAATTCTATTCTTCAGGTTCTTCATTTGCTTTAACTTATACAACTTCTTCTGGTTATTCTTCTTATTTTTTCTATTCTTCATGTTTTGGAGGGATTTGTGGTTATTGAGCACCTTAGAATGGGAATTGTGCTTATTATTATGGAACTTATTCCATTCTTTGCTTTAATTCTTCATTACTCATGGGTCCTTGCATGATGAGTTATTCCATGATAGATTGATATTTCATATCCAATTGCTTCATTTTAAGATTGAAACTGCTATTTGCTTATTGACTATAAACTTAGGTGGCATATTATAAAATTTTGCTTCCTGGATCTTCAAATTTATTCAATCCATACTATTCTAAGATTTCCTTTCTAGTATGAGTTAAAGATTTTACTTAGAACTGTCCATTTTAAGAGATTGCATAATTTCCATCATTTTGGGACTTTAGAAATTGATTTATTCGCCTCTATCTTGTAATTCTAGCAATTTCTCATTCAATTTCAAGGCACTTTCAGTCATTACTTTCTCAAGAATTTCAAAAGTTGTATCAGCTGTAAGAAAGGCTGGGATATCAGTTTTAGGATCTGGAGATTAACCTTAAAAAGATCTATCGAAAGACTCCTTCATTTGCTTTTGTAACTCTTTGATTGTTGGATCATCACGATAGACATTTTGACAATAGTGCTCAACCTGTTATTTGGTGATTCTAAATTAGTTGTAGACCATTTCTTCGACTTATTCGATCTCCCCTCTAAACATGGCTATATTAGATATTGTAAGTCTTACGCTATTCCAAGAGCATCATTTTAATATCTTCAGGTCTGGCTCTTCCCATTGATTATTGTTTGATATTAATAGCCACAGCTGCAAAATTTTGAAATACAGTGAAAAGCTCCTTCTTTAATTCCTTTAAAATTTTGATGATAGTTTCCCTATCAATAACTTAAGGTTCAATAATTGTCTTCCTATTCCATATTTAAAGATACATACCCATCAGTCTTCTTCAAAAATCTGTAAAGCAGAATGCTGGTCCCAGTTAAGACTGCTGCTCCTGTCATCAAAGCGAATATTTTTTTGTTCTCTACTTTGCTCATTTCACCACAAATTTAATAATTAAATATTTTATTAAAATAAAGTCTAAGCGAGATAAATTTGAGCACAATACAAAATTATATAAATGATTAATCTATTAAGATGAATATAGGAATAACAATATTACTATAAGAAAATCTATAAGAATGGCATCATCTGTATTTCTGATTTAAATAATAAAGCATAAATTAGGCTATTTTCTGATATTTTGTATCTTATTTGTTTATCTATTTGTTGAGTCTAATCTTTAACTATGACTATGGATTATTGGCCATATTGTTTAATGTTATAGTATAGTGTGACAACTGAGAACACTGAGCAAGCGGATGAAATCTATTTATGCAATTTAATCATAGTATCCAAGATATTTTTGGTATTTTCATTTGATAAAGTTTATCTAATTATCCATATGGTAAGTAACATGAGAATTATTCACCTTTTGGTTATCAAAAGAATGTTATATTTAAAATCTATTTTTGTATTAAATGCTGTATGCAACAGTATTTTACAAGAAGAATATATAAACTATATATTTAGAGAGTTACTTAAGACAATAGGATATGCTCTTATAATTATTATATATCATACTTTCAAACATTAAATATTTTATCTTAAAAAGGTTGAAGAATTTTCATTAATGATAAATACCAAGGCATCAATCTTTTATTTCTCCTATTACCTTTAGCTCTATTTTCAAACTTGAATAATTAAGTAACAATCTAATACTCTCTCTTTCATAAAAAAATTTATAGCAGAATTTCTAAAATTGTTATCTACTATTTTTTTCCATCTGCCTTGATTACAAATAATCAATTAAAATTTCAAGAAATAACTTTTGGAACAATCCCCAATTAGGTACATCCCCAATTATAAGGAATGAGCATAAAATTCTTGCAATTAATTTAATTAATAATATGAATTAACAATTTAGTGTAGAGTATTTGGGGATTAAACCTACTCGTTACAATCGATTACCCAATCTTAATAACAACCACTATTTAAAGTACACAGAGAGTTTTAACTTAGTCTCTCTTAGGAAATGCGTACTTCGCGAACGAAAAAGAATTTAGCTTCACAAAAACTGGTAATTAATTTTCGTTATTCTGATCCAAGCATGCCCTCTCAAATAAGAAGGATGATCCAAATGACTACTACAATCATACTACAATATATAATGTCAAAGAAAATAAAGACATTTCAAAAACCCCTATGTACTACTACCATTATCAATCCATAGTAATCAAGAATTAAGCTTTTCTAAATATAATGAACTTTAAACTAAACTTATGGTTTCAGATTTCAAAAAGAAAGTTGATGCATACCTCAAAAAAAACAACTAAAAATCAAATATAATGAGTAGTAAATTAACTTCTTCATTAAAGGAATTGGAATTACTCCAATAAGTAAAAAATGAGGAATTATTGAATAAATCTCTATGTTCTAACAAGTACACAGTCAAGACTGAAAGTATACGTTAGATTTAATTAATTCTTAGAAAAATCCATGAAGGCCATGGAAATATTTATTCTTGGAAATAATAAGGTTGTTACTAAATAAGTGATTTCAAGTGAACTCATTCAATAGAGATTGTTGAAGTAAATGGAAACATTCCTAAAGGATGACAGATTCAACTATGATTTAAAGTACATTCATATTATGATTTAGAATGACAACAATGATAGAATAATATGCAGAAATTGTAAATAGAATTCATGAAAAAGCATTCACTATTAAAATACCAGAAAAGTATATCATATAAATGAGTGATTACAATGAATATTATTAAATCAAAGAAGATACCATAGATAGCTTTCTTGAAAATAAATTAGAAATCATAGCAGATCAGATAATCCAAGAAATTCAACAATCAAAAAGAACTACTCCAAAAATATTGAGTCATAAAACTAGTGAAATTCATGAACCCATTGTGTAACCTACTATCCCTTAAATCGAGGATTTGATTATGACAGAACCAACCATTGTTCTTTAGTAAGAAATAAATAAAGAGGAGACTTCACAAATTGAATAGATTATCCCTGAGAAGAAAGTTTCAAATAAGAAAAGTAGATAAAGAAAGAAAAATTAATAACCTAAAAACGAAAGAAATCAATCAGATTAATCTAGTCTCTCAGAAATAATGGATTCTTCTTTAAAAAATTCTACTATTAAAGATAATGATGATAATAGAAGAAGAAAAAAAGAGAAACAGAAAATTACTGATTAAGCTCAAATTGACGAAGAAGAATAAGACCTGTTACAGAAAGAAAATGAAAAGCAAAGAAAATAAAAAATTATTAAAAAACTAAGAGAATTTAATAAATTATTCAAACCAAATATGTTTTCAAGAAGATAATCTGAAAATACTGTTTTATAACTTGAAGAACCAATTATCCTTGCTCAACCAAAATAAGCAGTTCTTAAAACTTTCAGTTTAAGACCTGCAGATGATACTACAAATATGAAAGAAATTTATGAAATAATTAGAGCTAAAAAATAATAGTTGTACGAATATCAGTAAGAGCAATAAGGAAGATAGTAGTAAGAGTAGACGATTGAAAATACTATATAAAATTAGACTAAAATCTAATAAAAACCTCTAAATTTAATTGTTAATGGCAAACATATCAGTGAACTAAAGGAAGCAGCAGAATTATGGGATTCGAAAAGGAATTCTCCAAGGTCCTTCACAAAGTAAAGACAGAATATAAATAATTCAACAATTCCTGAGTAAAAATAAGAAATAAAAGTTAATGAATAAAAAAATATAGCGGTAGAGGTGGTATAAGAGAATTAGGCCGATTCTAAAGCTTAGTCAAATAATAATCCTGATAATGGTATTAATTACTAAGAGGTTATTAATCAAAAATTAATAAGTATAGAAGAAAAGTTGAAGTAAAAATGTCAAGATATTTTTGATATTTTATTAGCCTCTGAATATGTTTATGATGTAAAAATAGATGATTACAAAATTGGGAAACCCTATTCAAATAAAATCAACCATCCAAATTTCATATTTTAACAGGAATAAGATGAAATAGTGTTTACTCATCAGTAACATTAATAATATATTTAGGGTCTTATGGAGGAGAGAAATACAATAAGTGATTCCTAAAATTAACTCTGTTAATAAATAAATGTAAGTTTAGATTAACTCAGAAGATGAGTATATTTAAGACAACTAGCAAATAATTAGTGAAGAAGAAGATGATGATGATAAAGATGATGAAAACGAAGATTCGATAAATTGACAAACTGTTTCCTTATAATATCCTTATTTTTTATACTTTTAATATTAATTTTCTAATGATATAAATGATGTTATATTAGGATAGAGTATCTTAATAATAAATATGATCTATTTTAATTAATGTAGCATTTAATATATCTTTTTGGTCTTAAACAATATAAATATCAATCACTGTTACAGAGTTTGAATTTCTTCTTGCCAACACATTATCCGCAATTAGGACAATAATGAACTCTATCTTTGCAACTTTTCAATACAAAGGGTAGAAAAACAAGTGGCAAGAAAAATATAAAAATGAAGAATGCTACAATCCAAGTTTATGGACCAGTTCTATGCTACATTAGAGTAGTTCCAGACCTCTTGCAGAATTTACACTATATTTAGATAGGGATTATTGATCCTTGAGCATCATATGGCACATTAGTTCCATTTGAATCTGTGTTATACAAAGGAGTGACGAGGAAACCTGATGGAAGTGGAATGCCTAAATTTTATAGAATTTATTACCACTTTGAATATATTGATTTTGAGTTGGAATTCCTATAAATACTTTCTCTGTATTTTCCTCATATCTCACTTCTGCTAGATTTGGATAGGTTATTTTCTCTATTTCAGATTCATTCAGTTGAGAGTGAACTAAATGAGACATATTATTAATAATTTGGTTTTCAAATAATATTCCACATATTTATATACATATTATGCACATTAATGAACAGAATTACGAAATTTAAATAATTCTAAATTTTTTGGTTTTATAAGCTATATTTAATTTTATCAATAAATATCAAAGTGTTAATATTAATTATTTATTTTATTTTTGATTATTTTCATCTTATAATAACACTCCATTGTAAGAATTTTAATAATAAAGATATCGAGAAAAGTCTTATGATAAACTGATTTCATAGAAAAGTATATAACGCTTATCGAATCAGGAAACAATATTGAATTTGCTAAACAAAAGTGAGAAATGCTTTTCAAATTATTTAGATACCTTATTATGTTATAATGAATATATAAAGTGGTTTAGAAAAATTTGTTTATATTTTCAATTTTCAACTTACTATCTTAATTAAATTTTATTATATCAAAAAAATTAGCATTTTTTGGCATAGTATTTTTAAAGTGGTTCCAATCTAATATTCAATATAAAAAAATATGGAGAACTATTTAAATAAAACACTCCAAGGGTTAAATTTATATAGAAAATATCCTTAGTAAAATTATTTAAAAAATTGGGTATAATTAAAATAGAGTACTAAAGAGGATTAGAAAATGAGAAAGATATTTTTCAAAAGAAATCCGCCACTAGAATCATTATTACTTTATGAATTTTTATTTGAATAATAATTGATAAATTTTTTAATAAATAACTAAATATCAAACTACTTGTGGTTTGAAAAAATTCAGAAGGAGTAATAAAAATATTAATTTCATAAGACTCTCCTAACTTAACATATTGGCCATCGTCCATTTGTTTGATGCTAATTAGTTTGCCTATTTAATAAATGGAATATTTGGTTAAAACGGCTATGGATTGACTTCACTTTATTGGTTAAGCATATAATCTATATTGTTATTAAGAATAAATTGTTTTTTTCTCTCTTCCTTAAGATTTTCTTTATTTTACAAATACTATTGAACACATTTAACCATGGCAGGTTATAACTATTATTCATAGATATCCTTTTCTTCTTAATTTGAAAAGTAGTCAAGTAATCCAAATATATTAAACTTCAATTCATGTTTGTAGTAACCATAACTAAATGAATAAATATAAGAGTACTGTAAAGTGACTTCATTATTATTGGTTTGAATGATATGCATGTATTTTCTGATAGAGCAATATTGATTTGCATCATTGAAAACTTCTTGTTCAACCATGATTTCAGCATCACTTATGAAGTAAACAAACTATTCGCATTTACAGTTAACATATTCTGGACTAAATAATTTGAGTTTATCTCTGTTAGGTTATTTATAAGTAATAACTCTTTTGCTGGCACAACATTGATCGATCAATTCTTTAATATCGAAGTTCTCCTCATGGACAAAGAAGCTGGGTGGAGCAGGTTCATATTGAGTATATTTCACTTAGATTTCCTTCATTACATTAGTTTTGAATTGGGCAAAGAAGTTTTATTCATCGCTGCTAAGAAACAATTTGAAAAACTCTTTGGCTGTCAATGGCAAATCTAAAGAGGAGAGATTGATAACCTTTGGGTTATTGCAAAATCTGCTCTGATCCTTTAAATAGCTTTGCTTTCTGAATTATAACACATTTTAATATTCTTTCAATTGTCTCTCATAGATCTCTTTTTGCCTCATGAGCATATCATTCCATTACTACTCCCCTCTCATTTGATGATGCAATTGCTAATCTTAAATAATTAAGACTATAACTACTCTTATTATATTGTTGGACAGCTTCTTTTAGGTTATCATTAGCCTTACAATTCAAATTATTAATTCTAAAATGAATGAGTTCACTTAATTCAATAATGAAATTATTGAAGCATCGATCTCTTACAATATTGGATTACACCATTCCTGATAGAGTAAGACTCATCTGCTGCATCAAAACTGCGAATCTATTAGTATAATTATTATACAATCATGGAAATTAGTTTGATTGGAAGTTGATTGCATTTCTAAAACTAATTGCATATACTTTGTGTATTTGGAATTTAGACTATCATTGGATTGTTCGGCGAATTTAATCATTTAATTAAGGATATCCAATATTTCTTAATGAATTTCAACATGAAAACTTATTGACTTCTACAACTCTAATAGAAGTTAATCATGTTAGAGAGTTTAATCGTTCTAAATCATATTAACCAAACCATTGCTGTTTCTTTGAATAATGATTGCCAGCTTCTTCAATTGTTCACCGTTATATTTTGTAGCTTCAAAGTATTATACTCTCAATTTTGCATATTTTAAATAAAATTAATACAGGAATCCTCTTTCTTTGTTGTGTGACTTAAACAGGTCCAAGAGTAAGTTGTTCTTATCCTCTAACTTTTATATCGCAGCTAACAATTGAGGATAATCTAATTAATATTCTTGGCATGTTAAATACAGCAGTTGGTATTCGACAAAGTCTCTTTACCATTCTTTCTTCAGACTATCACATATTGTCAAGAATATACTATTATTGATAATGAAAGAAACACTGTTTTAAACTGTTTAAACGATTTAGATCCAATTTACATATTTCTAAACACACGCTTCTTTCTTGTTATAAAATGGTATCATAAGTCTTCTTTTGAGTCATGATCTAATCAGTGAAATGTTGTCCCTTTTCCAATCTATCAATCATCCATTTATTTATTTATGTAAATATCTCAATGATTGGTTAATAGGTTTGAGTAATCTTCATCTTGTCAGTATGTCTCTAAAATTCAGCACTAAGTTCGTCAAACTCTTTCATAGAATGCAGTTATCTTCTAGTAAGTTCCCGAAATGCATGATTCAAAGTCCCTGCGAATTACTCTGTTACTATTCCTTACATATTAATATATAATAAAAAACAAAAAAATTAAATCCAAATCTCCTGTTTATATTTGAAAAGAACTTATCAAACCCCAAAAATATTAATCAAAATATTCTGATGAATTTACAAGTCTAAAGTGATATAGATTTGAAACTATCTGCCTTAGAAAAATTGGGAGACAATCCAAATGAAGTTGATATTAAATATGTAAGCTATACACTCAAAATCACATAATAAACAATACATCAGTGGTTGGAAGAGAAAAGAGTTGAAGAAGATTTTCAAATTGATATATCACCAGTCGAAGACACAGAATGTTAATTTATTGGATGTAATGTGGAAAACAAAGAGTTTTTGAATAAATAAAATTAGGTTAAGTAAGAGGATGCTCAATAGAAATAAATGCAGATTTCATTTAAATCACCATCAAATGAGATAAAAGAAAACGAAGTCTCAAAAATTAAGGTATAAATTAATAAAATTGATTAAACCAAATCAAATGCTGATAAAACAGCAGAAAAGGCTTAAACAAAACATATCAATTTAGTTATTAGACAATCTTAATAACAATCATTTGAAGATTGTAAGACTCAAGAAAAAAGTCATTAAGAAAATTAGAATGCTGATCAATTTCATTCAACCAAAAAATTATTATCAATACATGAACAATAGGAAATATCAAACAAATAGAATGTCAAAGGAAGTTTATCTAAAAATATCGATCACAGAGCTCAATAAAATCAAGATTAATTAAATTCATAAAAAATATAAAAATAATAGCTTAAGTATCAGGAAAATTTAATACGTCTGGAGAAGGAAAAAGATTAATAGGGAACGAATTAAATTAAATTAATAGATTAGGCAAAATAATCAAGAAATGAACAACAAAACAAATCCTTAATTGTACTTGATAAAGAGGCCATTAAGTAAAATTAAATAATTGAAAATTCAAAAATAAAATCAAAATAAAGTTTCAAAAAATTAGAGATAAGTAGTAAACAATAGACGTTATCAGATCTAACTCATTTAAGAAGAAAAAAAGTAGAGAATCCAGTATAATAATAATTGTTTGCAATCGGATAAAATAAGATGTTAGAACATAATGTCATTTAATAAACTCAGTAGAAACAAAATAAAATATAAGTAAATCTTACAAATTAAAATTAAATTTCATAAAAAATTCAACAATTTTAATAAACCTAGGATCACAATTCTCATTACATAAATTAATAATAACCAGGATTAAATTTAACAGAAGAATCTATAATTAATTCAAATGTATAATCTCATGAATAGTAAAATAAATAATAGCAATAGGTTGAAATACAGACTTCTAATTCTATGCATTAGAATATGACATAAACACCTGAAAAGTTGGATCATAATTTATCAATAGAACCACTAAAATTACAGTAGTAACACCAAAACCATTTAGTTTGTACTTCTCAATTGAAGGATCACAATAATCCTATAAATTAAGCTTCATTACAATAATAGTACAGAGGACTTTAACCGTAAATTGATTCTGAAGGCAATCCCCTATAAATATAATCGAGTCAGATCACACATGAGTGTATTTAATAACAATACATGGATAGGATGTTATAACTACCCAATCAAGTAGAGATGATTTAGATGTTCAATTACAATTAGCAAGTATTAGGATAGGTAATTAAACTGATTACGACAGTTAGTAATTAGTAGTTCGCATTGATGCAGAAGCTTGACATGATTAATTAATGTGTTAATAAAAAGTGATACAATTATTTTTCATATAAAAATTATAAATGAAAATAATAGGACTTAAGGGCTTAGAGGATGGAAGAGTATGTTTAGTTCTACTACTAGGTTACAAATCTCTATTTTCTGAAATTTGAATTCATGGAGAAAGTTTGCTTTGTGTTCAATCTCGTTGGGATAATTTTGGCAGCAATCTAGTATGAATTGGAATTTGAAGAATACGACTCTGATGATCCATTTAGAGATGTATAGAAATTATGTAAATTAGATATCGTAATGGCTGCTATGGATGATAGCTGGTTCAACTCTTCTCTTGATATACTTTACATATTATCGTTATTAGACCAAAATATAATGGTTAAAGTCCAGAGGAGTGATTGGTCCAAGAGAAAAGTTTTACGATATCAATGAGAACTTCTACATGATAATTGAGATCGTAATATACTGTCTAATACCTTTATCGTTCACTGAGACCATGAGGATCTCTTTTTATAATGTAGCTCAAGGAGCAGAAGCCTATTATCATATCAATGAAATGCTAACACTATTAATGGTGGTCAGAGTAATCTATCTCTATAGGACAGTCTTGACATTGACATTTTGGGCCAGCAATAGAACATTAAGAGTTTGCGATCTCTATTCTTGCGAGCATAACTATTTGTTTGTTGTAAAATCTCTTTTAAAAACTTCTCCTTACCTTACCTAATTTTTGATGTTATTATCACTTATTTTTGTGTTTGGCTACCAATTAAGAATTTGTGAACGACCATTAACAAGATTTAATGAAAATATTGACAATTTGGGTGTCTATTATAATAGTGTTTGGTGTATAATTATAACAATAACATTTGTTGGTTATGGTGACTACTATCCTAGGACAGATTTAGGCAGATTCGTTGTTATAGTTGTGTGTATTATTGGAGTATTTTTAATGTCTGTCATGATTGTGGCTTTTATTGAATCACTCAAGGCAACACCAATTGAGAGTTAGACCATGTCCCTTTTGGAAAGAATTCGTCTGCGTGAACTAGTCAAAAACGAAGCTGCCTAAGTGATTAAATTAAGCATGTAACAAGCATTTAGATGGAGGTAAATGTATATAAATAATTGTAGGAATGGTACGTTGACAGAAAAAAAATAGCATTAAATAGAGATAGCTTTAAGATTAGCTTTATATAACTTCAAGTTTGCATTACAACAATAGAGCAAATTTGGAATGGATAATTAGAGTGAAAATATCATTAATCATATTGGATTTTTGGGCTTGGATCTGAAGTAATTAAGAAATGAGTAAAATTGGGATGTCAGATTAGTGATGGAAAAGTTAGAAAAATAAGAATAACTTTCAAAATAATTGATGGAAAAGTTGAACGCCGTTTTATCAGAAAAGAAGTGACATCTTTATGAAGGTTCCATTACTCAAAGAAAAGAAGAGAACATTTGAATGTTGAATGTTAAAATTGAGTTTGGAACTATTTGAAATATAATAATAATATATAATATAATATAAAATGAAAGGAAGAACAGGAGGTTTAACAGCTAAAATGAACAATGTAACTTTAATGATTATTGATTTGATTAGTAAAACCAAAATCGAAGGTAACAAGAGAACGATCAATTGGTAAGGAAAGCAGATTAAAACAAAATATCACTTGCGGAAATATTTATGGCTAATTCATAGTAATTAGGAGGATTGGAGGATGGAAAAGTATTATCTGGGAATATTTGATAGGTAACAAAAATGTATTTTCACAAATTTTTATTTATGGAGTAGGTTTGTTTTGCATTCAATTTAATGGGATTAGGAATTAGTGTTATCTAATATGATTTAGAATACGATGAGATTTCTGATAATGACCCTATGAAAGATGTAACATTTAGGATAATTTTAGATTTCATTATGGTTATTATGGTTAGTTTTTGTTTCTTCATGTCTATTGGTTTTTTTAACTGTTTATCGTTATTAAGCCCATATTGAATGGATGAAATCAAGAAAATCTATGGCTCCAGGTGATTAGATCTGGCATACTGATGATTGGCTACCTATGCTCATAGAATTAGCAGTATATTGTATTATTCCTCTACCATTTACCAAAGGAATCAGAGTTAACTTTTACAATTCAATTTAAGGAAGTGAAGCCTATTATCATGTGAATGAGATCTTAGCTTTGATTATGATTTGCAGAGTAATCTACTTATATAGGACTCTGCTAACCCTTACATTCTGGTACAACAACAGAACCCAAAGAGTTTGTAATCTGTATGCTTGTGAATCCAATTACATGTTTGTGGCCAAATCCTTACTCAGAACAATGCCCTACACTGCCTTATTTATAGCTTTGATATCTTTAATCTGTATTTTCGGATATGCAGTAAGGATTTGCGAAAGACCACTCTCAAGAAATGATTCTTCAAGCAACAATCTAGGACTGTTTGAAAATGCTCTATGGAATATCATTATTACTATAACGACTGTCGGTTATGGTGATTTCTACACAAGAACTGATTTAGGCAGATTTGTTATATTTATAGTTTGTGTTCTTGGAATCTTCGTAGTTTCAGTTATGGTTGTCACTCTAATTGAATCTCTAAAGGTCACTTCACTTGAAGGACATGCAATCACTGTTTTAGAGAGAGTTGCTTTGAGAGAAAAACTTAAGCATGAGGCTGCCTTAGTTATCATACTTACAGCCAAAGCTGCTCTTGGTTATAAGTAATAAAATTCAAATATTATTTTAGAAATGGGACTTTGACTCGAAAATAACACCATCAATTAATAGTTAGATTAAAACAGACATTGATTAATTTTAAAATGACACACAGATAGCATAAAACTAAATAAGACGAGAATAGTTTGAATGAAGAAATCACTAATTAATTCAGTCTCTTGAAAAATGACTTCAAGCAATTAATGGAAAGATAGTAAGTCTTGATTTCAACTAATAATCTGATCTATTAGAAACTAGGATTTGAAAATAACAAATCAGTTGTCAATATATGACACTTTATACATATGAATTTAGCAATTTAATGTATGATAATTTTATTTGTATTTCATGATCAATGGATATTTTTGTTAGCCTTTCTCTTAGCCAATCTTGTTTCAACACTCTTATTCTTTTTGATGGATGGATCATTCTTTATAGCAAATCTTCTATTTTTTGCGAATCTTTAATTACACTTTATTTTATAGGATTAATTACTCCATTCAATGAGGTATATCTTTGATTTGGAAGCTTCTTAATACCATTTCTGTGATGCTTACGGGCATTATGATGACTTGTTGCATTCTTAGACTTGGCCATTGATGATTAATTATTTAAAATATTTATTTAGATTTTTCAATATTTTTAAATTCCTTAATTTTTTATACAAACCTATTACTCCATCCACGAAGCATCTTTTTGTAATGCATCTTTCTGCATAATACTTCTCTCCAATTCCTTAAACAGACTCCAAACTCTCTACTGTTAGAAGTCCTGAGCCTCATTCTATACTTTTATCTATTTTTTGAAGTCTTTCTTCAATTTCACTTTTTGCTCTTCCTTAAATTTTTGTCTATTTTCTAAGAACTGTTTACTTTATTCTATTTGCTCACTCAAATATTACTACTCATATTGGTCTCTAATTTTCTTACTCTACAATTTAATCACAAATATTAACCTATCTTTCATCTTGCCATTTTAATTATTTTTTCTTGGCTTCTAATTTATTAATCTATTTTTAAATAATTTCTAATTCTTGTTTCAACTACTTTTCAATATTTGGATCATTATTCTAAATCTATTCAATTAATTTATTTAAATCAGGAGCTTCTGGCAATTATACAACATGTTTCTTCAAAGGCTCTTTCTACCTAACAGCAATTACAGGAGATTTAGATTAAGAAGATTTTTGTTAAACAACTTTGTTACTTTAATTATTCTTTGGACTGTTAAATTATTCTTAAGGTTGGGTTTGAAAACTTTTAACACTCACATGATCTTAAAAACTCATATATTCATTTGAAGGGTAATTGTTATCGTGATTTTTATTTTGACTTGATATAGGTGATTTAGATTAATAATATTGTTTTTTGGAAGTAGTTGAGTAGCTTGGCAAATTTGGACTTTTTGAGGTTTTTCGATTATCAGCAATTCCTTTCTTGTATGAATTAAAATCTTTAAATCTACTCAGCATTTTAAATGTAGTCTATTGATCCTTAGGAGTGGGTGGGATTTATTAAACTAATTCATTTTATATTTAAGTGTCTTCTTCAACTTTACCTTCTGAATCATCATCTTAAAAATTATCGTTTAATTTTGACAACATATAAGATTTTAATTCATCTGAACTCTTTTCTTGAGGAGTCTTGGATTGCTACTCGTACTTTTAATTGAATTTCATTATCTTATAGAATGAAGTATAATAGTTAATTGACAAAGTCAAAATTTTCTCAAGTTTATCAGATACCGAATTGACTTGACCTTTTATTTCTTCCTTATAATACTTTTGAGCCTCCTTTATGTTAGAAATATTGATCTTCTTTTTTATCAGATTTTATTACAGATTAGACAAAATTGCATTGATTTGTTCATAGCTTTTGCAGAATTGACTCTAACTAGCTACCCAATCTCGCTATTATAAAAACAAATAGTCAGTTGTGATAGATTTATCAACTCCAGCCACAAGGCATAATAAACCACAGACGCAATTGTAAAGTTGTTAGGTTGGTTTAAGAATGTAAAATAGATCCTAAAAGATCAAACTTGTGATTGTACTTAAATATCCTTAATTTAGATGTTTTGAAGAGTTTTGAGTATATTTGTATGAGTTTGTTCAGTTTCCTCAATCAACTTTAAATATGATGGCACTCTGACATCACCCAATCGAATCTACAATTTTGATAATTCAACGTCTCCTTTCATAATAAAAATTATATAAACATTGATAAATAATTCAATAAAATAAAGATTGTTATATTTGAAATTATTAAAAATGCAAGAACAGTATGATTTTAAATGACAAATGTAATTACATAAGTGAATTCGCGCTATATATTCGGAACGATTATATTTGTAAACTAAACGAGCATTAATTATTTTATATGAAGAATTTAATGAATTAAAAATTTTAGTTTAATTTGAATTTTTATACAACAATAATTTTAATAAGATCTTGCAATACGAATAACAAAGGAAATTGGAATTAATTTAAGTGTGAAATTGTGGAATATATTTATTAGCACAATAATATTATTATTATTAAATTAAAAAATGAAAGGAGAAGCTACCTAACCTAAAACTTAAACACAGGGATCCGCAATTAAGAATGATAAGCCCTTGAAACAAGTGAAATAATAAAGCCCATTGAAGCATTAAAGTGAACCAGAAGTTGTATGGCCATTTTTTACTCCCTAACCGGCACTGGTCAATTAAACGAGATTTTGGGATCGCAAAAATTGCAAGAATGTTTATCCTAGCAAAGAAAATCTCAGATTTCAGGCTATAATGTTGAGGGTGGGGAAGAAGAAAAAGGTAACAAAGGGTTATTTTTTCAAATTGAGTAAAGATGGGACACTTAGTTACTATAAAAAGGTTTCACATTTAAATATAATTAAGGAATCTGATAAAGTAGCAAAAGGATATTTATAAATAACTATGGATTATGTGGCTCATCTGTTGGAACAAAAAAGCAAAAAAGATTCGTTACTAATTGTTTAAATCGAAAAGTATTAAGGACTCTCAATATCAATATTTGATGGAAAACCTCAATTGACCCTTGAATTCTTCAATCATCTCAAAGATTATTGCATAGTGTCTGGAATGGACAAACTCTATACATAGATGGACCTCTTGGGCAAAGGATCTTTTGCATCAGTAATAGATAAATATCATTAATAGGTGTATAAAGTAAAGAATCTATCTAACGACTAAATGTTTGCAGCCAAAACATACTTCAAGGAGACATTTGAACAATCTCAACATAAGTCTAAATTTGTGGTACCATTTGTTCCTTATTAAAGCTGAGCTTATGATAAAAAACGAAATCATGGTTTTACGTAAAGTTATTCACCCTGGCATAATTCGATTGTACGATGTCATTTAAGAGAAAGAGAAATTGATACTAATCATGGAGATAGTCTCTGATGGAGATTTGTATAGTCTCATTAAGGAAAAGAAAAGAATCCCTGAGAAGGAAGCTGCAGTCATGTTAAAAGGTGTATGCGAAGCATTACATGAAATGCATATGTATTATACTAGAATAACCATATAGAAATGAATTTGTACATAGAGATCTAAAATTAGAAAACATTATGATGAAATCAAGAGATCAATACATCATTAAATTAGTTGACTTTGGATTTGCAGAACCTATTAATCACAAAGAATTAGTATCAAAAGCAGGAACTCCTGGTTATATACCGCCTGAAATTTTCAAATTATTCCCATATACTGATAAGGGTGATGTGTTTTCAGTTGGAGTCATCTTTTATTCAGTATTATCTCTTGTTTTATTATAGTTAATATCAGGCATCTCCTGTTTTAAAGGAAAGAATTACTAAGCAGTTTTGGAAGATAATAGAAAATGTGAAATCAGTTTTTAGAAATCAGTTTGGGATAATATCAGTAGTGAATGCAAACATTTGTTAAAGAAAATGTTGGCTAGAAAGCCTGCTGATAGGTATACTTGTGCTGATGTACTCAAAAATGAATGGATTCTTATGAATACTTCTCATGAGTATGAACAATAAGCAGGTTGAATATTTGAAATTATAGTATGTAGATTCTGAACTTGAAAGAAGGAATTCATATTAAACTATGAAGAAGTCTCATTATAGCCATTATAACTCAGTTGATGGATCATAACCTGATTTTAATAATGATTTCTCTTATCATACAAATGATTTAAAATCTTTCTATCATCGTAATAGTTAGAAGACAGTTAAAACTTAAAGATCTATATAATCAATTAAATCAAACAGTAACAATTATCAATTTTATTTTTAGATGAAAAAATGAAACAATCTATGAGAAACAAATCAGCTAATAGTAAATAACAATAGTTTACAAATTTTAAGAGTCAAACCCTCAAGAACAGAAATAAAAGTGCCATACATTCGAATACTGGTGAAGGGGGTGGAGATTAAAAAAGCGTGAGATGGGTTGATAAGAAAAATAAGAGTGATGAGCCATCCTTTGGAGATAAGAAAGAAAGTTAAATCTATTAATAATTTAGATGATTCGGTTAAGACTTCAACTTCTCTTAAAGTTTTTGAAGATTTCGAAGCCATTAATTAAACAAATGTAGCATTTTTGAAGATGTCTCCTATGTTGTTTAATCTATAGAAGAAACCTGATTCTGATTCCAAAGTCAATGAAGCTATTAAAAAGAAAAAGTAATAAGCCACTCAATTTATGAGAGCAAAATGATATAATACATTTAATCATTATTTTCATAATTTGGCTACATTTTTTCAATTCATTTACCAATTACTTATTTCTCCATTCAACATAGGTGAAATCTTATAAATTAGATTCTATAGAAATAATCCTATATCTCTATATATATTATTAGTTAAATGGTAGTCTAAGTGATTTGTTTTATATGTTTTTAAGTATTATGATTGTATTAAAATCAGAATATACTTCGAACTTACCATTCAATCAAAAAGGATGTGATAATTTACTTGATAGATTGTTTAGAAATTAAATTAGAATATCAAAATTTAATGCTTTTATTTATATGGATCAAAATGAATGTGATATTAAAATTATGAATTATCATAGCTATTATTAATAAAACAATAATCATCACAATGTAATTTGAATGAAATAAAGTCGAATAATCAATATATTCTTGATTTATTTATCAGGATATTAATAAATAGATTGCTGTTTAATGTTCAATAATTCTAATGGTCATTTACTATAATTAAATCGATATCAACTAAATTGACAAGTAATCAAATTCGAACTAAAGATTAAAAGCTGAACTTGTAAGATTTAACTTGATTGTAAATGAAAAAACAGAAAGGTGATCTTCATTTAGAATTTTCCAAAATTAAACAAACTTTATTATATGGGAGTAAAAACTAGAAAAATACTATCATTCTTAAATAAATAGCCTTTTAGGTCGACATATATGGCTTACCAATTTTTATTGGATAGTTGTAGCTTTAAATCAATTTTAGACCGAATCAATTAATTAACAAATGATTTCTTTTGTAAGGAAATATGTAAATTTCGAAAAATATGAATCAATAGATATTAAGGGTAAATAATACATTGTTCTTTTGGATTATTGTATAATAGAATAAGCGTAGAGAGGATAGTGTTCAAATTTTTCGAAGTTATTTTCTTGGAGATGTAAGATAATTTTAAAGAATCTTTTAGTAATAATGATTTCATATTATTCATTATATTGGAATTATGCTCTTTACTTACAAAGTATCTGCATTAATTTAAATCAATTCTATTTTTCTATCCTCGGAATTGAAAAGGTAAATTTATTACTTGAATATCTAAATTATAGAATTTACTTTACAATCGGTTATGTGCAATTTAGATTTTATATTCTCTAAATAACATTGCTATTCTTCTAAATTGTTTTCAAAAACAAATTAATTAACTAAGCATTTCCATCATTTCCAAATTGATTATAACCTCCCATAATAAAAATTTCTTGGTTTGATATTGGAAATGAATATCCAAGAACCTGAGGTACATAAGACTATAAATTAATGATGAAAACATACAAAAGAATTGACCAATTCAATTGTATCAAGAAATCGCTATTAGGTTGTACTGAATATTTCTATTAAAGCATTTCCTTGATATTGATTCATCATTCCACCTGTTATGCATATCTTTTCATCTAATAGGCAGCACTACCCTTTGATTCTTGGATACTTCATTGATTCTATTTGTTACCACTTATTCCCATTAATTAAGTACCTAATTTATAATTGATAATTGCTTACTTGAATCCTTTCTTGTTTCCAATTTATACATTGTCAACCAAAATATAACCTCCCCAATAATATATATATTAGCCCTGTTTGATAGCCTATCCACCATAACTAATTATCGGTAATTCTGACATTATCTCTATTTTATTTTCTTACTTGTTGTATTTGGTTACCATTTGACTTATTTTGAATTATTTAGAATTGATGTCTTAATAAAATTATCCTAAAAAATACAAGCTTTAGTTGGTATTTATCAAATTGCAATAGGTGAGTCGATAGTTATCATCATTTAATATTAACTCTTACTATTTGATGTTATCAATGTAATCTATGTGAGAATAATAAATAGTATTATTCCTAAATGTGTATATGCTATTTTATTATTCTTAAAACTTTAAATGTCCAGTCTTGCTTTTCAATGTTAATAAATTCTTCTTCTATTATTTAAAACCACTAAATGTGCTTGGAACTATTTTAAATTGATCTTTTAATGAAGAAAGTGGATACCTTTAAATTTCAGGGATATTAACTTATACAAAGAGTCTTTAATATCATATAATGATTAGTTTGTAATTTATAGATTAATTTCCTTGGGGAGTAGTGAGCGTAGTTAATGCAAATCTTCTTTAATTTATTCATGTCTTTCAAGAACTTCATTGTATTGTGCTTCTTCATAATTTGGAATATCTTTTCTCAACTAGAAAATTTGTTACTTTATTGGCGCTAAATGAATTTATACTAATTCATTAGCCACAAAATTGTATTGGTTTTTCAAATTAGCAAAATACTTGTCTACAATTTGAGTTATGACCTTTCTGACCTGTTTTATTTTCTATAAGGTTGATTACTACAGGACAGAATCACATACCTACATGTTGGTAATTTGATTCATTAAATTTTCTAACTCTTTTTCAATCTCAGCAATCTTCTAACATTTATGTGGAGTAAAAACTATCTTAATTTCCTCTGTTTATTCCTTTTATCTTTCAAATTGATCATTATTCAATTCATCTAATATTTATTTCATATCATAATAAGATTGATCTTGATCCTAATTAGATAAGGCAGACATAAGTTTATCCAGAATTTTCTATGATCTTTGGCTTGTTTCGAAAAAACTTGAATTGTTATGAAAACTCATTTTTAATTATATTCAATGAATTCTAAATTATACACTTCGATACTTCATATACAAGTTGAATAATCGTAATCTCTCTAATATCTAGATTGTTCATATCATAAATCTAATGGCTATAATAGGATTTTCTAAGAGTTAGATATATTATCTTTGGATTCTCATAAGGAACTATCTCTGATTGATTTAGAGTATTCCTTTTTCATTCAATTTAAGGTTCTATTCAATTTTTAATTTAAACCATAATAGGACATTGGTTTACTAGGTGAATTTATGCTCATGATTTTATGATTAGTATATATTTATATTCATTAATTATTTATTGTGTAATTGTAAATTCTACGAAATTTAAATATATAAACTGATAGAGAAATTTTTATATTTATTTCAATGGATTTTAATCATAATATTATAAATTTAAAATAGATACTATTTATATTATTGCATCATATCTGTTATATTTATAATAATTGACAAAATATCAAATATAAAATTCATAAATAAATCTAGTATTGTATGCACACTAAAAGTTTGACAAGGTATTCTTTGTGCTGCAATTCGCTTTTCTACAAATCCTTCATCAATTAATCACAATGTTAATTGCCATTTAATTATTTCAACTAATCCAAACTTTATTCCCTTTGATGATAAATTAACTTTATTTAATTTAAAAGAATTTCATTTTCATTCTCTCCTTTTTCAAAATCAACTTGAATTTCATTATTGTCACATTTCTATAAGAAATCTGAAAATCTTGGATCTTCCAATAATTCTTAGTCATAATTATCAGATATATCAATCTATAAATCATTCTTGTTGCAATTAATATATTTTAGTAATTATGGAAAGGATCTTTCCTGTTCTGTTTCATGTTATAGGAATTTCTTAAATTTCACAGTAAGGTCATTAATTTATTTAAGTTTTGCTGAGTGGTTATTCTAAAATACCTTTTCTCTCAATCTAAATAACATAGTTCCTATTTTCAATAAATTAGTTCCCTAATCTTCAAATTCATCTTCTGAATTCCCATCTGAACTCATTATTGATTTAATCTATGCTCCACAAATTTTATCGATCTGTTCCATCATTTATGAAAATTCAGTATTCAAATAAATTTCTTCAAGAACTACAATATGTTTATTGCAATCTTAAGTTAGTTTTTCGAGATAGTTCACAAGAATTTAATGTGTATCGATTTACAAAATATATGGGAAATGTGTCAAAACCTACAGGTAAAATTGTTCATAATTTGGTAGATTAGAATTAAAATTGATTTATTCTATTTTCAATAATTCGACCTAATTACTGATTTAAGGAACTTAACTCATCTATGTTAAAAGTTTAACTGTAGGTTTAAGTACAATCATTCCACAGTTCTGCTAAACATTCTAAAGCGAGCTACTTCTAATTATCTTCATAAATCTAAGTAATTCAGGTATGACAATATTCTAGTACAACAATAATTGAAGTAAAACTCTAAAGATCAGTTTTGTACATTTTTCTTATCTAGGTTTAATAATCTAACAATATGTTGAAAGTAATTAGTAAAAGTCTGCAATTATATGTACGATAGATTGAGTATTTTTCTCTAAATAATCAAAGTCTAATTCTTGACACCTAGCATAGAGATCCTTAATTGTTTAGTAGTCCTTTGAATTATTGAAATATTATAGAAAATCTTATTAGTTTGAGATACTATGTTTTAAACATAGCAAGTGTATTAAAATTATGGTTTGATCAGAACTTTCTTCCATCTTATTGTAGGTTTCTGTTCTGTCTTATTTCTCCTAATCATATTTAAGCAGTTCTCTTTCGAGTTCATTACAATATTTTATTTAGATATTCTAATTGTCCACTTTTATAAAATGAATAATTTCTGGGAAAATAGAATTTGAACAATGCAAACTTAATAAAGACTTTCTTATTCGTTCCTTTGAGTCTGAATTATCTCTATTTAGGATCAGGAACATTAGTTTTTATCCTTTTAATATAGGGTCGTCTCCTAAGATTTCAACAGTTTTTCTATCAAAATACTTCTAGGAATATGATTTATATAAATATTGAAGATCTTCCATGTCATCTAAAACAGTTTAAGTTACTTCTTAAAGTTCAGCCTTCTTAGATAGTTCATATAACATTTGTCTCCTTGACTCATATTTTGAATTCCTTCTCGAAATCATTTTATTTATTATTAAATACTTTATGTAAAATTAATAGAAGGAAAATATGCCAAAATTAAAGACCATTATCTTTTCAAATTATAAAATTTAATCAAATTCAAAAATTTTAAATCTTTCCAATCTATTAACTAACAATAGTAATTTAATTGAGCACTTTAGTAAAATTTGAAAAATTTATTAAAATCAAATTATTAAGGTGCAACTATTTTTTATATAAATTTGAGGATTAAGTTAACAATCTTTTGATTTGCAAATGAAATAGTATGTAAAATATATATTAGCAAAATTATAGTTTAAGGAATTTAAATACTCTATTTCATTTTTTTTAAATCTATAAAGAAACTGAAATTAAAGAAATCTATTATTTGTTGATGAATGAAATTAAGATCTTAAAATGATAACATATAAAAATTGTAAATTATTAAAGAAAGTTAATTACAAGTAATAAGTGAGAGTAGAAGATCTTGTTTATCCAATAGTGATCTATCCAAAGCGTATTTATGTCCTTAAGTTTAATAGAAACATTGATTACTATTTAAAGCAAGCCTTTATATAAGAAATTGGAATTTTTTGAATGTTTTAATAAGTTCTAAGGTGGAATACTCGAATATTTATTACAGTATAACTCTACAACCATATTAAACAAATTAATTATTTTACACAATTAGTTTCTAATATGAGTTTAACAGATAATAGAAATCTACAATGTCTGAATAGTTATGATAATATAAGATAAATATAAAACGAATGATTTAAATTTTAAATTATAGATCACCCAAAAAATATATGTAAATTTTTATTATTTTTGGTATCAAGATGTGGGATTGTTTCTAAAATAGTGATATCCTTGTTGTTTTTATCTTTTTTTTTCACCCATCCACATACAAAATGACCCATAGTGTCAAATATATAGAGGTGATTTTCTTGGATTTGAAATTCCTTTTTGCTAATATATTTATCCTCCTTTGGATAATAGATAAAATAAGGATCATTTTTAAAAGGAGTTTCATCCTTAATGATTCTCTCTCTCTCTTGATTTTTTGTCTTCTCAAACAGTTAAGGGTGAAACAATCCTACATGTCTGAAGACATAAACATTTTCAAGAGCCAATGTTTTCAAATAATCACTTAATTCATAGTTGGCTACCCAATCTTAACAATATTGTTTAATCTTATTTATGTCATTCTTCCATTGTTACTTTGCATAGTCCATTCTAGATTTAAATGTAAAATCCATCATTTCTTCCATATAAGCTTTAACAAGGTTCATTTCCTACAATTTAATCAATCCTTCTTTAGTCCCATACTGTTAGATAATTCTTATATTAGCCGTTGCTGCATAGGCACAAATATGATCTGGAGTTGAATACATTTTAATTAAGGAAGCAAAAAAGTTTGAGAATTGATCATACACAATTATTTGTTTAATAGCTAATTTAGTATTGGCGTTGAGTCTCACCTTTTGAGATGATTCTTAATCCATTTTTAATTAAATATTTTAATTCACATATAAATCATCTATCAATTATCTGCTTTAGAATTTGAATGAATCTGAAAGGAGTATTGAACAATAATAAAAAATCTTTCAAACAAATACTGTATATAATGTAAATAATATCAATGTTGAGCTCTCTATTAGCCTCCTCTGCTGCGAATTTCACCTTGTCTAATAGTTGATGGGGGTTTTGGTGTGTCTCTTGTTTATTCACCTCTCTATAGAAGTTGATAAATTGATTACGTTTTCATTGTAATTATAATGTCTTGATGATTAGACATCTCTATCATTTCCTTAACTCTTGACATTTCCTCTGGTTTTTAAAGATTGATAATTTGATTTTTATTAGAATTGATCTCTATCATTATTCCAATTGCCTGATTTATCTGGATTAGCTTAATAATCTCTTTGCTATTGTTATTTATATTTATTATCTTGTCTTCTGTCTGGATTATCATTATAATTGGATTTAGTTTCTTTATTTTTTCTGCCATCCTCCTCTTTTCTTTGATTTTCTCTGTTATTTTTATTATCTCTTTTTTGGTCTTGGAAGTTTCCTTTCGAAAAGTAAAGATTTCGAATGTACATCATTACATAATCAAAAAGTTCAATATGTTTATCTTCTCCCACTTCATTTTCCAGTTGAAACCCTGGCATAAGTTTTTCTTCTTCAGTGGGAGTCATTCTAAATAGATAATTAAATTTACGTCAAAGTAATTCGGATTGCCGGGATGTAAAATTGATTATCTTAATATTTATCGTTCTGTTCTTTATTTTCTTTTGGCATGCTTTCGAATTATGTGATTGAATTAACACCTTTAATTCTCGATCTAATAATTTCAGCAACCAAAATTGCATGAGGGATGGCTGAACCAGACCCCAAAAGCTTGACAGACTTTTATGTATTTTCTTTGTCTCTTAGACCTAATACAACCTTAACCAAGTAAGAAGCAATTTAATCTTGAGTTGATTTTCCTTTCACCTTGATATCAAATGGATCTTTCTACATTTAATTATTTAATGAATATTTATTCTTTATTTATATTTTAATTAATAAATACAATTTTTATAGGGGTAGACACTTTAAATATTGTAATTATGATCAATAATACCCACCATGAACATTAGTTAGATGCTGATGACATTCAGTTGAACTATTGAACACTTTCATACAAGGTTTAGTACTATTTTGTAGATTCTTCCAACAGATATACTTCTTGCAACTAGAACAAGCCACCGACATGCACCCTGATATTTTTTATGCTAAAGACCTGCAAACAGGACAAAAACGTATATCTTCCTTCTTCATCAATTCTTCCATTATCTTTTAATCACCTGTTTAATACTCCCAACATGTCATCCCATAATGCATCTGCACTTTACATTTTAAACAGTATGTGACTTTGCAATTCTCACAAAAGACTGCATCTCCTTTGACTCTTAAAATATTTGAGCATCCTGGATTGAAACAGAATATCAGAACTCCTCTCATATCATTGACATATTTGTTAATTGATAATTCTACTAATTTATCATATTTGGCCAAACCCAAGATGTTCTAAATGTCTTCTAATAAAATAAGACTCTAACATAGAGAACATTTAATAGGTAAAGAACTAATGTCTTTGATTGAATTAGAAAAGTCGTAATTCAAACATTCAGTGCAGAATTTGTGATTACAATTAGTGAGAATGTAAGGTTGTTTCATTTGATTCAGACAATAACAGCAAGTGTTTTCTTTATTGATTGATTAGTTTTCAATGTTTTCGTCTTTTGATTCTAAAAAGGCCTGCAATTATTAGATGGCTTCTTCTAGATTCTTGGCTTGTCCTGATAATTTCAATTAATTGTTTCTCTTAATTGGAATCACATCAGTTAACTTGAACTTTTATTACAGAAACAGCAATCCTTAATAATCATCTCCCAGCAATTTCTTAAGTTTTTAAGGAGTCAATCGAACAGTGATGGTTGAATTGGATTCCAAAAACGATTTGATGATATCTTGTAATTCTTAAAATTGATCATCCAAACAATAGACCTTGATTATTTTCTTGAATTGATCAAGACTTATGATAACACTCTTTTGAATTTCCAATTCTTAAAGGAATTGTTACCCAACATCACTAAAAAGAATAGTATTCAATTCTCCAAAATTTATCACATAGCCATCGATAATGTTTTAGATTGTATCTCTCACTTTGGAGAACACCAAATAGTTATCAGAGATTAATTGCAACTCAATATCAGAGTCTGAATTCTCTACTTACTCAATTCTAAATAGGTGATTAAATTTCTATTGAATTGACTTTATATTATTTCTCACGAACTTTATAAAATCCTATTTCACTTTGTATTGATGTCTATATTGAGCCTCACAATATAATTTAACTTACTATAATCCTAATTGAATAAGCAAATTATTAAAATTAGTCAAAGCTGAATTGACAAAATTGATGGAGGGCACTCCCAATTTTAAGACTCTCTTGTAATCCTTCCTTTAATTTCTGATTCTGTAGAGTTGCTGATGTTTGTACCCAATATGATGTTTTCTATTTTCATCTATTAAAAGTGATTCTACTTTTTAGAATACATCAAATTTGGGTTCATACAAGATGGATTTCGAAATATTTATAGATTTTATTTTTGTACTCAATCTGAATAGATCCAATTCTGTGATGAATTGAGTTAAATTGGAGATTTGTACAACATCATTGTTAAGTTGCATGATCATCTTCTTGCCATCCAAAATAGTGTCATTATATTGATTATAGAATTCTTGAGCAGCCATTTCGTTGTTGAAAATAATCTCAGCATTGCCTTTACAATGATATATGAACCATGAGAGTTTGATCATGTAAGGGTGAAACTTTTTATTCTATTCCCTCTTTATGTAAGTAGATGAAACCTTTATTGTGGATCCCTAAAATTCAGTCTCATCCAAATCATTAATAATCTCTAGAGTAGCATCTTTGTCCCTCAAATCAATCTAAGCAGTTTAAGTTGTTTTATATGGGATTAAATTGAGTGAATTGATTTGAGAATAAGGTTCAATCAAGCTTTTGATTTCAGCCTCTTTAGTTTCCAAACTAAGCTAACTAATTTCTAAGATGGAATTATTGGAGTAATAACACTTTTCAATTAGTCCTCCATTAGATATGATGAATCTAATGTTTGAATTCTGATATTCATATTCCTTAATTTATTGACTTAATTGCAGTTTGAAATTAGAAATAATGTTGAGCAAGTCCTCTTCAACTTATTTACTATTATCGGCATAGATGACAAGATTATTGATATTGAATGGTTCTATGATGCATTTATATTTGTGTTCTAATTTTGATATTTCAGATTCCTCATCATTCCACAATAGATTCATTACTGCAGTACAAATATTTTAAACTATGTGTTCCTAAACTGAAATCTTCCTGAACTTATTTTCAGCCACAGCCGAATAAAGCACTTAGTTATCCTTAACTCCTAATAGATATTAAGGAAGATTAATCTTAAAGATCTTCTATATGGAATATTTGTGCATTTTGCAATCTCTGCCAATTGGAAATAACTGTTCTAATTAATACTCATTATCAGTTTAAAATCCATCAATGCTGCTTGATTGTTTCTTCAAATTTAGTTGATGGAGACCGTCTAAAAAATCAAGATCTTCAATTTCATAGAGACAAGAGAAGTATTTGAGTTTTGCAATTATTAATAAAGCCTTAATTAAGTTGACTTTGTTATCATTGCAGAATTTCTTAATGATGCTTGAAATCTTTTCATCTTCCCCTGAATTCAACAATTCGATTATCTGCATCACTATATTATACCATGAATGATAATCTCCTTGTTTACTCCAATATGAACTCTATTTGATGTTCAATTATTTCTGTAAACTCTGTCTATCAAATACCTACAACAATTAACCTGATGTAAATAAAGCAGCAATCATAACTGCGAATTTATGCAATTATTTACTATCCTCTTATTTACTTAGATTACACAACAACTTTTCAAAGTTATCACTCTCCAAATCCACCTTTGGTGATTCTTAGGCCTCCATTGGCAATTGTAGGAATTGCTATTCAGAAAAGGCATAATAAATCATAACACCTTCGCTGTTCGATCTGGAGATTTCTCTTACTTACAAATCAACTTGACTCAAGGTTTGATAGGAATATTCAACTGTGTTGTCCTCCCTTTTCTTTATAACTTCTCTCTAATTTGTGTGAATCATCAATGTGATGTTATAGGATTCCAATTGCTGCGGTTCCATTAACAAGAAAACTGTGTTTTAGTAGTTATGTTGATGCATAACTCTATCGAACAGATTATCGAATTCATGGTTGACCTTAACTATTACCCTAAGTTAACTTTACTCGAACAAGACTCTAAGATACTCAATCTCATTCGAATCCATACAATAGATCAATATATCTCTCTCCTCATTTATTTGGGCCATCACTGTCTTATGAATCAATAAGAGCTTTTATTCTTAAGTGTTATAGTCACTCAAAAATCTCCTCTATTCTATAGGCAAAACTGGAGCCTGAATCTCTACCACTTAAAACCCGTCTGTCTTAATCTAATCACTCAATGCTGGATTAATGATAAGGATATCGTATTGATAATCTACATTACTAATCTGAGAGCAATATTTGTAATTTTATTTGGTATACTAGTCGGGAATCTATTTCTCAATATCAACGTTGCTATAATCAATGACAATGGTTTTCTTCTCAAAATTATATCTGTTCACATTATCATGAAAACTCTTCTGTTGGAATGCATACTTAATCCTCACTTGTCCTTGTCTAGTTAAATACATTAATTATATTCTTTAATAATGGATTTTAAAATTAGCTTAAGAATTGCTTTAATTGTGTTTTCGGTTTCTGAGTGAATTCTACAATTACCATAACACCGTTAGAACAGACAGAGAATAGATTTAAGAGGCAAATCTTTCATAGTTTAGAAGCTACCTATAATAATGAAGAGAGTTTGCATTTAAGAAAAATATCCACTTTTTAAATTCATAAATATCTATAACTCTATTAAATTTAAAGAAGTATTAGAATATAATACATAAATGATGGGGTTGATTGATTTAGGTAATATTAATATCAGAAATGATCCTAGTAAAAAAAGGCACAATTAAATTTTATAATCTAAATGGGTCAAATTTCATAATCCTAATCGAAGAATCTTTTTAAAGGATAGGAATTTGATCCAGGTCAGATTGATCCGTGTTGTTGGGAATAAAAACCTAACAGGCGATTTATGACTAAATTTGAATTTAAATTCATTTACTCTTAAGAGTTGTTCCAAACATTTTATCATGAAAGATTAGAAAAAGTGATTTAATATGATCTGGAGTAATAAGTAATTAGTTGAATAAATGGAATTAATTGATTTTGAAGATGAAAAGCTAGATAAATGGCATTTAAACAAAAATGAAGAAAAATTTTTCATTTTTGAAGATAGTTTAAATTCAATGGCATTAGAGTTATATGACTTCTAAGAGGAATCTTAAAGTATAGATATAGCACAATAATTGAATCAAATTTATATACTGTCCTATTTTATTAATGTGTTTGTATGAAAAACTATCTTGATCAATAAAAAATATAAAATAATCTATTTAGTACCATTAGAATTAAAAATATTTGTATACAAAACCTATAATAGAGGAAAGTAGAATAATTATATAAATAAGTTAAGAGTTAAAATTATAATCTATTTCATTTTGACTCCATCTTGAAAAAGTTTTTTCATTTAACATTTTTGATATACTCATTTGATCTAGGCCTTTAATGTTGAATAGATTTATACCCTTTTTTAAATCGAATAATGGAACTGAATATAAAAAAAATATTTTAGAATATTTGCTCTTATTAAATAAATTACAAGAATTTTTAAATTTATTTAAATCTTCTTAATATATTAATATTAATAATAAATTAAAAATGAGAGAAAAGTGGCGAAAGAAGAGAATGCGAAGACTCAAGAGAAAGAGACGTAAGGCACGCAAGTGATTAAATTATTTGCACATAATCTAGATATATATGTTTCATATCTCATTTTGACAATATTCTACAACATCCATCATCCCCTTATTGATTGTCTTCCATAAGGTTTACTTTGTAATCATTTATGAAGTAGTTTAATTGAATCTAAAAATCCTTTTTTAACTGGTTGGCTCTCCGTGATTGATTCAAAATATCAGTTTCTTAAGTCTGATATTTAATCACAAAATAACACTTGCTTTGATTTATTGATTAGTGCAATGAATTAATGTTTAATATTTCAAATCATCACCATTTCATCCTCTATTGCATACATTTCACTCAGCAACAATAATAAAAGTAAAAAATGATTTATTCACGAATTCTTCAATGTGATCTTTGAAAATTTGTTTTTATATTTAGACATGTGTTACTAGTTTATTATGTTCTGTAGTAAAATCAATTTGATTATCATATTTATGAGCATGTAATGGAATTGTCAATTATATATTAATATCACATTTATTTGTTAATTAATTTTCTTTTATCACTTTTAATTAGAAGTTCATTCTATTAAAATACATGAGCATTTCATCATTTGTGATTGAGTTATCATAATATCATCACAGAAAATATCCCAATTTCTCAAAGATAATATATATCTTCATTTTCGCTAATTAATTAATTTTACAATTCCATATGAACTCAAATAGTTTCAAGTTAAATTTTAGAATATAAAATGGCAATAATATTTCTAATCATTCTGAGAATAAAAAAGAATCATTATTTGTCTAAGTATTAAAAGGGCAACACATGTAGTAAATAAGAAAGTTAAAATTAATATCATGATAAAGGAGATAGAAATGAAATATTTCCACAATAATTAAAGTATATTTTTATGTTAAGCTAATAAAATAGTTTAATTCCTATGTTAATTGGCTAAAGTAGTTTACTTTTTAGGGATTGAATTCTTTATTATTATAATTAAGTTTCATGGGTAATAAATAAAATATTATTATAGCGTGAAAAAGAATTATTGATAACTAAAAGAATTTGATGATATATGATATATTGATTCATTTAATTATTTATAGATATAAAATAATAATTACTTCAATAATTCTTTAATTTAATTCTTAATAGTTTTGAAGATGCAAGAAATGGGAAGTACTCTATATTTGACATTATTGATAATTATATCAATATTATCTTTGATTGGATGCTCAGTGTTGTTAGTTGATTATTTTCAACAAAAACAAGATGCCAACCTTGCAGGAAAATTATTAGCAATATTGTCAATAAGTGATGCAATTTATGTCATCGCTGTTGTCATGAATCCTACTCCATGTAACCTATGAAATATAAATTAGAGACTGATGGGGTGTTCTGTGTAATTTAGGCCTTATTTAAATAGTCCTCAAGTGTTTCTACATTTATTGTTAATTTTTTCTTTTGCCTCACCACTTTTCTCACAATAGTGGAAAACATAGATATCACTGATGATAGATATCACATATACAAAAGGAATGCTAAGATATTTTCAATTCTATGTCCTTTTTTGATAGCTCTTGTTCCTATTACCTATAGTGGATATGGAAAATAGTATTATGCCTGTGGTTTCAAAACTCAAAATGCTTATTGGATAGGAGAATTACTATTGTTCTATGTTCCCTTTGGATTCCTTTTTGGAGCAAGCATATATTTCCTTGTGAAAATACAGAAATTTCTTCAAGAAATCTAATAAAATAAATTAGGACATGATGATTTTATTATTAATAGAAGAACTTTAATATCACAAAATAGTCAAATTACTGTTGGGGAACAATACACGAAATTCCTGTTTTATTATACCCTAATCCATTTTTTCTGCTGGATTCCGATCATAATGAGCTCGATTTTTGATATCATTTTCGAAGGAGACTTCTTATGGTTGGGAGGAATAAGTTAAATAGTTGCATGTTTATAAGGATTTCTAGATTGCCTTCTATTCCTGATTAGCAAGCGAGTTTCCTCTCAATCCTAGGTTTATGAAAGGAATAATAGTTTTTTAACCGCAGATCCAGTAGATATATATAGAGGGTCTGTTGTATACAATTCAAGTTTATGATTTTATGTTTGCTGTAAATTAAATATTTATTAACCTAAACTATTTAAGTATCAATCCTAATTCATCAACTAGATATTGAACCGATAGTAAAAATAATAAAAACCAATGTGAAATAATGTCTTCAAAGATTTATTTTATAAATATTTTGAATATTTATAATGTTTTATTATAAAGTAATTATTTTCACTTGATAATTTCAGAGTAAAAGAGAAAATGCATCTTCTCTATTTTATATTGAATTCATTCAAAAGAAATTTTAAGAAAATAAACTAAAACTCGAATTGATGCAAGAATTTATGATAGCTAATAAAATATTGAGATTGTCTATATGCTTACATTAAAGTAAAAGATTCTGAACTTATATAAAAGCATATAGTTCCTGATGTAATGATTTATAATTGCTTTAAATTTTTGAAAAGAAAATGAAAATGAATGAGGATTAATAGATAGTTGTTTAAAACATATATAAATAATATTAAAATGGTTTAAATTGAGAAAGCATTCAAGGTAGTTATAAAGAAATTTAATTTCTAAATTAATATTCAAAGTTTTGAAAGATATTCATGGCAGACTTCTTTACTTTACAAGCAGTTTGTGATTTTCAATCCTATTAGCCACTGACTCCTATTCATCAATGTAATCGTCTTCTAAATCATACACCGTTGAATCTAATTTAAAATGATGATAGTCCAGAATTTCTTTTATGGTTCTGTCCCTTACATTAAGAGCTTTAATATAAACTATTTTTACTTTAAGCACATAGATTATCGGAAGAATCACTAATGCTTCTTAAGCTTTTATTAACCCATAATGGAGTCAAGCTAAACAAAAACTCTTTTTAACCTTTAAGATTTTATGGAATTCTGTTCATCGATATTGTATGAAGGGATATATGTTTGTTATCAACTTTAAACCAAGGATGCTTAATGGCTTATTCAGCAGTGGGTCTTTAATTTGGGTCAAAATTCAACATTTATTGACATAAATCTTTCGCCTCCAAACTAACATGACAATGTGCAAGTTTGTAGGCATCTATTTTTCCATAAGTATTATTTTATAATACTTCTGATGTACTAGATCCCTTAAATGCTTACTCACCAGTTAATAGTAAGAACATTACAATTCCTAAAGAGTATACGTCAACCTTAAAATCATAATGTTGATCTTGCAATATTTCAGGAGCTACATAGCCTAATGAGCCACATCTTTTAAATAAATATTATCCATCATTTTAATAGAAGTCTGCTAATCCAAAATCTGCGAGTGAAATATTCGAAATGTCATTTTCATCCTTTAAGATTAAATTTTCTGGTTTAATATCCCTATGAATAATCTTTCTTTCATGTATATATGCCAAAGCATCTAATAAATTGTAAACTAGTTTTCTTACTAGAGATTCATCGTATACTTTAATTTATTTCTCAATATGGGATATTAATTCACCGCCATTCAATAGATCAGTTACAATATAAATTTTATTGTTATCCTCATATACTTCGCGTAACTTAATAATGTGTTTGTGATTCATTAATCTCATGATTTGGATTTCTTTCCACAAACTTTTCTAAATAAAATAATGTAAATAATTTACTTAATTTTCTTCTTCGTTATCAAACATTTTGTTTTTATTAAATATTTTTACTGCATAAATTTGTTAGTTTTCGATTTATCTGATTTTAAAGACCTTTGCAAACGATCCTTTGCCCATTAGCTTAAGAATCTAGTAGTGACTCTCAAAATTTTCTTGGATTGTATATAATTTACAATAGTCATATATCTCGCCAATGCATATAACTGAACCAATAATTTCAAGAGAATCGAAATTATTATTCAGTTTTAGACATGCTAAATTTTATTGTGGCACCATCATCCTTTTCATTTAAATATTTTCCAAGTTAATGTACTTTTGATCAACTACCAAATATTTGCTTTGGAGATAAGCAAATTTAAACTACAGGATTTATTTTTAAGTATCCTTGAATTTCACACCATTTAAAGTCACCAATTAGGCTCCGTATTGGATGTTAGGATACCCTTTTTTCCATAAGGTGTCCTATCTATTTGAGTGGGAGCTGAAACATGAGTCAGACTTTTGTCTCATTTTTTTTATTAATTATTATTAATTATCAATAATGATTTTGCCATATTTAAAAACCACAAGTGTAATTTAGATTTAATTTGATTTTTAATTTCAAATTAATCATTATCTTGGAGTTTATTGTGAATAGTCTAAATAGACCCTGAAGCTTATAAAAAAATAAAATATTTGCATTCATCTTTTATAATATATAATTTAAATTCATCAAATTATTTGTGTTGAGATTATTACTTGTATTAAAAGCTTTATCCTTTAATCAATTATTATATAGCTAAAACAACTCTTTGATCTCATAAATTTATTTTTGTCTTCTTTTCAACCTTAATTAATGAATCGTTTGTAATTTCAAAGTGGTACTTTGCCTAATTAAACATTTTTTCTAACTAGTTAATCTACTTACTACCCTCTAAATTATCAAATCATAATAAGATTTTAAATTTAAATAATATATATGAAAATAGCGAATTGTTATGAATTTATTAATATGAAATTCCAGATTAGTTTATTTAAATTTCTGCTCTCAGATTGTTTCCAAACAATTTCATTTTACGATAATTTATAAATTCTATATTAATAATATATAATTCAGTTTCAATGAATAAGTATGAGGTTAAAGGAGTAGTAGGAGAGGGAGCATATGGAATAGTGTTAAAATGTGAAAATAAAGAGAATAGCCAGATTGGTAGGGAGGTTTTCATATTTTTAGTGGCAATAAAGAAGTTCAAAGAGACAGAAGAGAATGAAATAGTTAAGAAAAGCATATAGAGAGAGGTAAAGATGTTAAGACTACTGAAACACCCAAATATTATTGATTTGTTTGAAGCTTTCAAGAGGTATTTATATCAATTAAGAAAAAGAAAAGGGAGAATCTATTTGGTATTTGAGTATGTAGAGAAGAATCTACTTGAGGTTTTGCAGGCATCGCCCAATGGTCTAGATGTATGATATTTAATATTGTAAGTAAGGGTACCTTAAGAAAATAGCATTTTAATTGTTGAAGGCCATAGAATTTATTCATTATCATGATATTGTTCACAGAGATATAAAACCTGAAAATATACTAATCGATAATGAAAATAACTTAAAACTTATTGATTTTGGATTTGCCAGAGTAAAGTCTTAAGTTTATGTGTTGTAGAGCCTCAATTTACCAGATACTTTAACAGATTACGTTGCTACAAGGTGGTATAGATCTCCTGAACTTCTATTGAATTATTAGACCTATGGAAAAGGAGTAGATCTCTGGGCTATTGGTTGTTTACTTTGCGAACTAACTGACGGAGAACCTATGTTCCCAGGAGAAAATGAAACTGATCAATTATATTTGATCTAGAAGACACTTGGCCCTTTAACACAGGAGTAAATGGAAGTATTTCAAAAGAATCCAAGATTTCTTGGAATGAAATTCCCTGAAATTGGTAAACCCGAGACCATAGAGAGAAGGTATTTATAAACTAATTTATAGATATCTAGGCAAATTACCTTCGAAAGCTATTGGATTAGTTAAAGGTTTACTGAGAATGGATCCTAAAGAGCGTTTCACTTGTTTGGATGCTTTAAAACATCCTTATTTTGCTGATTACCCAGAGGCATAAGAATATATTAAATAAATCGAGAGCAGATAGAATCATATCTAAAATGATGGTAATATTAAAAGAGATTCTGTTTTGAGTTAATAAAAATAACAAACTCAAATTGGACATACAAATCAAATAAGAACCAAAGTAATTGATCTCCTAAACATGATTTTAGAATATCAAACCTGTTCCTAATTTTCTGAGTGGCCATGTATTGATGTAGAGTACTGCGTATAATTATAAGATATCTGATTAACATACAGCTGAGAGGGAGTTACCTAATATGAAAAAGACCACTTCAGTTGATAAACTGCCATAAACATAATATAATGGATTTAGTATTGGGAATGGCTTCTCATTTGCACCTTCCAAAAACTAATAACTAAAAGCTACTCAACCATTAAAATAATCTTAACCATAAATAAAAATACAAAACCTAAACATTATTTATAATACAAACACTTATAATTACTAATCATAACAGTAATAATAACAATAACAATTTCCTCAATAACAACAGCGAAAAATTATAAAGAAAAAAAATTGATTAATTTACAATTTTATTGAAACTAACTAATTAAACTTAAAATTGATTATAAGTTATAAAAAAATCATTCCAAACCAAATTATCCTTCCAATGCTTCATGAATGGTTGCCTTCAGAAACACTTCCATCGTTTCTAATTCTTAGTATCTAATAGATATTGGTATCCAAATATTTACTTTGGTAATTCTAATCTGTTAAAACATGTGTGAGCCTTAGGATATGGATTATCTTTATCGAATTCACTGGCTTAAATACAGAAATATGAAATTTCTCCTCTGTTGCTTTCAAGTTTGCTATTGCTATTTGTTATTATGCTTACCTAAAACCTTCCACTGGAACTCTAGTTGAGCCTGTACAAAATCTCAAAAATTAAGATAGTTCAGCTTGATTCCAAGCGCTCAGGATTTACCAAAACCATTAAATAAAGTAGTCCTCTGCAGAACATTCTTTGTATATTGTGTATTTGGACCAATCCTAAAGATCAATGAAGGGGAGTCCAAATAAGATCATTTCCAATTCTTAAGGTTTGAAAATTCTTAATAATGTTTTTGGAATAACTTAATAGAATCCTGTCAAGAAATCGGATAAATAAGGTTCCAAAAACTATTGAGTGTAGAAGAATATACTAATATGTTTAAAGAATAAAAGATACTTTAAATTAACATATTCCTGAACATTTGAATTTGTAACTTTGATCTCACATCCATTTTCTTTTAAATTGATTGTCTTACCAATATATTCTAATTAAAAGTATAGATCTAGTTAATCAATATTATTATTCAATAAATATTACCAAGAATAAAACAGCTAAAGAATTTATCATATATTTACATCCTCATCAAAATATTTGATATCTTCCAAGATTACTTTTTATCTCAAGATGTGTTTAATAATGGTGCGATCTAAAAAGGAACTAAGTGGAATTCTTTCAAAAAGACACTTGCCAACTATGATCCCTAAAAAAGAGAAGAGTTATCGTTTGTCTATAGTATTTGATTAAATATTTGGATTAAATTTATATGTAAGTTCCTTTGTTTCAGTTTTTTATAAATATCCCAATTCAACTAATTATTAAAGAATAGAAGTAGACCATTCTCTAAGCAAACCTCCTGCATCCTAGACTTTTTAGTCTTCCTGAAATTTAATTTTTAATTCCCCGTGTAAAAGACGAGATTTCAATTTCATTATGCTCTCTATGGAGGATTCAAGTAAATGATTTTAAGAAACCGACAGAATTGTGCATCCATTCTAATTTATTTGTTGTCAAATTTACTTGCCAAGGAATTCTAAGTTTTTCTAATTTAGCTCTGAACCAAACTTGTTTTTAACCAAAAGGTTCTGAAGAAATATTCTTTTTTATTTAACATAGTTACCTATTCATTGATTTAGAGACTGGGGTTGTATTCTTTTAATACCCATTAAAATCCTTATTCATTTTAAACCTTTTCCCAATATTTAATTCCTCTATAATCTTCTGTTTTGTTTATATTTTATTATGAAGATAGAAGGCAATTATCTAAATGATCATTAAACTTCAAATTAAATTTGTATATTTTTACAGCATGATTTGTTGTGTAAGATGGAAATAATTGTTAACACTTTGGGCACTCAACTTCTCTTCCAAGAGTTGTCTAACTTGGAGATTTAATAGAACAGCAACACCCCATAAGATTAAATTATAAACTATAAAAATAATATCATTAATTTTCAGCTTATTGTTATAATTCTTATCTTAAAGCCTCAATATTTAAAAAGTTTATCCCTCTTTTTTTATTAATTAGAGTTCTTGCCTTGTTCTGTAAATATATTATGGCTGTCATTTGTCCACTATTGTAGGGAGTCTTAGAAAATTGGCGATAATAATCATGATGAAACTCATTCTCTAATTAATTTTTCTTCTCCAAACTATTTTATTATAATATTCATTACTCCTTGACTCCATATTTTAATTCAACACTGATTTTCGTAAGAGACACAATCACATCATGGAACAAATACCCCATCAATCCATTCTTCTCCTCATACAAGGGAATATTGAGTGCCTTTAAAAAGTTCTTCTTATTTGCTGGGTTCAGCAAATCCTTCCCGCTAACTCCAAAACATATCGCAATTTGCGAAGAAAGTCTCCAAAATTATTTGTAATTTAAAAAACCGGTTCCATATGGATCATACTCTACCCAATAAGACAATACATCATTCAATTGATATTTCGATATGGCATTCTGCTCCTACTTAGCATGCTCTTCATAAGCACCCAAAATCGAAGCAATAAATAAGTTTAGTAAAACCAAAGAAAATATCAAATGAAATGTTATGAAGTAAACGTAAGCGATAGTTGTACCGCATCCATTATATCCATAGACTAAGAAGTCTTAGTAGTCGTCAATCTCAATACAAGCAAAATCAGGACTTCTAGTATGCAATGCATCTACCAACAATTCCCACCATAATTCTGAACTTGCAACTCTAACTAATGAAAACATAGCAGTTGTAAATTTTCGAAAATGTACATCAAAATCATCAATATATTTTTATGGCCTTAAATAGCAAAATATGTCAATTCCAAGACTCGTATAGATAAACAGAAATACAAACATAATATATAGCATAGATAATGCATTAGGTATAACTGAGAAGATCGAGTGAAATAATCTCTCTATTTAGTTGAAACGTCTTAATATAAATAATATGATTTTTACTTAATAATTCTGAAATTTCTCAACATTTAAATCGCCACAGAAAGTGCCTTAAAACAACGCAAAAAGTAGAATTCTCCGACTCCATTTAAATCTATTATTTTTTCAACCAAACAAATCCAAATTCCAATAATTTCTATTATACTTATCAACTCTTTGCAATAGATTTTAAAATCTTTGGCGATAAATCTAGAAACAATTTCAAAAATAAAAATCAGAATACAAACAAAATTAATGATTTCTAAACTATTCTTATATTGAGCATCTTGATTCACATAACAAAGACTTAAAGATAATGTATTAATGAAAATAACAACCAAGTAAATTTTCTTTAAATTTACATTCTTAACTAAAAAGAAAGCTATCTTTCTAAGAAATGCCTTTGGTCTTCTTGACTTTACTTTTGGTTATAGTTTATGGATTGATTTTTTAATATCAAACCATTCTCTTTGATTGCCTTCCAATTCAAATGTCCCTTCTGCCTTCAATTTAGATTCATCATATGTGCTTACGACTAAACCTATAAACATATTGAGCATGCATGTATTTCCAATAAAAAAGAACACCTAAAAGTAAATCGCCCAATACCTATTATAATTCTCTTCTGGAGTTTGATTCTCTCCCCTTATTGACCAAATTTATTCCATAATAGGTGACCAACCTTCAGATGTAACGATTACGAATAGAGTCAATGCACTATCCAAAATATTATCAAAGCCCAATCTATGTTTCTGCCAAGAGCCACCATAGTCCATACAATCAATGTTTGAATGCACCTCATTTTCTTCTTGGTCTACTTCTGTACAATAATAGTTCTATCCTTTTAGAAGTTTCATAGCAAATGTTCCATATACTAAGAAAAGTATAAAGCAAAATATGCTTAATTAAACCATCTTTACTAATGCATTAACCAAAGCTATTTAGGCATATTTTATGCTATGGGCAATTTCTGCTCCTAATTTTATAAATTCAAACACTCTAAGACTTGAAATAAAGTTAATAACATGATTTCGAGTAGATGTTGTTACAACAACAATTTCAATAATAGTTATCACAAAATTTAGGACATTATAAAAAGATTGTGTTAAAAAAGCATTTGAATTCCCATACAATCCATGTGCCACAATATGTAGAAATATAAAAAGACAATACAAACTCGTTATTATTATATATAATATGTCTAAACTTGCATACAGTTCAGAATGAGGATCTAACAATGGAGTTACTAACATAGTCCTAATAGCTGATAATCCAACAGCAATAAATCCCAATATTTTAAATATTCTCGAGTTTATAATCATCTGTACATGCAAACGAAATTAATTATCCACATTAAATACATACATTGTTTTCATCATCTACACCTTAGTTTGAATTTATTGTTGACTGGTTACAACATTTTAATCGACTTGAATGCTTAAATCTCTTGATCTTTATTAGATAGCTTAAGGCTGATGCAATAATTCATCATTCTCGTTTTCGTTGAATTATGGTTTATTTGTATTTAACTATTAATCCTTCAAAAAATCAAGATTGTCCAATTCCAATTATGATTTTTATGGCACTATTATCTTTGTAATCTTCTTATTTAATTTCAGATTTCTAAGAATGCCCTATCTCACATTCTAAATTAGTGATCTATTGCCTGGAAAATTAGAAATACCCCTTGATAATTAATGAGTGGATCTGAGTTAACTCGAAGACTTAAACAATAATTAACTATTTGATACCGTAAATTATTTAAAGGTGGTCATGAGATCCATGGCTGCCTACTTATACTCGATTGGCTTAACATTCTATTCTTATATTTTCACTTGCTTTGTAAATTCATTCAAGAAAACTGCTGATAATAATTTAATGAAGATGACTTATCCTAATAAAATAGATATGATATGGTAAATAAATGATATTGGAGTGACTCTTCCATATCTATACATAGTTAGATGCCATTCTTCATTGTAGAAGATGCTGAATGCTGCCATTAATGAATTACTAAAATCGTTATAATGAATTGGAGTTTCATGTTCAGATAATTGCTCTTCCAACCAAGCATTCCCCACTAGTGCTAGAAATATAGCAAATATGATCCATAAAGAAATTATTGATTTGAGTTTGGCTATCGTTTGAATGGCAGCTCTAGTCAAAATGCTGATATGGTAAAAGATTTTGGCCGAATATGAAAATTTGATTACTCTGATCAACTTTATAGCCTTGAAAACTTGAATAGTTCTATTTTCATTTACAATCACATTCTCATCCAAAATATACAAAATACAAAATAATATTATTTATGATGTAATGGCAAAAAAGTCTAGGTAGTTTACTGCTTTTTTAAAATAGTTCTTTATTCCTTTTGCAAAAAAGAAAATCGACAATTCAAAATAAAAATAAAGTGTACATACAAACTCTATGATTTATAATTTTACAAGAATGCTTTTATCTATACCATCATAATCAATCACTATTGATAATGTGCATAAGATAATTACCAAGTTATTGAGAAATGCGAAGTATATTGACTCAGATAGTTCATTTGAGATGTTAGTAAATGAGATACCTTTTTTGAAATCAGTTTATTATTGATCTTAAAAGAATAATGTGAAGTTTGTGTTTTATACTTATTCTTATTTCATACTTTTTCTTTTTTTACTCATAAGTGCTAGTCGATCAGTCATTTACTATTGTTTTTTTTGATTGATTTCTGTTTCAATTTATTATTGCTATTTCTTAACTTTTTAATGAGAATTCTTTATAGAAGATTTTACTATAAAAGATTCATAAAAAGTAGCAAGCAATAAATTTGAAAAGATAAAGGCCAAGAAAACCAATACTAAAAGAAAGAAGCCAGCTGTAAAATATGTAGTCATTGCTTTCCAAAACTAAAACATAAAAACGATATTAATTACCATATAATTGGTCTCTGACCACCCAATTAAACAAAAATAAGTAAAAATTACTAATAAGGAGTTAGGTAAATTGTCAAATCTTAAAAAATTCCACATAAACTCTTCAGAATCATTTTCCTTTTAATCCCATTCTAAACCATATTGGTATGGACTGCCACAAGTCAAGTGCTCAGGACATTCATAGATACCACATAAATATGGTATTTCTTCTGAAGCTTCCCATTTGCCATGTTCTGGTTCAGGAGTTATTCTACATCTCATTGAAGTCAGTCCCATAAAAAAATGTAATCCTATCACACTGAAGTAAAGCAAAAAAAATATAAATGGTACGATTACTATTCCCAACTTAGAAAAACTACTAATATATGCTTCCAATTAGATTTTTAAAGGGGGTATTTCTTCAGGGAGACGAATAACTCTTAATAATCTAACTGATTTCAAAATCTTCAAGCCAAGATGATCATATTCTACTAGTATTAACCAACCAAAAATAAATGAAATAAAATGGATGCAATTCCACTTATCCTTAAGGTAAGTGTTTTCCTCAAATAACAACCCTTAAGAAATGACTCTCAGAATTATTTCAATCCCAAAGAATATATTGCAAACCACTTCTATTCCTATAGAAATCTTACTTTAAGGAATAGAATAGGCAACTATGTTTAGTATTGTAATTAGTATTATAAAATTACTTAAGGCTCTAATAATAGAACTTGTTTTACTTATTGTTTAAAAATGAGGTAACGCTTCTTCTAAATGGATCATCAATTTTGAATAAAAACAATGTCTTCTTTGCACTAAATTTTCCAGCTGGTTTATTTTCATCTAGATCTGGTTAAATTTAATCTAAATTGACACAATCAACTAATTCTGGCTTTTAAAGCAAATTATTCCAATCAAATTATTCGCTCTCACCAACAAGAATCTACTCCAATCTCATAGACTGAATTTAAGCTATTGAGTCAGAGATTTGATCTTTGGTGAATGGTTTAAATTCAATTCCCAATTTTTTATAAGTGGATGACATTGTGATAACTTGTCGTATTTCGTCAATATTAATTATTATTATTATAATTCAAGAATTATCAAATTTGTCACCTTCATTTTAGACCTAAAGTTCCTATTTTAATGCTCCTAAATCGAGAAATTTGATTCCTTTTCTTTTGTTTATGAGCATTCTTGCTTTACCTTGTAAAAATATCATAGTTGACATCTATCCACTATTGTAAGGACTTTTTTTGAATTTTTTATAATAATGATGAACATACTCCTTACCCTTAAATGCCTCGGATTCCAAACTATGATAATTTAATAATAATATATACTCTCGAACACCATATTTCAATTCTACTGACAATCTTGTTAAACTCACGATGACATCATGAAAGAGATAACCAATCAATCCTTCACCATCTTCATATAATGGGATATTCAAAGCTTTGAGAAAATTCTTCTTATTTGCAGGATCTAAAAGTTCTTTAACAGGCACACCAAAACAAATAGCAATTTCTGAGGATAATTTCCAGAATTGTTTATAATTCAAAAACCCAGTGCCATTAGGATCATATTGAGCCCAGTAATTCAAAACATCATGCAATTGATATTTAGATATAGCACTCTACTCTTATTTAGCATGTTCTTCATAAGCTCCTAAAATAGATGCAATAAATAAGTTTAATATCACAAGTGAAAATATCAAGTGAAAAGATACGTAGAACACATATGCCCAATAAGTACCACATCCATTATAGCCATATTCTTGAAATTCCTCATATCCATCTATATAAATGCAAGCAAAATCAGGAGTTCGAACATGAACAGAGTCAATCAGTAAAGCCCACCACTCTTCAGAACTAGCCACTCTTATCAGCGAAAACATTGCAGTAGTAAATTTCTTAAAATGTAAATCGAATCCCTCCATCTTCGCTTAGGGTCTCAAATAACCAAATAGATCCATCCCTAAACAAGCAAAAATGAATAAGAATATGAACATTATGAACAACATTGATAAAGCTGAAGGAACAACAGAAAATATAGTGTAAAACAGTTTTTCTAATTCTGGAAATCGTCTAAATATTTAAAAATAACAAATACTTTATGATGTAGTAATTTCGCAATAATTGAAATCCTACAGATAGTGCTTCGAATCCTCTCTGAAGATAGAATTCATCATTCATTTGTGATATACTGAATTAATTTACAAGATTAATGATAATACCTATCACATCCACTATTATGAAAGGATCTCTATCTAAAATGTTAGGGAACTTAGCAATCACTCTTGATAGTACTTCTACCGTAAAGGCCAATGTGCAAATAAGATTGATATAATCTAATGCATCAGAAAATTGTTTGTCTTGTCTATTATAATATAATGCAAGAGTAAAAGTATTTAACAAAATGAGAGCATGCCAAAAGTATTTTGTGATTCTACTTTCTGCTATGCTATATATAAATAAACCAAGATTAGTCTTTGGTTTCTCATATAATCTTCTTGGTTTTAGGTGATTAATACTTTCCTTAATTGACAGCCACTCTCTTTAATTACTATTCAATTCAGACACTCCTTGAGCCTTTATCTTTGTCTACTAGTATGTTTCAACCACCAAACTTATAAACATATTAAGCATGCAAATGTTCCCAATAAAGAAAAATACTTAATAATAGACAGCCCACCATCTGTTATGATTGTTAACCGGAGTTAAATCCACCCCTCTGGCACTCCAAGTTTGCACTAATAATTCTAACCATGCTTCTGTTGTTGCAGTAATAAATAATGTTAATGCACTATCAAATATATTATCATATCCTAAAATTCTATTTACCCATGATCCTCCATTATCCATACAATCCCATTTGTCATTTATCTCTAATTCCTCCTACTCTTCTGAAAAACCTGAACAATAATACATTTATCCTTTAAGTATCTTTGTAGCAAATGTACCATATATTAGTAATATTATAAAACAAAAAATACTTAGTTGTAACATAGTTTGAAATGCCTTGACTAATGCTTAGGAAATATAGTTTATGCTCTAACTCAAAAGTGCTCCTATTCTTATAAATTCAATAATTCTCAAACTTGAAAAAAAATGAAAAACTGTATGTTAAGGCAGAAAAAGACTGACTATTTCTACTAATGTTACTAATACATTTAACGCATTATAAGGGGATCTTTAAATGTATGAGTCTTCCTCTAATATAAAGCCTCTTGCTATGACATTGAGAATGATCTAAATTATGAATAGTATCGTTGTAACTATATTGACTATTTTTAATATCTAGCTTGTATCCGAATTTGGATCAAGAAATGGGGTTGACATTCCAATTCTTATTGTACTAGCAAGAACTACTAACAAGCAGAATAATTGGAAAATGAATGAATCAACTATCTACTGAATTTTCTATCTTTTATTGTTGCTATTAGTTGAATTCAAATTAGAAGGGTTTTCCTTTTCATTTTAATTATTGTTGTTACTTTAATTTGATTTGATTTCTTGCTATTCTTATTTTTGTTAATCTACTTATAACCAATTTTATAGTTCTTCAAGTTCTTGTTGGGGAATATTGTTGTTGATGATTGAGTTTGACTTATTCTCTTTTCTAGTTCCTTTTTTATCTTTTTTATTAATTTATTCTTCTAATTAATTCTTTTCATCTGACTTTTAAGTTTGATAATTGGTTATTCTTTTCTAATTTTTACTATTTTTTTATTTCATACATTGTATAATTTCGAATATAAATTACTTAAAATCGATTGGTTTTAATTCATTCTCTACTTTTTATAATTGCTGAACAAATTCATTCAAAAATACGGCCATCAATAATCTAATGAAAAATATCTATCCCAAAATAACACTCAAAATTGAATAGAAAAATGAAACATAAGTATGTCTGGCGTATTTATACATAGTCACATGCCATTCCTCATTATAAAATATATTAACTGCTGCCATCAATGCAGATCCAAAGTCATCATAATAAATTGTCATTTCTTCTTCTCTTAATTAATTCTGAAGTAAACTTTTTCCTACTATTGCTATTAAAATTACAAGACAAGCCCAAAGCGCCAATATGTTCTTGAGTCTAGTCAAAGTGAAGACCAATGACCTCATCAATAATGTTATTGTGTAAAAGAGTTTAGCATTGTATACAAATCTAAAGACTCGCAATACTTTTAAAGATTTAAAGAATGTTACATAAACACTATGATTTATTATCAACGGTTCATCTATTACAACTAAAACAAAAACTAAGATCCATTAAGTGGAGATAATTAAGAAATCGAATTTATTTATGTCTTTAGAAAAGTATCCTTTGAGCCCTCTCCCTGTAATTAAGATAGCCATTTCAATTAATGAGTAGATAATGCAAAAAAAATCCACTACCTGCAATTATTCCAAAGCATTTTTAGAAATATCCTTATAATCTATAATGATGGCCAAGCCTGATAATATTATGCATAAATTGTTAAGAAAGTTAAAATTTTTTGAATTTGAAAGAGAATCAAAAAATCTATTTTATTATGGTTGTTATAAGGTTGTCTAGTCAAACTGAAATTATTATTCAAAATTTAATTGACCATTAAAAGATTAATTGTGACTCACTAAATGGCCCTTTTACCTACTCATAAGAGCCAATCTATTCATTAATTATTCTTAGTTTTTCTTTTTCAAATCCTCCTCAATTTCTTATTCTTATTTCTTAGCCTTACTAGATGAGTTTTTTATCGAAGATTTTTCCATAAATGACTCATAAAACAAAGCCAATAATAAATTTGATAATATAAATGCTAATAGAACAATTAAAACTAAAAAATACGTTGCAGTCACATAAGTAGTCATCGCTTTCCAAAACTAACATTAATATTAATTAATTATATACCATAAATGTAGTTCCTGACCATCCTGTTACATTTAAAAATGTAAAGACTACTAATAATGAATGAAAAAAGTCATCAAATCTGATAAAGTCCCAATTAAATTCCCCTACATCATTTTCAGTAACATTTTTTGGAAGTCCATAATCTACCGGGCTTCCACAATAAAGATCTTCTGGGCATTCCCATATTCCACAAAGTTTCAAGACTTCATCATCAGCTAGCCAAACTCCATCAACTGGTTCTGGTGTTATGCGGCATCTTCTTTCTGTCAATCCTATAAATAAATGCAATCCAATTATTGCAAAGTAAATCATCACCAAAAATATTGGTATGAGAACTTATTTTAGTTTCAAGAAACTACTCACGTAAGCTGTAAATTAGATCCTTAGAAGAGGGATTTCTTAAATCAATCTAAATAATCTCAAAAGTCGAATCGTTTTTATAACATCATTGACTTTATTATCCTCCAAAAATATAAACCAAGTAAAAATGAAGGCCAAAACATTTGCAATATTCCAACAATCTCTTAGATAACTTTTCTTATCCAAAATTACTCCATAGGCTATTATGAATAAAAGAATATCAAATCCAAATATAATATTGCAAACTACTTCAATACTTATTGCTAGTCTTTTCTCATTTATGCAATAAGGTACCAGACATATCGCAGCTATGAGAGTTATAAAGTAAGTGTAATTTCTAAATTTATTCGAAATAATCTTACTAATTTCGAATGAGTTTTGTTATTCCCCTCCTAATCGGATTCTTATTGCTAAATATGAATAAAGTCTAATTTAATGCTTTCTTCTAATCTTTTTATGATTTCTCTAGGCTTTTAATTGTAATTAAATCATGTCTGTTTATCAGATTTTGCCAACCAAAATTTTCACACTCTCCAATCAAAACCTATTCTAGCCTCATCTATTTTAAAGATTGCTTTGCTTCTTCAACCTAGATTTAAGAGATTTCTTTATATTCGATTCCTAATTTATTCAAAGTTTATGACATGAAAATAATTATGAAATTTTAGTTATTTTTAGAAACTCTAAGTAAATTATAAAAATATTTATAGAGATATGCTTTTAAATGTCACCTCAATTTAATCAAATTTGAATTTGCAATCGAATTTTTTCTTGAAATAAATTTATTTTATACTTTATTCTATATATACCATCAATCTAGCCAAATTCTATGAGTAATTCTTTATTTCGTACTAGAATTTCAAAATTGATTAATATTGTGAGAGAAAAATAAAAGCTTATATAAAAAATTTATTCATATTTGATTTCCATAACTATGTTTTAATAAATGTTCCAATAGTGTTTTAGAATTTATTTTACAAAACATTTATTAATTGATTTTACTTATGCGCTTTATATAAAAAAAGAGTCCTTTTAATTTACTTTAAATATACCCAATTAATAAGAAGGAATTTAAAATTTATCTTATTAAGTTATGAATGTAAATATTCCTAATTTAAGCTAAAACAGAAAAGATTCATGGTTAGTATATTTTTGAGCATTTTTGAAGATAAATTTGTTAATTTTACTAGGAATTGTTTTATTATTAATATCTATATCTATTGGATAAAATAGTAATTCTCTAACATGATCCTTCAATTTATAAAGAGGAATTGCTGTGGTTAATACCCCATATAAGTTATTTTCATATATATTTGAAAGAAAAAAGAAAAAGTGATTGATAAATATTTGTAATTGAATTAGGATATGTAATTTATATATGACATAGAGTAAAATGGTATAAAAATAAATAAAAAAATAAAAAAAATCGATGCCTGTGAGACTCGAACTCACGCGGGAAATCCCAACGGCTTAGCAGGCCGCCGCCTTAACCACTCGGCCAAAGCATCTAATCTATTGAGTTTATGAGTCATAATTATTTATAGTATGAATTATAATCAATCTTTAATTTCTTATAATTGGTTAGTTTATTCTGATTATTAATTTTGATTTAATTCTATACGACTGTCATTAACACTTTCTATTTGATTTTTGATTCTACATAGATAATTAGAATCTGTATTTTTAATTTATATATTTCCAATATCTATCCAAGGGAAATCTTATATAATCTTTTTTCTATTATATACAGTTCTACAAAATGGACAATTCTTTTATCTAAGTAACCATTCTTATAAACATATAGAATGAAATATATGAAAACAAGGAGTAACACAACAAATCTTTTATAATTTATTATTAGCATTTTTCATTTATTCTAAACAAACAGCACATTCTTCAAATTAAGATAATCCAGGATACACTTATATAAATTTATCATAATAATGAGCTTTAAAATGATCTTTTATAAATCTAATTTAAAAACCTTATTATATTATTATATTTAATTTACCTTTATAAATAGCTGGATCAAATACTCTATTAGATTATTATTATTAATCAAAAAATCCTTACTAATTTAGATTTCTACGAATAGTTTCTTATACTTATTTACGAATTTACTAATGCTTTCTAGTTCTTAATACAGATATTCCAATTGCAAATAAGAAAAGAGTTGCAATAGCACAAACAGTTATTATAATTATTATTCTATTACGTTCAAATATTGATTAATCATCTTAATAATAAGTAACTATTTTAAACTAAAATTCAATTTGTTCAGATTAATTATTATAGATTCCTATATAGATTACGTCAGCATTAGATATTATAATTTCTTCTTATATATTTACTATAGATAACAATCTAGAACTATTTTGTAAATTTGGTATTGTTTTTTAAGGTGTTTATTCAGAAACTAAGCTATAAACTACGTTATTATTAAATATTTTACATACATCCTATTATTCATTCATAGTTTATAATTCTACATTAGTAGTAGGTAATTCATAATATAAATATATCCATTTATTAGATTCTATTGTTAATTTATTATAAACATTGCTATATATTTTAGATGATTAAAATTGACAAAATAATCCAAAATATGAATCTAAACAATTACATTACATTGATACACAAACAGAATTTTGAATTTCAGGATAATTATATCCATTACAATCATTAATNGTGATTGATAAATATTTGTAATTGAATTAGGATATGTAATTTATATATGACATAGAGTAAAATGGTATAAAAATAAATAAAAAAATAAAAAAAATCGATGCCTGTGAGACTCGAACTCACGCGGGAAATCCCAACGGCTTAGCAGGCCGCCGCCTTAACCACTCGGCCAAAGCATCTAATCTATTGAGTTTATGAGTCATAATTATTTATAGTATGAATTATAATCAATCTTTAATTTCTTATAATTGGTTAGTTTATTCTGATTATTAATTTTGATTTAATTCTATACGACTGTCATTAACACTTTCTATTTGATTTTTGATTCTACATAGATAATTAGAATCTGTATTTTTAATTTATATATTTCCAATATCTATCCAAGGGAAATCTTATATAATCTTTTTTCTATTATATACAGTTCTACAAAATGGACAATTCTTTTATCTAAGTAACCATTCTTATAAACATATATAATGAAATATATGAAAACAAGGAGTAACACAACAAATCTTTTATAATTTATTATTAGCATTTTTCATTTATTCTAAACAAACAGCACATTCTTCAAATTAAGATAATCCAGGATACACTTATATAAATTTATCATAATAATTAGCTTTAAAATGATCTTTTATAAATCTAATTTAAAAACCTTATTATATTATTATATTTAATTTACCTTTATAAATAGCTGGATCAAATACTCTATTAGATTATTATTATTAATCTAAAAATCCTTACTAATTTAGATTTCTACGAATAGTTTCTTATACTTATTTACGAATTTACTAATGCTTTCTAGTTCTTAATACAGATATTCCAATTGCAAATAAGAAAAGAGTTGCAATAGCACAAACAGTTATTATAATTATTATTCTATTACGTTCAAATATTGATTAATCATCTTAATAATAAGTAACTATTTTAAACTAAAATTCAATTTGTTCAGATTAATTATTATAGATTCCTATATAGATTACGTCAGCATTAGATATTATAATTTCTTCTTATATATTTACTATAGATAACAATCTAGAACTATTTTGTAAATTTGGTATTGTTTTTTAAGGTGTTTATTCAGAAACTAAGCTATAAACTACGTTATTATTAAATATTTTACATACATCCTATTATTCATTCATAGTTTATAATTCTACATTAGTAGTAGGTAATTCATAATATAAATATATCCATTTATTAGATTCTATTGTTAATTTATTATAAACATTGCTATATATTTTAGATGATTAAAATTGACAAAATAATCCAAAATATGAATCTAAACAATTACATTACATTGATACACAAACAGAATTTTGAATTTCAGGATAATTATATCCATTACAATCATTAATACAAGATTCTATAAATGGTCTTTCTGTAATATATAATTCATATGAACTTTTTTCATTAATTTATTCAGATTGTAAGCATCTTATATATAAAAGCTAATAAAAGTCTATTTCTACTAATTAATAAACAGAATTAGCTTAATAACCCTAATAATCATAAGCAAAAGATTCATTTTTTGGATCATTTAAATCTGTAATTGCTACTTATTCTAAACTTGATTATGATACTAAACAAACTGCTTTTGATGAAGACACATAAAATTTTATTATTATACTATTTGCTTTTGATGACTTATCTAATTTTATCTACTATTCTATATTTGTATCCAATTATCCTGAATAATCAGGTTTTCCTTTTATTAAAAACAAAAAGCAAATCACAAATATAATCATTTATATTATTTAAATTTATAATTCTTTTCTCACTTTCAGAGGCATAAAATAATAAAATTAAATTGTTTCAATGATTTAATATATAATATTTTAAAATGCGGTCTTCAGAATAGAACTTAGTTCATATACTCTAAAAACTAATAGTATTTTTGTATTTACCATAAAAAATTTCATATATTTTGTAAAATGAACTCTAAAGGAATTTTTTATCTGATTGTTGCATTTCGTTGGACATTTTAAATCTGAAAACTGTTTTCTATGTATATATTTTAATCTTAAGCTTATTCCTATTTATCGTTTTTCTCCATTAACCTATTAATCTAGCAGCTTGGTTGAATAATTTTTCATTTTATATTCAAATCTACATTGAGTGGTGTATCAAAATCCTGAATTAGTATCTAAAGGAAACGAAATATTAGCTATTTATATCAGATATTTATTTATGTATTTTTTTTCAGGTTTGCAACTATTTATAAAAATAATATAACATTTATTAGCTTTCTTATTCAAATTATGCTCACAGAGTTTTTTTGGCATATCAAACTAGTTTAAAGATTAAAGTCTAAACTAATTAAATAAATTTTGTGTAGACTCGATAATAATAATAATAAAGATGATTAATAATTGGTTTTAATCTGTAAAAGTCGATGAGTTTATAAAAGAAGAAAGACTTAGGTAAATATATCAATCTATGGAATTAGTAAAGACTGAATATTAGAAAAGTGAATAGAACTTCTTGATTATATAAACAAAAATATAGTTACATTTATAAATTGAAAATAATTTTAATAATTAATATCACAATGATATTTCTTAATTTCCTAAGCTTGCTTTTATTAAATAATGTCTTCATATTTAAAAATTATCAAATTTTCAATATTTCCATATCAAGTTAACNAAGATAATTATATCCATTACAATCATTAATACAAGATTCTATAAATGGTCTTTCTGTAATATATAATTCATATGAACTTTTTTCATTAATTTATTCAGATTGTAAGCATCTTATATATAAAAGCTAATAAAAGTCTATTTCTACTAATTAATAAACAGAATTAGCTTAATAACCCTAATAATCATAAGCAAAAGATTCATTTTTTGGATCATTTAAATCTGTAATTGCTACTTATTCTAAACTTGATTATGATACTAAACAAACTGCTTTTGATGAAGACACATAAAATTTTATTATTATACTATTTGCTTTTGATGACTTATCTAATTTTATCTACTATTCTATATTTGTATCCAATTATCCTGAATAATCAGGTTTTCCTTTTATTAAAAACAAAAAGCAAATCACAAATATAATCATTTATATTATTTAAATTTATAATTCTTTTCTCACTTTCAGAGGCATAAAATAATAAAATTAAATTGTTTCAATGATTTAATATATAATATTTTAAAATGCGGTCTTCAGAATAGAACTTAGTTCATATACTCTAAAAACTAATAGTATTTTTGTATTTACCATAAAAAATTTCATATATTTTGTAAAATGAACTCTAAAGGAATTTTTTATCTGATTGTTGCATTTCGTTGGACATTTTAAATCTGAAAACTGTTTTCTATGTATATATTTTAATCTTAAGCTTATTCCTATTTATCGTTTTTCTCCATTAACCTATTAATCTAGCAGCTTGGTTGAATAATTTTTCATTTTATATTCAAATCTACATTGAGTGGTGTATCAAAATCCTGAATTAGTATCTAAAGGAAACGAAATATTAGCTATTTATATCAGATATTTATTTATGTATTTTTTTTCAGGTTTGCAACTATTTATAAAAATAATATAACATTTATTAGCTTTCTTATTCAAATTATGCTCACAGAGTTTTTTTGGCATATCAAACTAGTTTAAAGATTAAAGTCTAAACTAATTAAATAAATTTTGTGTAGACTCGATAATAATAATAATAAAGATGATTAATAATTGGTTTTAATCTGTAAAAGTCGATGAGTTTATAAAAGAAGAAAGACTTAGGTAAATATATCAATCTATGGAATTAGTAAAGACTGAATATTAGAAAAGTGAATAGAACTTCTTGATTATATAAACAAAAATATAGTTACATTTATAAATTGAAAATAATTTTAATAATTAATATCACAATGATATTTCTTAATTTCCTAAGCTTGCTTTTATTAAATAATGTCTTCATATTTAAAAATTATCAAATTTTCAATATTTCCATATCAAGTTAACCTAAAATGGTTGCTATGTATAAATTTCAGGATGCAAAGAATTTGAAAATAAAAATGATTCAAATAAACTTCTAATGCAAAAAAAATAAGAAAATATTTTAATGTATTTAGATATTAATTAAATATTCTAAAGAAATGAATAAATAATAAACTCATATTTATTATTAGGTATTTTATTGAAATTAAGGGTAGTAGTGATACATGAAAGGATTCTAATTATAAAGTAACTACGAATTCCAGATATTACATTTAGTTTACTAAAGCTAATTGAAGTAACAATACGACTGATACATTTGATAGATGAAATTATTGTAATACATTTACTATTAGCCTTAATACTATTATTAATTAATCTGCTTATCTTGAAAAAAACTTGAATGTTCATATTCCTCTTTTATTTTGATAGTTTTGGATAATGATTCTATTTCTTATTTTTTTCTTTTGCTTTTGATACCCACTTTCTACTCTAAAATGTTTTGCAAGGTTTTAATCTCAAGAAATTATTTCATATTGTCCTTAACATTTTCTTAATTTATTACTAGCTGTGAAATTGAATTTAAGTTTTCTGAAAGTTGATTATGTTTTTATAATAATTTAAGCTGAAATTTTTATCGTTTTTTTAATATCAACGAAATCGAAGTAATTAAAATTTAGCATTCCTTTTTATACTTTAGCTTTTTTACAAGATTAGAAAGTATTTCTAAGTATTAATTGATTTGTTATTGTACAGATTTTGCTTTTGTTAAACTAATTATTAGTTATTTTGATTTTTTATTCAATTTTATGTATTTTGGGTTCTTCTGATGCTTCATTTCGATTAAATAATTTTACAATTTTTCTATTAATTCAAGTGGCTTATTGGATGAGTAAATTTAAGTTATATTGAGTTTACAATCTGAGTAATAGTTTATATTCTATAATTATATCTAAGTCTATTCCATTATAGCTAGATATAATTCCTACAATTCATCTAATTGAAGTAAAAGTTTTTTGATTCCCGAAAATGATAACTCATTTTTAAGCAATATGCCGTTTTTCATATTTAATTTACTATTATTTATAATTATCTAAATTTTATAATCCTATAAATTCTGTAAAATTATATATGCTTGGAAGTTTAAGTAGAATTTTGATATTACGAAATTTGATTTTAAAAAGTAAGAATAAATAAGTTTATTTTTTTAAAACATCAAAACATCAAATAGATAAAGCAAAAACTATTTGACTGATATTTATTATAATATTATAAATAAATAGAATAACAGATAGTAAGATTATAACTTCTAAATAGAAGAGTAATATATACAGTGTATTATTTGATGTCCCTATTATTTAAATAAATATTTGCCATAATAAATTTTTACATTTCTAATTCAATAAGTGGAAATAGTGAAATTTTATAGTAATATGTAACATTGCACCTTATATGACCCAATTACAAACAATTTAATAAATAAATTTAGTTTAAGGGACTAAATAATAAGATTTAAGTGTAGCAAATAAGATATTCTTAGAAATCTAAAATGAATCACAACGAATATGGACGATAATAGTTAATATTCAAAAACTGTTTTGAATTCATATAATCATAGTAGAAATAAATGAGAAATTAATTCTAGATTAAGTTTATCTTAGCAATTTCATTCTGTATTTATGGTAAATTGATTTATTTGATAATTAATTGATACTTAATAAATATACATAAAAGTACAGATTTTGGGTTATTTAATATTAGAATTTTGATATAAAATTATGTGAAATTTTAGAATAATAATTACTTAAATAATTTCTTAGTTGAAAAATATTATATATTTAGAATTAAAATATTAATTTTATTAGATCGTTAATGCTAATCCAAAAATGTATTAGCTATGGAAGCAGATTTTAATTTGAACAAATTCCGAGATTCTTTGTATCTTAAAATGCAAAGTCCAAGCTAATCAAAATTAAATAGTGTAACTAAAGAGGATTTTTTAATTAAAAAATCAGCCAAAAATCTGTAAATGTAGATATTCAACGTCGATAAAGGTGGTTAAAATTAATATTATTAGTGTACTATCATTTGATGAGTTATTTAAAACAAAGAATAGTAGTAGATGGAAATTCGCCGTAAAATAGATAATAGTTCTTCTGAGGTGCATGAATTATCGCCAAATTATGTGCAAGACCTATTAGAATTATCCTAAATCATTATAAAGCATGTTAGATATATAAAGAATTGAAAATTTAAATATATATATATATCGAATAATAAGATTAATATTTTTAATAAGAAAATGGCATCTAAGAGCTTTATATCAAAAAGAGTAGCTGAATAATTTAAAAAAATATTATTCTACCAAACAGACCCAAAGAATTGCATTCTTACCAAAAAATGCTTATGCACAGATGCACAAATTTGGGAATGAAGGAATTGGACATAATTTTGGGGAGATGGTCTTAGGAATTTGTGCCAAAGATGAGTTATGAAGAATTAAATTAGATGGAGTCTGAAATCTTAGATCTTGATACGATCGATATTTATAATCTACTACTCTAGGTGAAAGTGGCTGACGAATTGAAACCTTTAGAACAATTGAAATATGTACAAGAAATCAGAAATTATGCACTGAAAGGTTTGATATGAGATGACTCTTAATTTTATAGATTATTAAATATAAAAATAATTTAATGTTCAAGAACAACTTCTACTCTTATGTGGGTGGTACTAGATCAGATATAGCCATGAGCATTGAGTCTTATTTCGAAGTTATGGAAGTCCTATTGGATTAGTATTTGAGTAGAGAAGTATAGAATATGATATTATGAACAACAAGATGCTGTTCAATTTCAAGAATTGCAGTCAAGTGCTCAATGATATTGTGGTTTCAGCACCATTAGCCTTTTTGCCTTTCTCGCTTCTTGGAACACAATGGCTGTTTGCAGGCGCTAATAGGAAGGGAGCTAATAAAGCTTATGGGCCCATACTCGCATCTGTACATATGTTAGTATTATGGAGAGCTTACACTGCTCCTATTCCAAATAAATTATTCACTAAAATAGTTGCGGATCCAACGGTCGATGGACAATATATTAGGTATTAAATTATTATTAATTTAGAACATAATTATCTGTCATGAAACCAGGGTTATGGTAAGTGTTGAGTAGGGAATTGTATCACAAGGGGTACAGATTTCCAGAGATGTTAGAGTTCAAGACAGCTACAGAGTTCCCAACTGGATTTGTCAAACCCTATTGATGGTACATCATAATAATATAAATATATCCAATATTTAATACAATTTTTTATTTAATTTTAATATAAAAGTGTATGGAAGCAGATTAACCATTGGTGACTAATTTTTTTATAGAATAATAAATAAAAATATTAAAACCCTAACCTCTAGCTATTAAATAAAGTACTGAAATTTTATAGCATTACTATAAATTATAAGCAGTAACAATTTGAATATATTATCACTTTTATTAGAAAGAATAAGTCAAGGTCATCGAAACATCTTTGCTCAGCATTTATTCATTTTTTTAAGCAGACAACTTTGAAGGTTTTTAGGATATCAATGCCAAGATTAATAATTTGCTTGAAGACATTTCTAAACTGGATGACAACACAATAAGAAAGGGGTAATATCGGAGATCAATTGGTAGAAAGACATTATAAAAGTATTTCATTCTGATTGTATGTATTAAATAGATCATTTAAAATTTTATCCTTAAAACTCAGAATAACTTTGGACATAATCAGTAAAAAGTGGGTAAATAAACAAAATATAAAAAATTAATTAAGATGGTCTAACCTGTGCATTCGCAACATACAAAAGTATATTGACATATTTAAGATAAAGTACTTTGAATTCAGATTTAACTTTGGTTTCTAAAAAGTTTTATAAAATGTTTATATGCAGAATTTGTGAGTAACCAGTTTAAGCAACATAGATGGCACAACATTGTATAATGTGTGAATAGCAAGCTGAGAGCAAAAAAAGATTATTGGAACTAAATCTGGAATTAGCAAATATTTGTGATTAGGCATATTTAGAAAAGAGGAATGTGCAAGTGAAATTGGCAATAAAGAAGTACAATTATCATTATTATGTTATAAGGATGAGGGACAAAACAAGAAGGAGACAATATCACAACACTAAATATATATATAGAAGAGTCTAAACTTTAGATGACTAAGATGAAGATGAAGATAATTAAAATGAATATCAATAAGAATTGAACAACATAGTCAACATTATGACGTAAATTATTAACTTTGCTGAAAAAACATTAAATAATGCTGCTGAAGTTGAAGATACTAAATGTAATAACTTATCTTGAGCTTTATTAATAGAAACTTTAGTACTGTTAAATGACATAGTTAATGCAATTTAATGTATTGAAAGCCAAGAAACTTTGTCGATTATTAATGCAACTCATAAATGCTTATTGGATAGACTTGATTATTAAAAAAAAAAAGAGAATATCATTAATAATTCAATCGAAGGATCACCTAATCAAAATTAAGACAATATTACTAAAATTAAAAGAGCATTCACTAAATCTAATTCAATCTCATTTAGGATGCCCAAATTTCAGAATTCCCCGTCTCCTTCTTAAAGAATCTCTACAGATCCAATATAAGAAGAAGATGATTCACCATCGTCGCCTTAAATTTAATCACCACAAAAACTTGGAACTCAAAGAAAAGCATTCAAAATGAACTCTTCCATCTTTAAATTAAGTGATGGATCTGAATCACCTAAATCAATTAAATAATCATCTGCTTTAACTTAAATGAAACCAAGTTATTTTTGTTAAACTGAAGTAAATTAATCAATTAATTCTTCAATTAGTGATCTTAAAGTAGAATAAACAAAAAAATAATCAAGTAACGAAATCACTTAATCCAAAGATACCAAAGATACAATTCAAAATTCTTTGTTAAAACTAACATAATTCAAAGCATCCATACAACCTCTCTTAATGAAAAATTAAAAACCTTAAAATTTAGAAGAAATTATAGAAGAAAAATAAAAATATCCAAAAAAAATTGAAATTCAAAAATCCATAAAAGATAGTGAAAATTCATCAAACATATCTAGTATGGAATCTGGCAATTCTAATAATAACGAAGTTGCTAATCAAGCACCTGTAAAAAAATAAAGAAAAAAGAAGAAATTAAGTTTCTAATCTTAAGAAATTGAAAAAGCATAATTAGTCGGAAAAAATTAACAAAGGAAAAGCAAATTCTTTGAAAATCAAGTGTGTAAGTCTCCCATTGTTGTTTAAGAAAATGCTATCGATGAAATTTTGATAGATAAAGGTTATCATTCTGATTCCAACTTAATCAAAACTGTTTCTCCTTAATTAAATGAAACTTCAAAAGTTGGAATTAAAGACTTTGAATTCATAAAGCTATTAGGAAAGGGAGCTTATGGTTGGGTCTTTTTAGTGAAAAAGAAAGGATCAGGAGATCTTTATGCTTTGAAAATAATTGACTGCGCTTAAAGAGTAATTTAACATTCTATCTTAGAACTTAGAAGCATTTCTTGAATAATTAAAGGCTGAAAGAAACATTTTCGAAATTTTAAATAGCAGTTTTGTTGTCAAAGCCTACTTTTCATTTGTTCATGAACAATATCTGTGTTTTGTATAAGAATACATGATGGGAGGAGATCTAGCAAGCATTTTGAAACAATATACGGTAGACTCTATCATTATTTAAATTAGGCATTGGATGAATTTTATGTTCAACACTATATGGCTGAAATAGTTTTGGCTCTAGAATATTTAAGATAATAAAATATAGTACATAGAGATTTAAAACCAGAAAATATATTACTAGATTGTTAAGGACATTCTAAACTAGCTGATTTTGGTTTATCAGAATAAGGAGTGAATAGCAGATTGAAATTAAAAGAAAAGTTGACTTCCTAAAATTCTGCTGAGATACCCACTTGTGTAGAATAAATCAGTGATCAATAAGCATATTAACCTGTCTATAAATAATTGAAAAAGGTAGAATCCATTTTAGTGGAGAAATAAGGAAGCAAGACAAAAAAGTAATTGAATTCAATATAAAAAGGATTGTTGGAACTCCAGATTATATTGCTCCTGAAATCATATTAGGAACTTCAATCAGCAACTTTAGTTCAGATTACTGGAGTTTAGGTATTATAATGTACGAATTGCTTTGTGGTATTGCCCCTTTTAATGATGATACTGTTGATAAAATATTTGATAATATTTTGAATATGCGAATCGAATGGCCTTAAATTGGAGAAGGAGAGGATTGTATTTCAGAATAAGCATATGATCTAATTGTAAAATTGTTGGAACCTGACTTCAACAAGAGAATTGGGCATAAATCTATTGAAGAAATAAAAAATCACAAATTCTTTAAAGGTATCATAGAAATATTAGTTTTAGGGATTTAATGGAACAAATTATTGAGCAAACCAGGATTGATTATTCCGGAATTGAATTGCGAGTCAAAAGATACTGAAAAGATGCAATAGTTTCTAAAAAAGTTGGAGAAAACTAATAAGGATTCAGAAAATAAAAAATTAGCCTAATAATTAAAAGCTCAGCTTTAAAATTTAGAGAGAATTGATTTATTAAAATAAAGAAGCACATAAGAATCCGATAAATATTTGTATAAATAATTTTTTATTAGATTACAAGTGTAAAATGAACAGAAAAAAATTTAACATTAAATTGAGTTACTTACACAACTTTATGCCAAACTTTACTAATGCTACTCCAACATGCAGTGACAAGATTTTTGTTCGATTATTATTTATGTTTAAACGTTTTTAATTCATTATTATTTCAACATTTAAGAATGTATATGTGTATGTATATAAATATCTTTGTATACAAAAGATGGTAATTAATTGTTTTATGAACAAAAACATGAATAGGAAGTTCTTTCAACTTAGATAGATGACCAGGAACCTCGATGATACCTTCAAAGAAGATTTAGACCTCTATTAAAAATTATTGTAAAAAAAATATCAGCCAAATCCATAAAGATTGAACAACGATAAATAAATGCTTTAACAATGGGATTCCTTCAAATAATTTAGATTATCCAACATAATAGATACCACTTTGGATTCTGACATATTTAAGATATGCATTTGTGATTTTTTAAAGAAAAAAAGAGTTAGTATGGAATTTTGGATTAAGGTTGCATATGACGTTTTTCATGATGAATCTAAAGGGAAGTAAGTGAGAATGAAATTTTGGAGATCAATGAGAAAGAAATCTAGTAGTTTAGAATTGGACTTAAAAAATAAGAAATGGCCTGTTGCATGGAGATATTTAGAGAGAGAACCATGTTTGAATTTAGAAATTCTCAAATTGTATGAATAATATATGCCAATCCGACCGTTTTTCGCTTAAACATTAAATACAATGACAAATATTACTTGCGATCTAAGGAGAATGCCAATGCTAAAGGAAGAGAAATCTATCGAATTTGATCTATCAAAAACTACTTGGTTTCCTAAGATTGATATGTGTGGTCCAGCTATTTTAGAATAATTATCTAGTTCAGATAACTTTTTCTGCGAATAATTAGTTAAATTTACAACAGAAATGAAGGCAATAATGTTCCCAATTTTAGATTTCTTTAGATTAGACAAGAAAAAAGGAAGAATAATTAATTTGTTTGGTGAATAACACGATTTTGTATTAGAAGTGCTTTATTCATTGAAAGCTTTCTGTGGATAAGCTATTAACTATACTCAAGGATCATTGAAGAAGAAGAAGAATTATAAGTGTACAAACTCATACAAAATCAATGAAATGCAATGTAGCATTATGTTAACAACTTTATCAGAAAATGACTTGAATTAAGAAGTAATGAATGACATTTAAAATAATATAGAAGGAGGTTATTCAGCATTTATTTAAGAGAATTAGATGTATTATCACAGTGAAAAGAATCAAAGATTAGTTCTTATATTCAGCTAAAAAAAACTATAGTTTGGAAGACTCAAAAAAGGAATTAAATTCTATTAAATTCCTGATTAACAAATTTCTGCATTGAAAAATAAAGTAGATTATGAATTTCTAGTTTATTATGCTAACATTTTATTCAATAAATGTATGATTGTATAGTAGAATTGCAGTTCAAGGAAGCCTTTCTATTAAGTCATGATATGTATGTGGACATATGTATTGGCCGTTTATCTTTCAGGAGAAATTCCAAATTTGGAAGGAATAAACGTTTTTTAAGATAATGAAAGGCCGGATGCCATAGTAGACATCTAGATTGATTTAGGATTAAGTTCTCATGAATAAACATATGATGAACCCGAATTTGATTAAGATTAATTTTAAAAAACAAGTTTTGAATTTACAAATCATGTTGGAGGTGTCAGTTTAGATCCAAGTGAAGAAGAAGACTGTATGATAGTAGATTAAATATAGAAAAAAAAGAAAATAATCTTAGTATGATTTAATAATAATATATATCAAAATATTATAAGGATAATGTATTCTTCGCAATTGTATTAAGTTTTTGTTAGGGAAGTAGAGAACTAATTTATCTATAATGTTTAAAGATACTTGGAGATAACGAAGTTAGGAGTTTGATTTTAATAAGTTTTATTATTAATAATATTTTAAATCTAAATTTATAGGAGAAAATCATATTTGGTATTATAAATTAGGATAATAATAATAATTTAAATTAATAAACTCATCTTACTAAATAAACCTATTTGGCAATAAGAATCTAAGTAATTAAAGATTATTAATAGTTCTTTAAAATATATAATAAAAGGAAGAATGTAATGTTCAGATATCATTAAATAGAGTTTTGTCTAATTGATAATTTGCTATGGTAATGCTAAAGATAATAAAGAGAATTTAAATACTTTTTTATAATACAAATAAAAGGCAAATAAAATAATATAGAGATTTTAAAAATCTAATTTATGTGATATTTAAATTTCAGAATGATAATTTCTAAAGGAATTTATATTTTCAGAAAATTTGTTTAAAGTTAGCAAGATATTTTAAAGTAAGTATAATAAGAATAAGAATTATAATACTAAAAAATAAATTAAACTTGTCGATATCCAAAACCATTAAGTTCAATACCATATAGAAAGTAATATTTTCTTTGAATTAAGCATAGAATATTGATATGATTTGATATACAAAAAAAGAGATGTAAGTGGAACATTTAGATTTTATCCAAGATATTGAAAGCATACTTATAATGGATTTGCATTTGAACAGTGCAAGATAAGAGGGCATGGAATAATTTTAGCATTTACATTATTTTTATAATCTAGAATTGATATGGAAAAAAAAGGGTAAATTTTAAGATCTAGTTTAAGAGAACTTAATTTAATTTAAATGACTCAGGGCTAAATTCAGAAAACCCAATAGATGCATTAGATATCTTAAATAATTAAGTAAATATTTCTGTATTATTCATTTTTAATAATCGAAGGACTTGAATCCATAAGGATAATCATTTAAAACTTAGAATTAAGACCTTCATTTCATTTGCTAAAATCATTGCCCCCATTTTAAGAGGTCTTTTTTGTTCAAAATGTACTACTTTCTTATTAACAGTAAATAACAATAGAGCCTAATTTTTCATTTATTTAATCGGACATGTTATTGGTATACCAGATAATGCTTTTTTGTTAATATTTTATTAAAGATTTGATAAACCTAGTATTGATAAAAAAGAAGATAGTACGTTCACATGATTTTGGAGGGCTTGTGAAGAATTTCTCAATGTAAAATGATAATATCCCATAACTCACGTTAGGCATATTAAATTGCATTAATAAGTTTTGAAGACAAAATGGCATGCAAATGAATTGTTTTGTCATATAAACAAACAAATTATATAAATTCACATTTTATTATTTAGGATAATTTCATTTAATTACAAAGATAAAATGTAAAACAAACCATTAGACTGGATTTGCATCGGATGCAAGAACTTGAATTATTCGTTTCGTAAATATTGTAATCGATGCTAAACCTTCACAAGAGATGCTCCAGGAACAAAATTCATTCCGTTAGAACAACCAAATATAATTGATTCCTTAAAGCTCTCAGAACCTGATCTTACAGGCAGTGGACACAGTACTACAGATAGTGTTGGAAGTAAAGCTCAGGATCATACAGTCTTTCATTAAGCACTTTTCTTAGAGAATTTAACATAGAGCTAACAAGAAACGGTCAACAAGAACTTTAATTTTATGAAAACTTGTTCAATCTGCAGAACAGAAAATTATTTTTATCAATCAAAATGCAAGGAATGTGGATTCAGAATATCCATGGTTTGATCTCAAATATTATTCATAATTAATTCTTATACTATAAATACAAAAAATAGATATATTATTTCTATCAGATTTTCATGATCGTGATCGATTCATCATAAAATTGTATAATTATGCTTAAGTAAAGATTAGAAGATGTTATACATTTATAATAAATTTTGACTTTCATTCCAACTAGTTTACAAAGTAGTTCTAATTGAATTATAAAAGTTCATAAGGTTTTAAGATAATGATCACTTAAATAACTAACGAACTAAAGAAAAGTGATGATTCTAAAAACGTTTAATTTTAAATAAATATTATCTAATCCAAATTCTGATAAAAACTATATTTACCAATAAAATATTTTTAGAGTCTTTAAGATTGATGTATTGTAGAAATTAGGATAATTAATAAAGATATCCTGATTAAACTAAGAATAATGGTGTTGGTATTTCAACGTGATATGCCACCTTTTATTACCAATTTAATTGTAAAGAAATTATTTCCAATATTATAATGTATTTATATATATATAATTCAGTGTTTAAGTAATTTAATTAAGTTAATGAAGAAAAATTTAGTGATTGAGACTGATCAGTCCATTCCACTTCAATAAACCATATTTCGTAATGGTGTCTCTGCTTTGCCATTACTAGCTAAGAAGAATAGCATGGGTTTGGCATTAGAGAACATCCCAAGAACATAGACTTTTTCAAGATAGATGCAACAATCATGCCATAATGATAGTGTATAATAATCTCGAACTCCAACGATGAAAAATGATTCCTTTTATGGTAATATTTTTAGGAAACCAACTGTTATGAAAAAACCAACTTTTTTATTAACAAAACCTGAGAGTGACTTTAATTGGCCACTTTTCAAAATCAAGAATGATCCATTAATTAAGTAATTTTGGGATAGAAGAGCAAATAAAGACATGGAAAGGAATTGGGTATTTGATGACTACATTTTTGCAAGTAATATGTTAAGAATTGGAAAAAAGAAAAAGATCGTAAAGGGTTATTTTTATAGATTGACAAGTTGTGGCTTACTAATGTACTATAAAAAAGTATAAATTAATTACATAAAAAGGAATCAGACACACTACCAAAAGGCTTCCTATAATTGAATATGTAGATCAGAATAGTTGTGAGTTTTCAAAAGACAAAAAGAAATCTATAGTTACCTGTGCTGTATTTAGAAAGGAATTAAGGCATTGGAATAACTATTTTTGATCATTTGATTGATCAAACATTAAAATTAGGAGAATGCATTCAATAATTTTGTTTAATGAGAGGGTTTAATGTTTTGTATGAATAGTTAGAATCACTAGGAAGTGGTGCTTTTGCAACAGTTTATAAGGTAAGTAGGAAAAGAGATGAAAAGTATTTTGCTGCAAAAACCTATTTCAAATCGTTTTATGACGATTATGCACACAAAGATAGATTGCTTGTAAACATATTTATTTAAATATAGGTTAGTCAATGGTTTACAATGAAATTACAACTCTTAAAAATGTTGATCATTAAAATATTATGAAACTTTATGAAGTAATCTAAGAAAAAGATAAATTGATATTAATAATGGAATATTGTGCTGGAGGAACATTATACTCATACGTGAAATAAAAAGTTAAATTTAACGATAAACACTATGCTTACATATTGAAGTAATTATGTGATGCTCTATATGAGATGCATAGATTGAATTTTGTACATAGAGATCTAAAATTAGAAAATATTATGTTAGAATCAAAAGACTATTTATAAATAAAATTAGTTGATTTTGGTTTCTCTGAAGTTATTAATGAAAAATAATTGGTAAGTTAGGCAGGAACTCCTGGTTTTCTTCCTCCAGAAATATTCAGATAAATCCCTTATACTGCTAAAAGTGATATCTTTAGTTTGGGCGTAATTATGTATTTGGTATATATTATTCTAATAAATTTAAGATTGTTGCGGGATACATGCCATTTAAAGCACCAACTGCAACATAAATCTTGGAGTTAAATAGAAAATGCCAAGTTAATTTTGAAAAACATCCTTGGTAAGATGTTAATCCAGATTTGAAATACTTAATAAAAAAGATGCTTGAATATAAAATTGAGGATAGAATAAGCTGCTAAGATATTTTAGACAGTCCTTATATTCTACATCATTCACGTCAGACTTCAGAAACTAATTATAAATCAAACTAAATGTTAAGTGGACTTGAATTGGATAAGAGTAATAGACAATCAATGAAAAGCATCAAATAGTCTGAATAATCCAATGATAGAAGTAAAGAATTTTAATTGGATTTTTCAATTCATACCAATGATATAAAATCTCTTTATTAAAGAAACTCTTAAAAAACTAATAAATCTAACAGATCAATAAATTCCTTAGCTAAAAACTCATCATAAAAAAAAATATCCAGATCAATGCCAAAAGAATGTTAGCACTCCAAATTTTAGAGTTAAAAAAAAATGGAAGACTAGGAATCGCATAAAAGTCAGAGCAAAAAATAGAGTTCTTTTGGTGATGTTATGATATGTAAGTAATTTGATTATGATTAAAGCACAACAGTAGCAAAAGATTATAACATTTGAAGACATAGAGTCTTTGAAATTAGAGTAGATTCTATATTTAAAAAGGTCTGGAATAGTATTTAATAAGGTTAAAAAACCATTCATTTAACCATCCAACTAAGAAAACTGATTATTTTTATTTTGTTCCGTAAAAGGAAATTTATAAATATAATAGAATAATATAATATTCTTTGAACTTTTTCATTTTCTTGAGAGAGAATTAATTGTATTGTTAGAAAATTGATCTCCATAAAAAATCATTGATATCTGAAATTATATATTTAGTTCTAAATTTTATAAAAATAGTCCAATTATTTCATCGATGATTACATAGTAGATTATCGCAGTAATGACATGCTCATTGAATTGTTTAAAATCAAATATTAGTGCTTATAATGATTCATTTTAATTTATTATAATAAGTTATTGAATAGATTCTTCTAATCCATAAATTTAATAATGGCTGAATAAATTGATATACTAGATTTTAATGAAGCTCATAGGAACAGAAACTCGTAAAATTAGGATACTGATCGATTTTCAGTTCGTAAAATAAAACAATTACTAACACTCGAAGACGTAGATTCATGGGTGGAATAGATTAACATGCCTCAAACTAGAAATTTTGAATACCCATCTTCTATAGAAAAGGCTATAATACATTCTTAGAGTTTTTATATCCATCCAGATAAAAAATTTCTGAAAGAGAACCCTAAAGTTATTAATTGTGATTGTTGTGGATAAATGATTAGGAGAAAGAGATATAATATATTTACTTGTGATATGTATAGCATTTTTGCAGGAGAATTTGGAATAAGTATACCCCTGTATTTCTCTATTATTAAATTGCATTTTTTCATTCTCTTAGCAATAGGCTGCATTTTCGGAATATATTATTGCTATTTATCAGATAAATATTGCGGGTAGCTTAATCTTAAGAATTTCACTGAAAATTAGCTTCATGAATAATATTGTACCTCCTTTTTGGCTGCTTAGCATTTCTTACTCTACAATTTTAATCAGGAAGAGATTGTCAACAAGAATTATGGGGAATAAAATACCTTCTACATCTTAGGATATGTAGCTTACCTTATTATGATGATGACACCCCTGATGCATGAAGTTTTATTGAGGTTATAACAAATCAAATATTGGAATTATGATTCATTGAATCATATTCGTATCCCAAAATTAACTCTGTACATCAAACATATCCCTAAGAAGTTCAATGAATAAGAATTATAATTATATATCCAGAATGCGATTGCCAGTAAATACAAGGATAAAATTGGAGGTAAATTTATAGAAGAGATTGTGTATATTTATGACATCCATCCAATAAAGGTTTTAAACGAAAAACGAAAGGAGACTTACTTAAAAAGCTTATAAATAGTTAATGAACTTAAAGTGAATCCAAAATTAGAATTAAAAGGATAATTGATTGATTTAGTATTTTAGTTAATAAAATAAACAAGGGATATTTAAAAAACATTATAATATGGTTTACCCTTTACTTAAAAAGTGATTTTGAAATTTAATTCAGAATCAGTAACTAATTTGGTTTACAAATTTTATGATAAATCATTTTTCAATAACTTACTTTAAAGAATCGAAACTATTAAAGAATCTGCATAAAACTATTAGGAGTTCTAAAAGGATAAATTTGAATTACAAGCGCAATTACTAGAGTAATCTCAAACCAACAGCTCTAAATCATCTATGATATCTCAATAATCTGATCTCTAAGAAATGGTAAGAAGTCAATCGGAAATATTCAACTAACCCTCAGAACTAAAGGCAAAGTTGAAATAGAGTATAATTGATCTTTTACATCTACCTGAAAATGATGAATAATAAGAAATGACTATGTAATAATCTACTATTGATGAGAAGAAAGGGTTACACTTGCAGAGAGGATTTCGATAAGATGATATCTTTTGGGAGCATATTGGTATGCATACATTGAAAAGATTCTTTTTACGACTTATAACCACATGCATAACATTGTTTGTTGGTATCATAATTATGGCACTTTTTGAAATACTTTTTATCATGGAATAACATTTGAAAAGATAAGATGGCTGGGTTAGTAGCTTAATTGTGATAGTAATGACATTATTTACTGTATTCCTTTCTGTCTTTTCAACCATATTAGTTATCTTTATGACTAAGAGATCATAAAGATCCACCTATTCCTTATAGGAAAAGAATATTATTACATTTATGTCACCCATTCAATAAGTCTGTATTTTGGCTTTTCCATTCATTTTTGTGTTAAGTATCTTACAAAAGCATTCTGCTTTGAATAGCATTGCTGTTGTATTGGCTGTAAGCAAATTAGCTTAAGTGAGACTCATTTCTAAAGGAATAATCCACTTTTTTCATTTAAGATCTGTAAAATTCAACTCTCTCAAAAAGAAAATCCAGAAGAATTTCAAGCCAACTTTATATTTTCAAAAACAATTAAATGATTTAATCACTCCTCCTCTTTTTCCTATTAGAAGCAGATTATTTTATATTTTATTTATCTATAGCACAGGTATGATGATGATATTTTTTAATCCTATTATGATTTTATGGTGCTTAATATTACAAGTCATTTTCTTCTACTATGATAAATATAGTGTGTTGAATGAATACCATTATGACAAACTATTTACCTTTTAACTTTAAAAATATTTAATCCTAACTTATTAAGTAATTATGATTCCTATATATTGTTACATTTACGTAGTTACCTTCACAAATACGACATAACATATAGGGTCAGATGGCTCAGTATTTAATAATATCTTATTCTTAGCTAATAAATCAATACTCGACTGTTTCCACTTTGTGGACATTCTTAGGATATGGAACTTGTATTTTATCATTTACCAGTTTCTTGTTTTTCAGATAATAAATTGCCAATTTCTTTGTATTTGTAGTACTCAGATATTAAAAACCTTTAAGGGACTCAACAATATTTAATGAGAAATCATATTTCCAAAGCTACAATGAATATTTTCATGGTAAATTATATAAATATGTTTTAGATTTAGGAGTACATGAACTAAATACTATTCTTGAGGATACATTTAAAAATATGTAGTATAAATCTAAATGAATATATATTAAATCATTAAATTAATTTAATTTTATTATTTTATCATCTCTGGATGAGAGAAAAGAACTATAAATTTAAATAATATAAATGATTATATTTGTGACTTGCTTTTTGTTTTTAATAAAAGGAAAACCTGATTATTCAGGATAATTGGATACAAATATAGAATGGTAGATAAAATTAGATGAGTCATCAAAAGCAAATAGTATAATAATAAAATTTTATGTGTCTTCATCAAAAGCAGTTTGTTTAGCATCATAATCAAGTTTAGAATAAGTAGCAATTACAGATTTAAATGATCCAAAAAATGAATCTTTTGCTTATGATTATTAGGGTTATTAAGCTAATTCTGTTTATTAATTAGTAGAAATAGACTTTTATTAGCTTTTATATATAAGATGCTTACAATCTGAATAAATTAATGAAAAAAGTTCATATGAATTATATATTACAGAAAGACCATTTATAGAATCTTGTATTAATGATTGTAATGGATATAATTATCCTGAAATTCAAAATTCTGTTTGTGTATCAATGTAATGTAATTGTTTAGATTCATATTTTGGATTATTTTGTCAATTTTAATCATCTAAAATATATAGCAATGTTTATAATAAATTAACAATAGAATCTAATAAATGGATATATTTATATTATGAATTACCTACTACTAATGTAGAATTATAAACTATGAATGAATAATAGGATGTATGTAAAATATTTAATAATAACGTAGTTTATAGCTTAGTTTCTGAATAAAGACCTTAAAAAACAATACCAAATTTACAAAATAGTTCTAGATTGTTATCTATAGTAAATATATAAGAAGAAATTATAATATCTAATGCTGACGTAATCTATATAGGAATCTATAATAATTAATCTGAACAAATTGAATTTTAGTTTAAAATAGTTACTTATTATTAAGATGATTAATCAATATTTGAACGTAATAGAATAATAATTATAATAACTGTTTGTGCTATTGCAACTCTTTTCTTATTTGCAATTGGAATATCTGTATTAAGAACTAGAAAACATTAGTAAATTCGTAAATAAGTATAAGAAACTATTCGTAGAAATCTAAATTAGTAAGGATTTTTAGATTAATAATAATAATCTAATAGAGTATTTGATCCAGCTATTTATAAAGGTAAATTAAATATAATAATATAATAAGGTTTTTAAATTAGATTTATAAAAGATCATTTTAAAGCTCATTATTATGATAAATTTATATAAGTGNTCAAATTCTTTGCATCCTGAAATTTATACATAGCAACCATTTTAGGTTAACTTGATATGGAAATATTGAAAATTTGATAATTTTTAAATATGAAGACATTATTTAATAAAAGCAAGCTTAGGAAATTAAGAAATATCATTGTGATATTAATTATTAAAATTATTTTCAATTTATAAATGTAACTATATTTTTGTTTATATAATCAAGAAGTTCTATTCACTTTTCTAATATTCAGTCTTTACTAATTCCATAGATTGATATATTTACCTAAGTCTTTCTTCTTTTATAAACTCATCGACTTTTACAGATTAAAACCAATTATTAATCATCTTTATTATTATTATTATCGAGTCTACACAAAATTTATTTAATTAGTTTAGACTTTAATCTTTAAACTAGTTTGATATGCCAAAAAAACTCTGTGAGCATAATTTGAATAAGAAAGCTAATAAATGTTATATTATTTTTATAAATAGTTGCAAACCTGAAAAAAAATACATAAATAAATATCTGATATAAATAGCTAATATTTCGTTTCCTTTAGATACTAATTCAGGATTTTGATACACCACTCAATGTAGATTTGAATATAAAATGAAAAATTATTCAACCAAGCTGCTAGATTAATAGGTTAATGGAGAAAAACGATAAATAGGAATAAGCTTAAGATTAAAATATATACATAGAAAACAGTTTTCAGATTTAAAATGTCCAACGAAATGCAACAATCAGATAAAAAATTCCTTTAGAGTTCATTTTACAAAATATATGAAATTTTTTATGGTAAATACAAAAATACTATTAGTTTTTAGAGTATATGAACTAAGTTCTATTCTGAAGACCGCATTTTAAAATATTATATATTAAATCATTGAAACAATTTAATTTTATTATTTTATGCCTCTGAAAGTGAGAAAAGAATTATAAATTTAAATAATATAAATGATTATATTTGTGATTTGCTTTTTGTTTTTAATAAAAGGAAAACCTGATTATTCAGGATAATTGGATACAAATATAGAATAGTAGATAAAATTAGATAAGTCATCAAAAGCAAATAGTATAATAATAAAATTTTATGTGTCTTCATCAAAAGCAGTTTGTTTAGTATCATAATCAAGTTTAGAATAAGTAGCAATTACAGATTTAAATGATCCAAAAAATGAATCTTTTGCTTATGATTATTAGGGTTATTAAGCTAATTCTGTTTATTAATTAGTAGAAATAGACTTTTATTAGCTTTTATATATAAGATGCTTACAATCTGAATAAATTAATGAAAAAAGTTCATATGAATTATATATTACAGAAAGACCATTTATAGAATCTTGTATTAATGATTGTAATGGATATAATTATCCTGAAATTCAAAATTCTGTTTGTGTATCAATGTAATGTAATTGTTTAGATTCATATTTTGGATTATTTTGTCAATTTTAATCATCTAAAATATATAGCAATGTTTATAATAAATTAACAATAGAATCTAATAAATGGATATATTTATATTATGAATTACCTACTACTAATGTAGAATTATAAACTATGAATGAATAATAGGATGTATGTAAAATATTTAATAATAACGTAGTTTATAGCTTAGTTTCTGAATAAACACCTTAAAAAACAATACCAAATTTACAAAATAGTTCTAGATTGTTATCTATAGTAAATATATAAGAAGAAATTATAATATCTAATGCTGACGTAATCTATATAGGAATCTATAATAATTAATCTGAACAAATTGAATTTTAGTTTAAAATAGTTACTTATTATTAAGATGATTAATCAATATTTGAACGTAATAGAATAATAATTATAATAACTGTTTGTGCTATTGCAACTCTTTTCTTATTTGCAATTGGAATATCTGTATTAAGAACTAGAAAGCATTAGTAAATTCGTAAATAAGTATAAGAAACTATTCGTAGAAATCTAAATTAGTAAGGATTTTTTGATTAATAATAATAATCTAATAGAGTATTTGATCCAGCTATTTATAAAGGTAAATTAAATATAATAATATAATAAGGTTTTTAAATTAGATTTATAAAAGATCATTTTAAAGCTCATTATTATGATAAATTTATATAAGTGTATCCTGGATTATCTTAATTTGAAGAATGTGCTGTTTGTTTAGAATAAATGAAAAATGCTAATAATAAATTATAAAAGATTTGTTGTGTTACTCCTTGTTTTCATATATTTCATTCTATATGTTTATAAGAATGGTTACTTAGATAAAAGAATTGTCCATTTTGTAGAACTGTATATAATAGAAAAAAGATTATATAAGATTTCCCTTGGATAGATATTGGAAATATATAAATTAAAAATACAGATTCTAATTATCTATGTAGAATCAAAAATCAAATAGAAAGTGTTAATGACAGTCGTATAGAATTAAATCAAAATTAATAATCAGAATAAACTAACCAATTATAAGAAATTAAAGATTGATTATAATTCATACTATAAATAATTATGACTCATAAACTCAATAGATTAGATGCTTTGGCCGAGTGGTTAAGGCGGCGGCCTGCTAAGCCGTTGGGATTTCCCGCGTGAGTTCGAGTCTCACAGGCATCGATTTTTTTTATTTTTTTATTTATTTTTATACCATTTTACTCTATGTCATATATAAATTACATATCCTAATTCAATTACAAATATTTATCAATCACATTTTCTTTTTTCTTTAAAAATTAAGAACTAGCAAATCTTAAGTTAATTTACTAACAGTGCATTGTTATTTTAAGAAGAGTGGTTAGGCTGAAATTAAAAACGCAATCAAACTCGATTGTAAAGAATGGTGCTAACAATATTAAACTAAGTTTTAGTATAACGATTTTCAAAATAGAGAAAATTTCAACTATATATTAAAATTAGGTTCAATTCTAAATTTGTTGATACATTCTCATAAACCATTGTGGATAAATTTAAACTAGATTTATTATGGAGAAAATGAAGTCATTTTATAACTTCCTTAAATCCAATAGAAGTTCTTTTCTTTACTCCTCTCTAATGTTGGCTGGATAAAAGATATTCATTTATCTTACAAAGAATTAACTCGGCTTTTGCTATAAATTCTTTTTTAACTTCAAGATAAATCCATATATAAGCCACTTTATTTTCATTTAATTTTAGATCACCCATTAGAATCATATTATAAATTCTTAATTATAATATATGAAACACTAATTTAAATTGTGATATATCAATTTTCAAATTGATAAAATTATTTTTAATAAAAGGAAAAAACCATCAAATGGATTCAATTCAATCCTTTTTTAACTCAAATTCATCTTTTACTCCTTGTTCTCCCTAAAAAACTAGGTAATTATGCATATTATATAAAGACCTCTTCCAAGTCCTTCCTAAATTAGCTTTCAAGAATTCAATTTAAACGATATTTTACCTGAAGAACAAAACTCGAGAAAATCTTCAGGTTAAAGGTTTGATAAACCTGTATTAGTAATTGATTATTTGATCGAGAAACTCAAACACTACGAATGAACTATTTGGAATAAAAATAGATAAAGAAAAAATAAAGAAAAACAAAGAAGAAAACTGTATAAACAATAATTAATATTAATCGTTTTTTCTTTAAATCTCATAATGCTAAGTAAATCGAAGTTCCTATTCTGCCCAATTGAACTGGAATTTCTGGTCTAAAATTTAACATTAAAAATTATGGAGATAATATTCAATTTTTGCTCATCTGCTTATTCTTTCATAAGCTGAAAAGCTCAAAAATATTTTTTTTATAACAATTATTGAACTTTTGATTTCCATGACTTAATTTAAGCCTAATAGAATGCTAATTATTATATAATTAATAAATGTTAATTGAAAAATTTTCTCTATCTAAGATAATTTAATGATTTGAGAATATATCAACTAAAATATTATTTTAAATTATTACCTTTTGCTTTAAGATTATTGGGTTAACTAAAATGTAATTCTAAAGTATTGAATTCATAAAATCTTTTCAGAGTCATTTTAACATCTAGATTTTATTATAATGTTAAAAAATAGGTGAAAAATGATTTATTAATTATCTATTAGAACTTTTAAACAGATATGCAAGGATGAACAAAAATAAAGCTATTTATATTTATAGATTTAGAGCAAAAATTGTAAGAAATTTCAACTGGATATTAATATTAATTAATATTAATATATATTGTGAATTGCGCCTTCAATGAATCTTTAACTAAACTATTTTTTCATAAAAATACTAAATGGAATGTTTCTGAAGTTTAATTATCTATTTAGTTTTCTAGTAACTTTGTAATCCTTTAAAAATCACTACTCAAAAAATTTATAGTTTTATTCCCTTGTTAAATTCTTTCTACATTTAAGGATAAAATTGAAGTAATGCATTTAGTAATGGAAAGTTAGGTCTTGACATAAATTGTATGGCATTAGAATTAGGATTATTCTGAGTTTTGTATATCTATAATAAATGTAGCAAATTATAAAACTTATACAATATGAATAATTCCTCATTCTTTTATTATTGATATTCATCTTACTCTTTAATGTATGTTTGATTTAAGATAAAGATTAAAATTAAAAAAATATAGATTTTTAATTTTCTTCAAAGGATATAAATACTAATATCAAATAGGATGTTTGCTCGTCATTATCAAATAAAGTCACTACTCATAAATTAAAAAAGGATTATAATAGATGAATGTAATAAGGATGACAATGTTACATCAGATCTATAAATTAATTTGCCAAAAAAAATAGGCTCTCCAAAAAGCCAGAACATTATTTGAATAAAAATGGATGAAGGAGAGAATTATTTAAAATAATAAAAGGAATTTGAGGGTTTATGGGAATTAATTAAACAATAAAAATTTCAAAATTGAACATGAAATGGAATCAATGTCTATACTAATAGTAGAAATCAGATGACTTTAACAGTAAATTGTTATTATGATCTAATGCTCATTGTATATTGGCTATATATAATTTTTCAAAGTTTTGATGAAAACACATTGTTTTGGGCGGGTTTAGGTATATGGATTTGTTAAAGATAATTGAGTCTTAAGAATTCAAAAATGGCAAAGCATAATCAAATATAGGTCTTGCTTTTTGCGATGTTGAATTGGTATAAGAAGAATCATGAGAAATTAAAAAATGATTAGATATGTATTAGTGATGGATTTATCTTTATATTTGTGCTTTAATAATAATACTCATGATGTTTATGATAAAATCAAGGACACAATAAGCCCATACAATGCCAAAGCCTCTGCAAAAATCAAAATCAAAATCATTCCTACGAAAATTCTGTCTTATTAAGCATTAGCTCTGACTCCTGCATCACCAACTATTCCAATTGACAATCCTGCAGCCTAAAATCTGTAAAAAAAATATATCTTACTAGAGAGCTCAATCCACAACATAATCCGGCGGATAAATAAGCATATCCTTATTTTGATGCTGATTGTGCTGTTATTGATGAAACTATTTATTATATAAATTATCAATACCTTTTCCTTATAAAATAACACCAACAATCATCCCATAAATACCCAAAATACCAGCCATGACAACTGGAATAACTGACTTCATAATTAAATCTGGTTTTAAAACACCCATAGAGCAAATTCCGACTCCTGATTTTGTGGCACCATAAGATGAGCCCAAATCTACAATAAAATATCAATATACTGGCAAAAACGACTGCAGATGCAACTCCGATGTATCCGAAGAAATAGGCAGATGGCTCAATAGTATCAGTGTCAGACATTTTTCTTATTTATTTTATTTAATGGAAATTAAAGATTTAATATATACATAAAAATGCTAATTAATCACTTAAATAATTCCATATTATGTTCCAAAATATCGATTCGTATTTTCTTATCTTTTTAACTTAGAAGAAGCTCAAGCATTATAACATAGTTAACAAGTATATTTAACACTATATTAGAAAATTGAGGAGAATATAAGAAATTTAAATAAAAGTTATTATATGAATAAATTGAAAATATCTTATATATGAGAAGAATTATCAGATTATTCTAAAAAAATGCTGTAAAAATAATATATAACTTGATTGAAAGAAAATTAACTATTATTTGATATTTTCAAAAAACAGGATATTCATATATTTGAGACATTCAATAATTTATGAATATTTTTCTTAATAAAATCAAGTTCTGATAATTAATTGATGCTAATATATATTAAAATGAATTAAAATATTCAAACTTTAACTTGAATATTCATAAAGATTATTACAATAAATCTCAAATTATGCTTTGTACTCAGTAAGTATATTTTAATTTTTAATATAAAGAAAGATAGACTTGTCTCTCAGAATTATAGATTTATTTGTTTATACTTTAAGTTTACTTTATTTTAAAAATAAGAACTATACAGATTATATAAATACATTAATATAATTATTTTTTGTAATGAGTGTTAAAGTACAATTAATACATTAACAATGGGATGATATTAGGAAAGTCTTAAGAGTCACTTAAAGGAAACTTAATAATAATAATAATCTTTCACTTATGAATTGTGTTCCTATTAATAACAGCTAAGATTAGGTTTAAAGGGAAGGAAATTATTCAGATAATGAATTAGAATTTTATAATAGCAACTCTAATGCATTATTATTAATCAAAGATACTTGTCGAAGTGTATTGATTCAATTAATTTTTAGACACAAGGCGAAAATTTTATTTGAGCTAAAAAAGAAGAGAACTTTCTTCATAAAATGATTAAGAATTTTACAGTTAGCTATAAAGTAGAAGAGAATAAGCAAAAAAACAAAGAATTCTTTACAGTAACATTAAGAATTTTGAAAAAGCAATTAAATAAATAACCACTCCAAAATTAAGTATGACAAGGCCTTCAACCAAAACTCGATAAAATAGCCAGGAGATCCAACTAAATAAGATCAATCAAACTAAATTAAATTAATCTGATTCAAATAAAAGAAATAAAGCAGGACCAATTGAAACTCACTATGGTTATACAAGCAGTCATTAAAAACAAATAAAAAATAACTCCAACAACTTTTGGCCTAGAATTAAAACTCCAGCTCTGGAAAATAAGGATAATATCACTTAGATATTGAAAAAAAGATTTAAAAAATAAAAAGATTTATCCTTGGACATCTGTTGCTTCAACTATGAATCGCTATCACTATTAAATTAAGCAAAGACACCTACTCTATATTATTAATGATTTTCTATAATATTTATAATTTTAATGAATTAAAAAAAACAACCTTAATTAGCATGTGATGCAGTATGTTTTAGAAAACGAGAAAACGACGTTAAATAGGTTGTATTAATAACTAGAGGACATGCACCATTTTTAGGGAAATATGCCTTTCCTGGAGGACATTTAGATTATGGAGAAGATCCAACTTAATGTTGCCTAAGAGAACTTAGAGAGGAAACTGGAATCTAAGGGCTAAATGTTGATTTAGTTGATGTAAGAGGGGCACCTGACAGAGATCCAAGAGGACATTATGTCTCCATTGTTTATAAGGTTGATATTCAACCTGATGCAGAACCTGTGGCAGCAGATGATGCTAAAACTGCATAATGGCTTAACGTTGAAGAAATACTTAAACTTGGAAAGGAGGCCTTTGCATTTGATCATTATGAAATCTTAGAAAAAGCTCATCAAAAGTATCCTTGAATCATTATAATTTATATCAAGTATCAGGCAATTAATAATTAAAATTTAATGATGTAGCTTATAACGTATTTTCTCAGGAGTAGAAGCAAGATACTTAAAAGTAACTTTAATTCTTGAAATTTCTCTTCATATAATAGATCATGTAACCGTTTTTTCAAGATTCATTATTTTCTTCCTTCTTAACTAAAGCTTATTGTGTAAGATTATATTGAGGCAACAATTGATTAATGTAAAGTTAATTGCTATTTGAAGTTTAATTCCTTGACTTCTATTCCTTAATGTGGAAATTAATTTAACCGAATATTACAAAAAATTGTTTGGGTTCTGACTCAATTTATAATAAATGATCATGTACCCTTTATTATTTCTTTTAATGATAGAGACCTTCAAATCTTTAAAAGAAAACAAGCATTTAGTTAATTATAAAATTTATGCTAAACTTAAAACTAAATTAGATAAATATGTATAGTTTATAGAGTATATTATATTATTAGTTATATTTTAATTTTATGAATTATTCAAATATTCAGTTATAAAAGTCTAGATTTATTCTTTTATTCAATTTCTTAATTAAGATGAATGAATGTGATCACTCTAGTTAATAATCAAATGCTAAATAATTGATTTTATTTCATATAGATTTTAAACTATAGCTCTAAAACAACAATTTTTCCATTCAAAATATCGATTGATTAAATTGATTTAATAAACTTAAAAAAGTAAGAATGAAAATCAAAGATGCTTTAGTTGGATTTCTATCCAAATTCGAGATTATATAATTTAAAGAGAACTAATATTTGTCAAAATGATAAATTGTTTTAAATAACCACCAGGTGAATTATTCAGAAATTTTATATCTCTCAACTTCTTCTTTGAAAAGACTACACTTTAACATCTTTTCCACTAAATACCTTAATTCTAGTTTTATAATTGTATAATTAATTAAATAATACTTTAGTATGATTTTTTTTCATACATCTTAAGAGAATTTAATTAATAACCAACTCTTTTTAGTTGGTACATTAAATGTACCTTCCATAACTTAACTGTACTTTACCTATAGAGTACTATTTAGAAGTGAGTAAAAACCTTAATCTTGAATGAGATTTTACATTATAAATAATAAAATTAACTCGATTCGATATAATATATTTCATATCTTAATAGGTACTCTCTATAAATTAAGAATCTGACGCTAAGGATCTTTTAATGGAGATAAGTTGGGGGACTTAATTCTCAAAGGCAATTATAAGGGAGAAGCATATTAACCTTATTTGCTTTTTAATTCATAATGATTTATTTGTTATTGATATGGCGATGATTATGTGGAATTTGTCTATGAATCTGATTAATTACTTAGGCTTCCTAAAGTTTTTGAGCTACTTGTTTGATTATCCGTAACCATATGTCTTTTAAAGAAGGAACTTTATTTAACTTGATCAAGAGTAAATCTATTTTGAGGGCTTGGATCCAACATACCTCTTAAAAGATCAAGACACTCACTTGTAAAAGTGAATTAAGTTAAATCAATCTGACCATTCTAATTTGCTTTTACTGTTGCATCTTAAGTATTTGAATCAAAAGGTCCCTTTCCAACTAGAAGATAATAAAAGAGAACACCACAACTATACACATCAACTTTCTGATCATAAATTTTATCCTATAATAATTCTGGTGCTATATAGCCTGGTGTTCCACATCTTGTAAACATATATTTGCAATCTTTTCTGTAGTAATCTGCGAGACCAAAATCAACTAGAACTATCTAATCAATTATTCCTTCTTCTCTTAAAATGATATTTTCAGGTTTAATATCTCTATGAAGTATGCCATGAGAATGCACATATTATAACGCTTCAACTACTTATTAAACTACGATAAAGGCTCCTCTTTCTGAGAAAGTCTTATTTTTGATGAGTTCCTTATGTAATTCTCCTCCTTTATACAGTTCATGGACTATATAGATGTACTAGTCGTTTTCAAATGCTTCTTAAATGTTGATAATATTCTTGTGATTCATCACTCTTAAAAGCTCGATTTCTTTAAGAAGGGCTGCTTAATCCTAAGATTGCATTAATGTTTTATCAAAAACTTTCACAGCAAATTCTTTCTTATCACTGATTCTTTGAATTTTAAAAACCTTTAAATGTAGATGTTTTAAGTACTTTAGCAAAGCTTCCTTAGCCGATCAAGGCAATAATGCTATATTCTTTAGAAAAATGGGGCTGTATACACCATTTTTTCATATGAACAAACCATTATTCAACAAGTCCATAAAACGTAAAGTTTCCTTCATTTTTAGTTAAAGATATCCCAAGCCCCATCTTTGGATGGCTAACTATCTCTAACAAAGCATTTGTTATGTTAAAATACTTTTTGGAAGTGCCCTTCATATTATTATAATATGATACCTTCTTGTCACAAATGATAAGACAATTCCTCTAAAGTACAAGGGTCTTCTACTTAAATTGCTCATTTTTTGGAACAAAGAACCTCTCTTTGGGGGACTTTGGAAAAATCTCAATTTATCTCACCGATTCAAATGGGGATGTAAAATTAAAATAGAACTTTTTATCTTAACTCATAAATTTAAATTTATTTTTATTATTAAAATCTTACAATTTTGATTATGTGCTAAATGACAGTTATCACAATAACGCAACATATTTGCGAACCTAACCAAATGTTAATTATAAAAAATAATTAATCTCTAAAAATAAATTTCACACATTTTTAAAGAAGAATAATGATTCAAAATTTTGTTATTGATTTCGCAAATAAAGAAATTATGATTTATGCTGAATAAATTCGTTCTTAACTTGATATTTTCTCTTTAAGTTAAGATTGCATTCTAAAGTGTTTGATTTAGATACATAAAATTCATATTTTGATAATCTATCTTTTTAATTAACAAAGTATATTGCAATTTAATAGATCTGTTTAATCCTATAGAACAAAATCCAATAATAAGCATATTAATCATCCGCCAAGCAACTAATTCTTCATTCAAAAATCAAAAAAAATTTTCTACTAAAAGATTTAATAAAAATATCAGTAATTTTTGATAAAAGTAATTTAAAATTTTTAAATCATTATATTTTGATATTACTGGTTCAGATATAAGACATCAAAGAAATAAGGACAGTGTTATAAATTTATTTAAATTCTTTATTGATTATTAAGTATAAATTAATTTTAAGAAAAATCAGAAGGAAAAAAAGGAATAATGTTTTGATTAACTTGTGCTTTATTTTATTTTTACAATTCTTCCTTTAGATTTTCTTTATTTTGATTGAAAAAAAAAATTAAAATTTACTTGTTATCATTAAAATCTAATAATTGAAAGTATTACTATAAAATAGAATTAATAATTGAATTTCAAAAACTAACTCTCAAAAGAAAGTTAAATAAATATAGATACAGTGTTTATTATAATTTAATGAATATAAAAAAATCATTCTTTAATGTATAATTATACTTTTGATCTAAATACTTCTATTGCTTATAACATTATGTCTTTGGCTTCATATTATCCTACACTTTCAATAGAGACTATACTTAAAATCTATGATGCTTACAAATAAAGTGATTATCTATTTTATTTAATTCAACATCCTTCTCAAATCCATTGGCTTCTCTTACACATTCCCTACAAGTAGTGCAATTTCTTGGATTCACAACTTTAATTTAGTTTCCTTTCACTCCAAATACTTTCATAGGACATAGAGATGCCAATTTCTCTTATCTTTAAGCATCTAATTAATTTTTTATAGTAATTGATGGCATTAATTTATAAAAGGCTGTGCATACCGGAGACCTAAAATGAATTTATGTGGTACCATTTTGCATGTCTTTTACCCACTCCTTTTTCACAAATCAATCTTAAATTGAGTTCTTGATTTTCCCTTAATTTAGCAATAATAATATTCGAATGAACTGGTCGAATTGGATTAGCAGCAAACAGTTTAGCTTATTGTCCTTTTGGTTACCAAATTAGACTGCTTGAATACACTGTTGTATTAGTATATTGTTATTCAATTGGGTCATCATGCTTGCTATTTGGTTTTTTTTCACACTTTGCAACTAATGTAAAATCTATTGAGTTCAATTCATTATATTCTTCTTAATCATCTTTCTCAATAAATTACAAAGGATCTGCAATGATTGGTATCAATCTAATATGTTTTCAACTTCAGTACCCCAATCTGTGAGCCAATACTTCATCTGGTATTACACTGGTGTTTTGGATTACCTGAACCTTATGAATTGCCATTGTAGGGATCTCTATTTACATAAGAATTTACTTCAGCAATCATAATTCTTCTTAAGGAATTAGCAATCGGAGCATCGATATTTATTATCTCAAATACTATTTTCTCATCTGTTTTCGAGAGAATATTAATTTCTAAATCTCTTTAAAATTATTTAATATTAAATCTTTCCTATTTAAAAGGCTACATGATATAGTATATTAATTTTACTTTCATTATTTGATCCTCCTTAAATTATAGTTTATGATAATCCATTAATTTATTTTTAATTAAAAACTAAAATATTTTTATATATAAAACAACTTTCATGTTTCATTTGAGAAAGTCTGCTCTAAAAGCTTAGAATAATCAGGAATCAGATCTAATATCTCTTATAATCCTGGTCTTCCTACATCATTTAATTAAAATTGAGAAGTTCCACCTCTAGGAACTGGAGACTTGTCCTAAGCGACATCCACATATTCAAACATAGGGTATTCAATCACAAAGTTATATTGGTCAGACATTCTAATCATTGACATTTTAAATACTAAATGTATGGCTAATACTTGGTCCATATTAATGTGTAGAGCTTAATTTAATCAAGGAAGGCATTCTTTAATTCCTATGACACACCTACTTCATTAATGTTTATTTTAGATGGGGTTGTCATGCCATTGAACTCTTTCTAGCCTTGGACATGCTGTAATCTTTTATATTATTTGATTTTACTCTCTTTCAAGAAGGTAGTTCACACTGTTTTTATCCAAAGCTGTTTCGATTGAGCTAAATTATTGAGCAGGGCTATCAAAATCAAAAATTAATACACTGAATCAAATTCAAAATTCCTTTAAAGTGGACATTAAAATCCTTAACATAATTCATTGTATAAATTATCAATTTAATATTTATTAACAGAAGACATTCTCTAAATATTGAATAGCAAAATACCAAATTCTGATTATTAGTCTGATCATTTACTTCCTTAATTTAAACTGCATTATTCTCTTATTCTTGAATTACTTCACCCTCTTCAAATTCATCTTCATCATCATCATTATTTTATGTCTACTAAATTCCTTAATTTTCATTTTAAATCTCAACCTCTTCTCCACTTACAAAATCATCTTCATCATTTTTTTATTGAACTTCTTCTACTAGTTTATCCTCTTTATCTAATACTATAATTTCTTCTTCTGATTGTGTATCACTATTATGATTTAAATATTATTATTATTATTATTGTTATTATTCTTATTCATATTGTTGTTATAATTCATATTGTTATTCTTAACTTTGTTATTGTTATAACTATTATAACTAGCATTCTTATTATCCTTACTCTTACTCTTATTATTCTTATTCTATTTAATTATCATCATTTGAATTATTTTATTCTTATATTTTCATAACATTTTCTTCTAAATTTTCAATTTATATTTCTTCTCCTTCCTCAAAATCCTCATCATTTTATTATTCATTTTCATCTCTATGTATACTTTATTATTAAATATCATTATTATCTACTGCCATTTGTTATTATAATTCAGGATTTTTCATTTCTTCTTCTACATGGGTTTCTTATTATTATTCAATCATTTATTAATTTTCGATGCTTTTTTAACTCTGCTATTCTTGGCTCTAAGCTTATTCAAGGAATTGTACTTGAATTTCATTATTTTTGGTAGTTTGCTCTATTTCCGTTGAATTTGGTTAATTATCTTCTGTAATAATTATTTATTCTTCTTCATCATCATCCATTTCCTCAACTTTTTTAGATTGATTTTATTGCTCAGTGCTAATTTGTTCTTAATTGCTGGAATTATTATTTTAGATTTCTTCTCCATCAACAAAATCATCATCATCAAATTGATCACTCATCAATAATTAAAATTTATGAATTAATAAATGTTTATTATTTCATATATTTGATAATCAGTTCGGTAAACTATATGTTCGGGAATTATAATGTGAACATAATAATATTTAGAGGTTAATGATATGCAGAGATACGAGAAAAATAAATGAAAATAGTGTAAAATAATTTAAATACTCTATTTAAGAAAAGACTAAAGCAAAACGCTAAAATGAGTAACAATTTCTAAGAGCACTTTTTATTACATGATGGTTATCCTATTTAATCTAAATATATATATGAATTCATAAAATAGATAATAAATTTAAGACAAATAAGATGCTTACATCTTAGTTATAAAATCATTAAATCCTCAAGTTTAAGTGTAGCCAATAATTTTTATATTTTTAGTACTAAATGTTTATGTTAATTTTGGTGGTAATTATTGATTAATTTAATTTTATTCCTAGAATTGCGATTAATTGTTTGGTTATTACTAGAATTATTATTAAAAGTTTGGTTGTTGCTAGAATTATTATTAATTGTTTTGTTATTACTAGAATTATTATTAATAGTTTGGTTATTACTAGAATTATTATTAATAGTTTGGTTATTATTAGAATTATTATTAATTGTTTGGTTATTACTAGAATTATTATTAAAAAATTTACTATTATTATGGATTATAGGGTAGCTAGTATTAAAATCCTGATTATTGTTATTGTTGACTATATGATGAAGATTATTAATAATTTGCCCATTATTATTGATTATTAGTTTAATATTCTTATTGTTAGGGGATAAAACCATTTTATTATGGCTAGGCAACATTATTAAAATTATAGTTTTAATTGAAGTTTTGTTATTATGAGACAAAATTGATTTAACCCTAGTTTTGAGAATTAAATTATTATTAATAATTAGGTTATGTTGACTATTATGCTTAAGTTACTTATTAAGGTTATTGAAAAGGAATTAAATTTTATCCTGGGCAGTTCTAGTATTATGATTACAAATTAGTTAAATTTTTGCTTGAGGCTGTTTCATTACTTAATATCCGAATTTTGGGTTTTGTTGGGCTGAAATCTTCATTATTCTTTTAAGCAAGGCCGAACAAATTCGGTGAGTTACCCCCTGAGTATGAATCTAATGTAGACCTTCGCTATAAAGTATGTTGCTATTCATTATTAATTTCATCTTAATTCCCAAAGGGAGAATTTTACGTAATTTTTATTTTTTTTTCAGCTTTAAGTTTCGATAGCAAACTGCAAACAGTTTTAATATCAGGTCTTTCTTATGGATCTTTGAGCAAGCATTAAGCAACAATATCTATGAATCTGCTATCATAATTAAGAGGTGACAAATTCTTTATGACAGCCTCTTTGCTATAAAATGAATCAAATTCATTGTCTTTTAAATTCCTTGGCGAGTTCAATCCTATATACTTTCCTTTGTTTGCAAGTGTATATATAATCAAACCAAATTAGAAGATATCATATTTAAAAGTTAAAAATATTTCAGGGGGATCATATTTTGGAGTAAAAAAGCAATCAGCTCTGGTAGCATATACATCCGATTCATCTTAAATTTACTTAGAGCAGTCAAAATCAGCAACATAACTGAATGCTTCAGACATATTCTCATTATCAAGGAAAATATTCTCAGGTTTCAGATCTCTATGTAGTATTTTTTTTTCATGCAAAATCCTTAATGCTAAAATAAAACAATAATTATACAATCTGCAGTTCTTGATGCCGTAACATAAACATCTTTTTTTATTGAATCGATAGTTTATTGTTATTAAGGCCAATTCTTAAATCGATCTGCTAATGTTCCAGTAAACTTCTTGTAAAGTATAAATGCATATTCCTTAATTCTTAAATATGCAAAACAGGATGCTNCTAGAATTATTATTAATAGTTTGGTTATTATTAGAATTATTATTAATTGTTTGGTTATTACTAGAATTATTATTAAAAAATTTACTATTATTATGGATTATAGGGTAGCTAGTATTAAAATCCTGATTATTGTTATTGTTGACTATATGATGAAGATTATTAATAATTTGCCCATTATTATTGATTATTAGTTTAATATTCTTATTGTTAGGGGATAAAACCATTTTATTATGGCTAGGCAACATTATTAAAATTATAGTTTTAATTGAAGTTTTGTTATTATGAGACAAAATTGATTTAACCCTAGTTTTGAGAATTAAATTATTATTAATAATTAGGTTATGTTGACTATTATGCTTAAGTTACTTATTAAGGTTATTGAAAAGGAATTAAATTTTATCCTGGGCAGTTCTAGTATTATGATTACAAATTAGTTAAATTTTTGCTTGAGGCTGTTTCATTACTTAATATCCGAATTTTGGGTTTTGTTGGGCTGAAATCTTCATTATTCTTTTAAGCAAGGCCGAACAAATTCGGTGAGTTACCCCCTGAGTATGAATCTAATGTAGACCTTCGCTATAAAGTATGTTGCTATTCATTATTAATTTCATCTTAATTCCCAAAGGGAGAATTTTACGTAATTTTTATTTTTTTTTCAGCTTTAAGTTTCGATAGCAAACTGCAAACAGTTTTAATATCAGGTCTTTCTTATGGATCTTTGAGCAAGCATTAAGCAACAATATCTATGAATCTGCTATCATAATTAAGAGGTGACAAATTCTTTATGACAGCCTCTTTGCTATAAAATGAATCAAATTCATTGTCTTTTAAATTCCTTGGCGAGTTCAATCCTATATACTTTCCTTTGTTTGCAAGTGTATATATAATCAAACCAAATTAGAAGATATCATATTTAAAAGTTAAAAATATTTCAGGGGGATCATATTTTGGAGTAAAAAAGCAATCAGCTCTGGTAGCATATACATCCGATTCATCTTAAATTTACTTAGAGCAGTCAAAATCAGCAACATAACTGAATGCTTCAGACATATTCTCATTATCAAGGAAAATATTCTCAGGTTTCAGATCTCTATGTAGTATTTTTTTTTCATGCAAAATCCTTAATGCTAAAATAAAACAATAATTATACAATCTGCAGTTCTTGATGCCGTAACATAAACATCTTTTTTTATTGAATCGATAGTTTATTGTTATTAAGGCCAATTCTTAAATCGATCTGCTAATGTTCCAGTAAACTTCTTGTAAAGTATAAATGCATATTCCTTAATTCTTAAATATGCAAAACAGGATGCTACGTTATCTTTATTTGAGAATTATTCCATCAATTCAATATCTCTCTAAATTTACTTTATGATTTATTATTTTGATTCTTCATTACCTTTAATTTCAGTTGATTTATAGACAATATCTTCAGTTAAATTAGGATAAATAGAGAAGAGTCCATTTCTCTTAAATTATTTTACAACACAATTCCCATTATATATAAGTTGAAATACATTAATATTCAATAGATATTGTAGAACTTTTTCATAGTGAGGATTCAACATGGATTATAAATGAATGTTTCCATTTTTTATAAACAATTCTTAAAGTATCTCATCTAAGCTTGATTTAGATTTTAATTATGCAACATCATAAAACCTATAGCTGAAATATTAGTCAAAAAAGAACCAGAAGCATTAAAGATAGTCAAATTGCTGATTAAAATAATTGAAGTCAAATTCCAATAATGACAAATAAATTATGCCTTAAATATAATAAATTTGATTAATAGACTTAAGTGCCCAAAAGATTTATCTTCTCTATAATTCAAGAAATGCTATTATAAATATCAGAAAAATATACTTAGGACAATTTAGAGTAGAAATTTATATCCCTGTTCTTAAGTCATGTTAGACAATTTTTCTTAAGTAAAAAGATGTTCATAGAGGTTTTCATAGATGAGGCAGTGTTCATCTTGAGTCTAAAAATACTACTCAGGTTGTAATATAGTCAAGAATTTTAGAGTTCTGTACTTCAATAGAACCTTCTCGTCATAACCCTTCGAAATTCTAATAGCAACTAAATTGGACTTTTATTTTTCTTATTCATAAGTCGGAATAACAAGGCAGACATTATTTTCTATTCCGAACTTCTTTGCATAACCAATTTCCAAAACTTAATATTAAGAAGAGAAATCCTGGTAATCCATGAAATTCTATAAATAAATTAATAAATATTTCCTTTTATTTTTTAAATTAAAAAGTTAAAAAATTTTAAAGTGTAGATTATGAGAATAGACCTATAACTTTTTGATGAAGAAGTATTAATTTTGACGACTAAAATAATAATAGTTTTTAAATAGTTTTTAATTTACTCTTCTTTTAATAATATATAATGATATTAGAGCAATAATTTCAAGAGAAAGAAATAGAAACCAACTTGATCCTAATTAATAGAATAAAATATGATCTGTTTGTATAAATTATTTATAAATCTAATCTATCTTTTCTTCATTCATTACCTAAGTTATTGTTCATTCTATTAATCAATAAATTCTTGTATTTTCTACCTTCAAAAATAAAGTTTCTTTTATAAGCAAAATAATCAATGCAATACTTAGTTATAAATTAGGAAATTAATTAAATAATTATTTAATGTAAAATAAATACATACCAATTACAAAAAATATACCTAAAACAATTTTGAACAGAAGGTTTAAAAAACTATAGGAATTGATTGAAAAAGAGGAATACTTCAGCGAAGAGTAAATTAGAATGAGAGATGTACTTTAATTTACAATTTTAGATTTTAGCCATTATTATATTTTATCTATGTCGGACAGTACATTCGTAATTAGAATAAAAGGCCAGAAGGTAATATCGTTTTATCAGAAATATTGATCGATCAAATTTAGAAATAAGAATACGAAATTCATTTATAAGAAATGTATGATAAATTAGGTCCAAATCATGATTATCCAAGTATTTTTACTTGAAACACATTAGATTTAATGATTGAGGCTAGAATAAAGGATACAGACTTAGAGGATCAGGAAGACATATTAATAAGATTGATGCATGATAGATTCATCAATGGATTAGACAAAGATTTCATTGATTATGAATAGATTGATTAAAATGAGTACTTTTAAACCTAATTGTAGAGATTATGATGATTAAAAATAGATGAATTTAGATATGGAGGAGGAATATTTTGAAAATCAAAATGCAGATGTAAGAGAAGAAGAAGTGAAATAGTCAGAATATACAGGAATTCAGGATTATTGAAATTAATTAATAAAAAATATGTAATCATTCATTCATGAAATGATTCTTTCATACCTGTAGGTTGATTATTGATATTATCAATAATGTGTTTCATTCTATCCTATATTTTTTCTAGAGAATCATTCATGACTTTCATTTTATGTTCTATTGCTTCCTAAATTTCATTCCCCTTTTGCTGATCATCCATATCCTCCTCAGCAAATCTCGCTCTAATACTATAGAATATTACTCTTACCTTTTGATGGGCATCCAACTGATATCTTTCATATCAATTTTCTCCTTGATATAAGACTCATTACCATTGTAATCATTTTCGTCCTTGTGTTTCAGATAGGCATAATAATATATGTAGTTCCACATATAATGTTCCTATTCGATATGCTCTTAAAACCCTACACCTCCTCCTTCATCATTCTTTTCAAACTTTTCCCTTGTTATACCACAAATAAAACATTTCATGGTCTAATCCTTGATTCTCTCCTAAAGCTTTTCTCTTAGAGAACCAAAAGTATCGACTATGATACCTTGAATCATATTCAACATAATCATCACTAGCACTATATTCACCGCATTATCAAATATAAATCGACTAACATAATTGGATGTAAATGAATGGTCCACTCCATCATACTCATTCTATGCTTATTTAACTCTATCCCATGGATTGCTTATCATATCAAAATTTTGAGACAGAGTAGTAATTGTATTATAATCCTTTATTCCTGAACCCAAAGCTCCTGTAAATTTAAAGGTTAAGTCAAAACTCATAAAAATACACTACCACATTGTACTGCATCCCCTTTCACAATTTATATTGTCATTATCTGATAATATTTCACAACCTAACCCATCCACAATTGGATAATCATTAAAGAATATCACAAATCCTAATATGCCCACATAATATTCTATAACTGCTAATAGAAGCAATGCTAATCCAATTTCTTCTCGAGGTCCCCAAATTGCATCTAATACTGTCTTCAATTATTCCAATTTTAAAAAGTCCATTAAATGAAAAGCAAAGAAAAAAGGATGAACTGTTAATCCCACTATCCCTGCAATTATATAAATTGAATAGTATAAAATATCAGGATCCTGCAATAAAATAAAAAAACTTTTAACACTCCTGACACTTACATCATATATAGTGCTTATTAATTTTTTTTACTTTTGGTAATCTTCCCATATATGATCCACCTTTAGAGGAGCTCTTTTCACCAAAAAAAAGAATACAATTAATGAACTAAAAACAAGCATTGTTATTCCTAATCCTTATATCATAAGGGGAGTCCATGTTGATTACTTTATTCCAAATATTCTTGGATCTTGAAGTCTTTCATATATTATGTCTCCTGAATTCCCTGAACCTCCACTATTATAAAAGTCTTATGAGTAACTCAATAATACAATGAAATTGATTACTAGAGTAGTCACAAAAGCCAAGTTCTCCCATAACTTACCTTAGGAAGCAAAAAAGGCAAATAAGGGGTTTTTTGCAAAGATTTAATTTAGTTTTTCTTCGTAAACCATCACTTTAATTAGAAAGTGGGCTCTCTCCATTAAATATGTTAATTTAGTTTTGCTACTAGTTCTATTGACTTGATCATGAAATTCTAGTCTGGCACTTTTTGGTAGATTGCAAATTGGTAATTTTGGAAAGTAAATAGTATATAATTTTTGATCTCTTATCATATCAATAGAGCATGTGTTCTATCTAAAAAACCTAATTGCATCTTTTGTTAATCTTTTTTACTCTATTTTCTCTTATAATATTTTTTCTTAGATTTATTTATCTTATTTTTGTTCTTCTTCAGACTTTTAAGTTAATGCAATTTAACCTATGAAGTTACCTCCCATTTTGGCTATATTTTCTAAACCTAAAAAAATGTTGGCTATTGCATTTTCTTCTACCTTATTTTACTCAGAAAATTCATTCAAAACATCATTCATCTCAGTATCTTCATACAATAATTACTTTGCTTTTTAATTGCCTAAAAATTATTGCATCAACAGCAATATGAAAAACCCATTTTCAATAATAAACTCATAATATTCTGGTGGTTGCTCATTTGTAATTTTGGTTTCAGCCCTTGAAAATAATTCCTCATTGTAAGTTCCTCCAAAATTCTTAAATAACTTATAAACTCGAGTTAAGTTGCTTGTCAATACATTTAAGGGTATCACTCTTACCAATCTGGCTATATCAGAATTCTAGGGTTCACAACATTCCAATAAAGATACTAAGCAATTTAAACATTTAAACTTGAGTCTCGCCAATTAACCAGGATGAATTGATATTCGATAAGATTTCTCTCCATCATATTTAAAATACTCATTTGATTACTCAAAGATCTTCTCATCCTCTGATATTATAAAAACTACATACTCCAATAAATTGCTTTTTAACAGGGTTTATTGATTCTGTTTACAAGGTCCTTATATTAGTTCTGTCAAAGTCTCAAAGCATTGTAAAACACTTTCATAATTGGCCTTAGATATTTGAAATGTATAAAGCAATAAGATAATCTAAGACACCAAGTCGTATGAATTTTTCTGATTAAATTGTGATCTCATATAATTTTGCAGATCTTAATTGTGTCCCTCACAAAATAACTAAATAAGTTTAAGTGCTTTGCAGACTAATTTATTCTCTTAATAATTTAGTTTATGAGCTCTACTCATCGATAATATTTGAATATCAAAAACATCCTTAAACTACTTGAAGAATTTTTCACATTAAGAATTCGATAAGAAATATTCATATGCTGTCCTTTGCACATGTTAATTCCCATTTTTTAAGAGCAAAATCATAAATGACATTAATGTCCCCATATAAACTGGCTCAAGTTCAGATTCACACAATAATACTATTAGTATCTAGGTGACATTCATTCTATTAAATAAAACTTATCTTTCGAATAATTCATTTTCAGTGTCTTTTAAGATGGCAGATAACACCTTCAAAATAAATATAATATTTTCTCTACTAGCTCCATTGGTTCTCCAAAATTCTAAGTAAGTCAGAATCTTCACTATAATATCAGAGTTTGTCAACAAGAGATCTTTGACTTCTTTTGTTTTGTCATCCTTAAACATCTTTTAGATAGTCCAAATAGAATTCGATAATTTTAGGGATTCTTTTTTTACTAAATCCTTAACAAATTCTTATCCAAAATATTACTTTCTAAATTGACTGATTTATGAATTATCTTATTGAGATTGACTTTAAGTTTATAAGTCTGAAGTCTTTTCGTCTTAGACATTATTGTTGATTTCAGATTAAACATATTTAATAGGTACTTAAATATTAAAACTTTATCCTAAATCTGAGATTGTTTATAATCTTTATTTGTTGTTAGTCAATTCTGATGGTGCTAAGAAAAACATTCTATCAAGATTGCTTAAAAAGAAATTGACAAATTGGCTTATTTGAATCTAATCTTTTTCTGAAGACATCAAAGCATTTTATAAGAGCTCATTATATCTATTCACTACTGGCAATAAGGAATCGAATAAATAATTCAAATTTTATGGTACAAATTAATCTTTCTATATAATGGCATGATGTTCAAATTCTAATATCTTGTTTAAGATATCTGAATTAGATCTGAGCATTAGATCATCCAATGTTTCAGGTTTATGAAAGATCATAAATTTTATTATGTTCCAGTAATCACTCTGTAATTGAGTATCTTCGAAATTGGGTTTCTCCTTTTACTTGATGCATTCCAATATCCTGTGTGTCACTTTTAAAGTATTTTCTAGAACATCTTGCAATTTTAAGAATTCAATTGCCTAGTTTATTAATGATGCCTTAATCTTCTTCGATAAGCACTTAGATAATATATTAATGAATAGATAACTATATTTAGTCTTATTGGGCAAATAATCAAAGAAACTTGATACTCTGTTATTATCCTAAAAGGGATACAACGGATGAATGAAACCTGATTCGGTTGACATCATTGGTTCAGTAAGTTTTTCAATAACAATTTCAAACATGTCTACAGATTTTTTAGAATATATTTCTGTCACTTCCAAAATTTCAAAATAAAATTACAAAAACTCAGGATATCTTCCATGTTATTTTATCAAAATAATAAAATAATCATATTCCTATTAACCAAGTTGGCCGTACAAAGTTGGTTTTTTCTCAAATAAAGAACATAATAAACTAATTTATCCAATATTTTAATTGGTGTTCTCAATAACCTTCTTAACGACCTTTCTATATACAGTTAATACATTCCGTTCGTTATCTTTTGCGAATAATCCCATAATATTCAAAGTATGCTTTAATAAAGCTATTAAATCAGGGTGAAAAGACTTTTAATCTATCACAACTAGAGACTTATATATTAATTCTAATAAGACTTCATATCCACCTATGTGTTCAAAAATTTATTGCTTTAATTTTAATGAAACACTCTCAGTCTATTGAAAAATGCTATCAATTTTCCATAAGCATTAAAGAGTCTGTTCCATAATTCTATTCTTCTCTGTAATCCATGTTTGACTTCTTTGTACATTGTTCTTCAATGATGCTATCATTTTTACCCAAACCTTAAACAATTACTAAGATTCATTTGTATCTAATATCTAGATGTTATCAAAGTGCTATAAAAACTCCTTTTTTTATCTTGCAAATCTTTAGATCAATTCTACTATTTAATTTTCTAATTGCGGATTTCGTGCAAAATATAAAGAAATTAACAGCACTTCGATAAAAGGCCTTTTGAGGACTTCATCAAAGCTTTTCAAAGTAGGACCAGATTGTCGAATAGGTTTCCTTTCCAACTCAGGTTTCTCTACCCATTGTTCTCCTGACATTAAAATTTCTTGAGGAAACAACTTAATTAAGTCTTCCTCATTGATTTCTTCATTCATTTATTTATCTTGAATATGGGATTTATAAAACTCTATTGCACTGTCAATCCAATAATCTTATGAAACATCCATTAAATATGAAAATATTTAGCAGATCTGTATTTTTATTAGGACTTAAAAGTCTTCCTCCTTATTTTCCCTTAAAGTGAAGGTTTTGTTATTGTATCTATGGAGAACTTTTCTTAAATTTTTCATTTTTTTGAATAGTGAATCATTTATAACCTCAGTGTCTTATTATTTGACTTGTCTAAAATTTGAATTCTAGTTTTCTTGTTCCTCTTTTTCTTTATCTTCTTTCTCGAATACTTGACTGATACCTGAAATGTTAAATTTCATAAATCCTTAGTCCTTTTCTTTATCAATTTGAAAATTCCTTTTAATTTTGGCATTATCGAGACATTTGAAATATTAATGATCATATTCAAGTATTTTGGATAGAGCTGTGATTAATTAATAAATTTCTCTCAAACCACCCCCCGTCTCTTATACCTTATTAAATACTGAAGCTCCTCTTTTCTGAGTAGATTTCTTTTAAACGTGTACTTCTTCGGTATCCTTCTTCCAAAATAATTCAAATTTCAACATAAGCTCTAAAATTTTTATGATTTCCAAAGTCTCCATATTATAAACCTAATTTTCATCCAAGTTTTTGTCTAATTTTTCTGATTGATTAGTTAAATATTTAAGCATCTTTGTTTTTAACTTTTAAATATCAAAATCCCCTTTCACTTACTTCTTACTAGATGCTTCATCAAATAAAAATAATTATTTCTGAGTAGTTTTATTTTCTAAAATTCTGACTAACTCAGGTTTAGGTGTAGTAGTGTATGGTTCTCTGTCTATGTACAATGTTCGGATCATTCTAAAGAAATAAGCTCTCACCTATTCATCTACATAATACGAATCACCAGAGGATTAATTATTTTATTCAGCATAAGATAACAAAAAGGAATAGGTGAATGTTTTTGAAATTAATTACCTGGCTGCTGTATTTCGATGAAAACAAATATTAGAATAGAATGCTAAAGATTCAATTAGATAATTGTATTGTAACACATAAATTGGGTCGAACTCTCGCTATTATCGATATTCAATTAGAAATTCATTCAGCATTTTGGTTACATATATTTTATTTGATGTCTTATAGGTTATATAAAACTCCACGTAATCTCCATCTTAATCTTTTATGGGTTCCAGATTCATTAATACTTTATCTTCCCCTTAATCATTCTTAACCTTTTAATGCAAAGATTAAATTTGATTCAATAAGAATTCTTAGTTTGAAAAGACAGGTTCTCCATTAGCTTCACAAGTTTCAGATATAAATCTTAGTAAATAAGGCTACAATTAATCACTCTTTTACAGACTATCTACTAATCTGGATAAAATGGTGCTTTAGCTTTTTTGAACTTTCTATTCTAAACTCATATTTTAGGTTTATTTCATATCATTTGGTAATTCTTATTTGTTCAATGAGCTCAAAATAGAATAGTTTTTTGTAATGCATTGGATAATAGTATTGCATACATAGTCAATAGAAATGTATTTTTCAAAATATTTGAAGAATTTCATTATAATTTCTTAATTCTACAAGTTGTTATGACAAGCTATTCTGATAGTTTCAAATAATTTCAGCTATAGAAGTCTCTTTCTTTTTCTGTGATTCTCTTCCAATTGCTCCTTCATCTTTTGCACCTTCCTTTCATATTCAACATCATTAGATTTATCTATTTTTTAATGAAGCATAGTTTGAACTCTAAGAATAAAAGAAGCCTCTCCGCATAGATCACTAGTGAGATTCTACTCAGATCCTTCAGTCTTCTCATCTGGAGTCGGAAAAGTCTTACAAATTAGCCAAATTAATAAAGGCAAGATGTTTTCTTCTCTGATGACGTCTTACCTACTCTATGAGACAAATGAAAAATCTTAAGTGGTTTGAATATTGCTGACTAATTTGTTGTACATAAATTGATTCAAAATATCTAACAAAGAGTTAAGCTTATCAAATAAGTAGTAGAATTCTATTCTTTCTTACACCTCGCTCTTCTTCATGTATACTATACTTGCCAGTGGCTGAACTCTCTCAAAAAATGAAATGGCCTCTTTCAACATTGGTACTAAAAACACTAAGAATCTTTTTTCCCAAACATCCTCGTAATCAGCTTTTCTGAATTTCATAATATTGATCAAATTTATATCAGTAGAAGTACTAACATCCTTCAAGTGGAATTCAGGATCATTTCTTAGGGAAATATAACTTCCAGTTTAGAAATGTTTAATTAGAAAGTAGGAATCCTTACTGACAAATTTAGAATTCTATTTAATTGGAACAAACTAAAACAAAGTACTCTTCGGAACTTAATCTGTAAGTCTGACTTACCGCATAATATTGATGTCCAAATATTAGCCTGTTTAAAAATGTCTTATTCTGTAGCACTTCTCCCATTTGACTTCTCCTCCACTAAAATTATCAGATTCTATTCTCCAATAAGCACTAAAGGGGATTCTAACTTTATCCGACTTACTGCTATTAAAATCACTAAAATGGATTTTCAGTTCTGAGTACAATGCTTAATCTATCTCCTTTACATTTTTTGAGGGTTAAATAATTTAAGAAGATCGAGATTACATGGATTTCTGTCTTTCATAAAGGTTGCTATTATTTTGAGAATCGGATTTATTATTCCTTTATTCATTTTTCCCGACCTCTTCGCTGACTTATCTTGAAATAGCACCTTAAGCGATTGGAAATAATGTTTGTTGTTTTGTTAGTACAAATTTGTCCTGAATAATATTGCTGATGTCATCCCCAGAATTCCGATCAAGAATTTCCTTAACCTTTTCCTATATATCTTACGTTTTCTTAGCATTAAAATATAACTATGGATTTATTAAATTGTTACGTTCAACTCAGGCAAATTGAATATGGCCACATCGCCAACAAAGAGTGTCTCTTAATTCTCTTTCTAATTTTAAAATATCATAATTCTCCATTAAGTTGAGTCTTCAACAGAGGCGATCACCTTTGCTCTGCACACTTCATCTTCATACTTCTGAGGTTCATCGTTCAGTTCATAATAGTTTAATCCCCAATAATCACTAAACAAATTAGCAGTTCTATTGCACACTTGCTTATTTGCTGAAATACAAACCACATCACCACTGTAAACAACATTGGTTCTCAACTTCTAAAAATTTAGACAGGGATTGAACTTCAATAAAGTATTGTCATTTGGGAAATCAATTAACTTAAATTGAATGGCCTCCAAATTGTTATCATCCAGAGCCAGAAATTTCAAAGAGGAAACATGAACTAAATGAAAAATAGAAGAGCTAAACACCAATGGAGTTCCTGCTAACTTATTATTGAGAGATATGTTAGAAGACAATTCATTTTCTAAATTCAATAATGTTGTTTAAATTTTATGCTTTCTATCTTTCTGTTCCAATTCTTCAAATTTATTAAATGTAGAATCCTTGAATTATTCAATCAAATCATGATGCGCTCTGTAATTTAAAACAGGAAATATTCGAAAAACACAATTTTGATAATCTTGATCTAAGTCTCCTTTTAATTAATGAAATGATCTCAAATTAAAATTTTATGAGCTGAATCCATTGGTGTAGAGTGATAAATTAGGAAATGCACTCATATTCAAGACTATCAAGGAAGAATATGTAATTGGTTCAGGATTCATTTAATTAATTATATTATAACTTCTCATTTTTACATTCAAAACAAAATTTTCTAACATTTTTTGAGATTCCTTTGAAATCATCCAAACTCAATTCTAGACCTTGTTGTTGATAGTATAAATTTAAATTTATTCCAGTACTTTCTTCTTTCATAAAATTAAGGCGAGAATATATGCCTTACTATTGAAGAGCGAAAACAGGATGTACAGGAATTTCAATCAACCCTATTAAGATAAAGACAAAATAAGAGAAAATTCTCACTCTTACATTTCTATCATTTGCAATATAATTCCCTTTTTCATTGTTTTAAGGTTTAAGTATTAATATATATGAGTTATATTTCTTATTAGATCTAAAAGAATTGAAATTATCGTTCCTCTATCATCTGCTCTATTTTATTTAGTATTGAATATTAGAATAAATTAATTAGTGAAAAATATTAATGTTAAGCACAGGATAAATAGAATTCATTAAAGGAGGAGTTGCAGTCAACATAAGGAGTGATGGACGTAAAAATAATGAAGTGAGAGAAATTAAATTGTTGAGATCGCATCTTATATGTACAAGTGGTTCATGCAAATATGAGGGAGAAATCACAATCTACACTGGAATTAAGTTGGAGTTGGGTGATTAATCATAAATAAAGATAAATGTAAGTTCAATGAAGAGAACAAATGATGAAAAACAAAAGGCTTAGTATCTTCAAGAGTTATTAGAATCTCTTTATAAAACTGATATGAGTGAGTTAAAGGTTGGTCAAAAAGGATGGGTCTTGGTTGTTGAAGTGTTTCTATTATGCCAAATAGATATTGCTTACTTAGAAGCTATTTGCACATCAATATATGAGGCAATGGCAGATTTAAGGATACCAACCATAAAAGTTACAAAGAATCTATTGACAGAAATTGAAGAGTATGAATTATTACCTAATGAACCAACCAAATCATTTAAATGTGATAAAATTTATGTTGTTGGTAAGGTTGGAACAGAATTAGTAAAGGATATGAGTTTCGAGGAGTTTTATTCGGTGGATTAAAAAATGATATTGGCTTAGGGAAGAGATGGGTATAACAAATTACGAACATTTGATAGTTGTGGATTTGATGCTGATGATTTATTGAGAGTGTTAATGTTTATAAAATGATAAATTAATTAATTACATATGTCTGTATACTTTTATATTCCAAATCTAATTGGATATGCAAGAGTGATATGTGCTCTTGTCTTTTGTTACACAGGAAGCTTTGATCCAATTGTCTCAGCTGTTGCTTACTCTGTGAGTTAATTGGGTGATCTTTTTGATGGAATGGCTGCCAGAAAGTTCAATTAATGCAGTGTTTTTGGAAGTGTCTTAGACATGGTATTTCTTATGATTAATATCTCTAGGTCACTGATAGATTCTCTAATGCTTGTTTGTTGGCAGTACTCTATAAATTATATCCCACCATTGGATTTTTGTTTTTATGGGCATTGGCCTTGGATTTATGTAGTCATTGGTATCAGATGTACTCTACTTTATATTGTAATGAAAAACATCACAAAACAGCAGTCTCTAAATACAAAATTCTAGAGATATATTACAAAGTACCATATATGCTATTCATCATGGTTTTATTAAGCGAAGTAATTATAATTCATATTTACATTAAAGACTGCAATGGTAACTTTGTATTTGAATGTATTTATTGATTGGTTTTTCATTTAAGCATTAATGTACGTATCAGTTCCATTCTTATGCTTAAAACATGTAAAATATTTAATCATCATTTTAATTAGTATATCAATTTTATTCAACTGATGAGTGCTTCAGATAAAATTATAGAAAAAGAATCAAACATTTATTGATTGTATAATAAACATAAATTATTCATTCAAATACAGAATTACCTAATAATATTTAATTATTATTTCTAATTTATTTTTTTAAGGATATTTTGTTATTACTTTCTAAGAACTACAACTTAAGCTTGAAATAAAAACTTTATATAATTTTCTTAATTCAAATTATATGATTTTCGAAGTATTTACTATTTAAAATGTCTTAGGGAATCATTTGTTAAAAAAAAAGCATTCCCTCATTATTTAAAAGTATAGCTAAATCAGAGAATAAAAATTTCCCATTTCTCCAATGATTAGTTGTTCTCCTTAAATTGTATAATTTTTGTGTAAATTTTCTTTAAGAACTTCTATGGCATTATATAATTTCCCTCTCCTCATCCAAGTAATCCAGAATGATTGATTTTAATTTTAATCAAGCAATTTATATAGTTTAAATTACTCAATATCTTGATGCTCGCCATTTATGAACTTTTTAATTAACTATATTTATTATCTGTCTATTATTCTTTAATGAAACATACAATTTAATTATTTAATAATGAAAACTTAAACATCCAAAAACTCACATCGATAGATGTTTATCGTTAGAAATGAGTCAGCAGCCTTATCCAGAAAACCTCATTTATATTAATCATCGCCTTAACCGCCTATATAATTTATGATTCATGGCAAATCTCTTGCTCCAACTAAATTTAAGCCCTAAAACAAACCAACTCCCAAAGAAATTAAACTAAAGTAAACTCTGAAATCTGTACATTTTATATCCCTAATCCACTTAGATCAAATTTAAGTTGCAATCTTTGAAAATTGAATAGTCATAAATTAAGAAATAAGTCATTTAACAATCATAAACTTTCAGATCTCATTTGCAATAAATATCTTCCACTCAAGAATTAAATATTAATGCAATGCAATAATGTTTTAAAGAACAAACTAAGTATCCATTTATTTCTAAATTTTTTCCAGGTTCTTTTAACAAGATATTTCCAAACTCAAATAATAAATCGAAGTGATAAACTATCAAGTTCAATTTTTACAATGAAATAAATATCAATGTATGTTATCTTATGTAACTCTTATCCATTTTTCTTATTGTTATTCATTAGAATCTGAAGTAATTTGATTATCTTCAGTTTAAATGAACTTTGAAATTCTATTTTTGCTTAATGGCATAATGTTTTAAACTAGATCTCTTCAAATAGAACCGAAAATATATAAAATTATTTTGATTAAGTTAAGCAAATAAAAAAGCCATATCCATCGAAATTCTTATATTCCAAGAACTTTAAAGGTATATAATAGAAAAAGTGTTTATAAACATATTAAATTTGATAATTTGTAGATAAATTAATTTTGTAAATTATTGGTTTCAGTAAAAATAGAAGGTTGATGATTTTAAAATTATAACATTTTCAATCTTAATTTAACTATCCTCGAAATTGATTATTCTGCTCTTCACTATTGAAAAATAAATAATATCGGCACAATTTCAATTTAATCAATTTAAAAAAATGAAAAATCTATAAACATTTTCATAATATTTTTAATGCAATAGTTCAGACAATATTTTTTAGTTCTTTTTTGATTTCATTTCTAAAAAACTAAAAATTTGGTTAATCGAATTTTAGGAAAAATCTACTTGATTATTAAAATTATAGTAAAATATTCTAAGAGTATTAAACAAAACCCCTTTTGTTTCATTCATTCAACAAATTAAATAAACGAAATGGCTCGTATGGGATCCTACAATTATCACACTAAAGTGAAAATAATATCTATTTAATTTCAATTTCCATTAGCAGATATTTTATTAATTAGTTTTAATGCTTTTGATAAATAACATATATAAATTAAGTGAAGCTTGTCTTGGAATCTTCAAAATGTTATCAATAATCCTAAAGAAGACAACATTTGTAAATAGAATAAAAAAATCAACTATAATCTACATATAAATCAATTTGCAATTATTATGAATGATCTTAGAAATAAATAGGAAATTAAATATTAGCATATATTAAATTAAAAGTCAAAATCAATGTATGACTGGGAGAATGAAGAAAGACAAGATAATAATTTTAATAAAATAGATTCGAATAATGAAGATGAACAATACTAATATACTTCAAATGAAATAGTCCCTCCTTTGAAAACATATATTTCAAATGAATAAGCCAACATGACTTAATTTCGATTTTACACTCTAATAAACAAAGAAACCAATTCTAAAAATATTCCAAAAACATTTGGCAACAATTTCAAAAAGTTTATGGACAATGTCTCCTCAATGGATGGAAAGTAAAAAACTCACCCTCCATTCCCATTATATATGGAAAGATTTTTAAATAAAAAGACTAAAGGAAAACAATCAACTTACACACTTAAAGATTTTAAGGCTTTATTCAGCAATGAAATATGTAGAAAATGGTTTTAATTTTACATGGAGAATTGTGCCTTTTTAGATTTGATATAATCCAATAGAATAGAAAATGTAGATGAATATATACTAGCTATTGAATAATATTTAGTCGGTGCTTAAGATCCAGACAACTTTTTATCATAAAGAAAATTAAAAAAAAAATAGGCAGCCAAATTGTAAAAGATATCAATGAAATTGGATGAAGTAGCATATGATTACGATTCTAATATTCAACTCATAAGCAATAATTCTAATTATGACAATTGAATTGGAGAAAGTTTTAAGGTTTAAATAGTGAATTATTTTCATTACTAAATTATTTATTATTTTTTTTGTGCATTTTTATATTTTTCATACTCTTCGTTACGCAATTTCCATAATATACCAGTCAACTCTGTTTTTTCCTTCCCTTCTTCTGCATAAGGAGGTTTTCTAATTTTGTAATCTTATTCCAAACATTGTGCCAACAGCTTCAAAAAATTTTCTGAATAATCTGTGTGACTTAAAGTTTTTTTTATTGCTTCAAGTGAATAATATTACTTATATTCTTCATCATTAAGACCTCTGCCTCCAAATTTATATCCAGCAAAAACACCTTTATTAGCAATGGATAAGCAGATAAGGCCAAATTGCCAAACATCATACTTAAATGTTTGTTCAATTTCTGGTGGGTCATATTATTCAGTATTTTCTGAGTTTAATACAGTCATTGTTGTTTTCTACATTTTTTGTTGATGACCACATTGTTATATTTTTCCAATATTTTTTTAATATTCCCTTTTTTCTTGGTCTTGTTATCTATAATATTCTGACTCTTATTGTTATGCTAAATATTCTGACTCTTATTGTTATATTTAATCTTCTGAGTAAAGGCTGCTAAAGCCTCCAAATTATTCTATTTATCCTTTTTATTTAGAAGAATCATCTATTTTTGATCTATCAAAATCAGCAATAACAATTTATTATCTTAGCATAAACTCAATATCATTCTCATCCCAATCATCTAAAAATATATTTTGAGGCTTCAAATCTCTATGAATAAAATTACCCAACCTCAACCCAAAAATTGCAGTTGAAAAGCTTTCACATAAGTGATAGACTTTTAATTTCTAGTATTCAATATTCTGCCTCTAGGTCCATTATTATAATATAACACCAAGATGGTACTTATACATTTTCATAAAAAGAAATGGTTTTCCTAATATTCTAATATAAAATAAACATGATGATAATTATTTATACTCCATATTTTTTTCTGAAATTTCAATTTCTCTTTCTAAGTTTATTCTTAGTTGAATATAAAACTTATGGCTCTCATGAATTCTTTTCTATTTAAAAACCATCCTTTCAGGCAAATTATGTATTAGTTTTTTAATCTATTAAGGGGTTTCGAACTATTTAATAATACAGTAAGGAGTGTAATATGTTAATTTAAAATCTGTTACATTTAACAGCCATTTGATTGTTTATTCATAAGCAGCTTCAACTTCATTTAGTCCTGATTTAATTCCTTCCTGATCCATTAAACTCTTCAAAAAATTTCTAAATTAATCATCTTATTGGAAAATATCAATTTTTAGCGATGTTAAAAGCTTGGAGAAATGTTTGGCGACTTAGAATATTAAAATAAATTACTCAATTGTTTGAATAGTTGTTCTCTTTCATACTTGTTTTCATTTCTTACATAATCAATAACTAACGTTTAGAGAATTTCTTCGATATAATAGAGCTAACTTAAATCACTTAATTACCAATAAAAATTTCTTTGCTCAAACTCATTGAAAACTTAAAATTTAAAGAAATTACATACGTAATATTAATTATACTAATATTCTATTAAGATCGTATTTTGTTAATGTTTTTAATTTTTCATCCGACAATTAATACTCCAGGATATCATTAAACAATAAATATGTATTGTTTTTGTTATGCATATACAATACCAAGGGTTATTAAATACCCAGATATTTACATCTTCTAATGATTTTCACTTCATTTTATTTTAAATCAAGTTTCTTGATATCAAAAGCAATATATTTCCTTTCAGTGCTATATTTCTCCTCTATTTCTTTCAATTCCTCACCCATACTCTTTATTCGAAAATCATTAATTATCAAAGTTTGTAACTTCTTCAATGAACTAAATAACCTCTTTATATCATCTGGCAACTTCTCTCCTATTTTCTCTATTTCTTTTTTTTTTAACGTCTCTCTATATTCATTTTTCATCCTTAATTTTAATATAGTTCTATTCTTTTTGATTTCTTAAACCTAGACCTAATCAGGAATAATCTCATAGTAGTCGAATATATTTTCAGTTGAGATAATTGTTGTTTTATATTACATGTATTTTTTTTAATTTATAAATAATGCTATTCAAAATATTTATCTTTATAATGGAATATTATTTATAACTAAAAATAATAATTCTATTGACATTATGAAAATTAACTGATGGATTATTATTGGAATCAGCCAGAAATCCATATCAAGAGAATGTTGTCATGCTTATTTATAGATTGTGACAAAGAAGCAGAGCTGGCAGATAATCAACCTTTGACAAGTTATTGGAATTAAATTAAAAATGAAAAGCAATATCAAATTGCTTGATTCTAACTTAAACAATATAAATGAATTAATTTGTTATATATTTGATTCAGAAAATCTTGCAATCTGAATTTGCAGCACAACTTTGCTTGTTTTCATTTAAGATCCGTCTATCATCTTGAGCGACTTATGGTCTTGGGTCAATTGTTTGTTTGACTCTCTTTTTTTCAAGTTCTTATATCAGATCTTATTTATGCTCAATTTCAATTTATAACTCTTTGTTTTATTCAACTAAATAGTCCAATTATTTTTATAATGACTCACTTTTCTAACGGAATGGTTCTACCTATTCTTTCTTTAGTTTTGCTTAAGTCTTATAATAGATAAGTTCCTCGTTTAATTTACTTATCATCTATTTGATATTCCTTACAGCTATTTTTTTGGCAGGATCTGAATCCTGAATCAATAATTGAAGATCATCTGAAACATCATCTTCATTATCAACTTTAGAGTTTCTTTGAGTGATCTCAACTAAGGTTTGAGATGAAGTCATAGATTAATCTGTTTTTTTCTATTGTTATAATTCTTATATTTATTTTTTTAATTACAAGATTTCTTAATTTTTCTTTTCAAGTAGATTTTTTCCATCTTCTAAGTCTTTAATAACACTACTGATTTATGCAACTGAAGATGTTCTCTTAGATATTTTTGGTTCTTCAAGCTCCTCTATTTTTTTTTCTAATTCAGCTTTTTCTTGAGTTAATTTAGCAATTTACTCATTCTTTAATTTAACTAATTATGCCATTTAGGTTGGATTGGTGTTTTAGAGTTTTAAAACTTCGATTTCTTATTTGCATCTTAAGAGTTCATTTTCTAAATGGGTTGAATCGCTTTTAGTAGATAATGTAAAAGATGATGATTCATTGGCCTTTTCTTATTTCATAAATTATAATTTAAGATTTTGATTGGATTCCAAAAGATTAGAGTTTTCTGTTTCAATTTTTTGATATTGTAGTTTTAAATTCTTGATTTCTTCTTAAAAACTTGATATTTGATCAGCTAACTAATCAATCTCTATTTTTTGTTTAGAAATCTTAATCTTATCAACTGCCATTTCTTATTTTAAGGATGAATTTTCTTATTGAAGTAAACTGATTTATTATTTAAATTTATTTTCTAATTATTATTGTTATTCTGATTGACTCATCGATCTCACACTGCTATTAGAATCGCTTCTTTACTTTTTGGTTTCGTAATAGTATTTCTAAAACTATTGATCTTTGACATTCCAAAGGATAAATAATTTATTCTTTTCTACAGACTCTTTGAATTAATGAACACTAAATGAACAAGCTAGCACTTTTATAAATTCATTGAATCCATCTTCTTAAAATAATTAAGAGAACATGAACAATGATGTCTATATTTCAAAAGCATTTATTGTCAAAGACACAATATATGGCCCCACTTCTTACAGAAATGGTTTGATAGGTTCAGTTGGAATTTTCAAATTGTGGAATGATTTGATCATCACACCAAGCTCAGATTTAAAGTCATAGCCAAGCCTTAAGTTACGAAAGTGCACGGCTTTAGGAATTATTTGCGTGTACATCACTTTGAGCAATCCATAAGATGTAACTTCAGAGCTTAAACACAGTAAAATCAAAGTAGTGAAAACCAAACTTGGATGATAACCAACTTCTGGATAATTTCTGAGGAAGGTTCCAAGGACATTCCTGATAGAGCCCAACACTGAACCTTTGTCTACCTACACTACCAAACTCAGAAAGTCTCTTATTGAATAATTCATTTTCCTATCAATCTCATCATAAATGGAATCCAACGAATTCATAAACTAAGTGTATTCAATCATATCCTTTTATTCTTAAACTTTGTATTGTTCCTTTATCTAACGAATGTCAACACCAAGATTTTTAAGCCACTCAATTCCAAGTGAATCCTTGTTAAACTGGATAATATTGGTTTTAACAAATTATTTTAGAATATCTGTCTCAGATTTACATATATTACAAACCCTATGAGGATCTTTACTTTTCGAATAACCCAATATAATCATTTTATTTTAAGCACATTTGTCACACACCGCTCGTTTACATCTTAATTTTAATCAGACATTTCGTACCTTTTACATTGATGTTCTTTTGTCATCACACTAAAATCTTTGAAACAAATAAGACAAGATTTGAATTATTGCCTTTAAGAGCTGATTTCTACGTGAAAAATATTTCCCTTCATTAAATTAATATTGCATCATATAAAACAAATTCCAATAACTTTAATAGATAATTCGATAGCCAAAAAAAGAAAACGAATACTAATACTCACAATCATCATTCATGTATTGATACAATCTTTAAGTTGATTTTTAGCATACAATTAAAAAAAAAATCTGTTTTAATTTTCAAAGTAAGCTTAATTGCTATTATTTAATGAGTCTACATACACATATCATATAATTCATAATGGAGATCAAATTACTATTAAATAAAATGGTTTAATTTAATTAGATAGTGTTTAATAAGTTGAGTCAGATAGAAATATAAATGGGTATCATATTCTATATCTTATTAATTGTATATTATTTGCTCAGGCGTATTTTTAATCATGGGAATTTCTTGTTGTTCTCCTACTAATTATTCAGTTGATTTAAATAACTAAGAGAAATATATTTATTCATTAATTGAATACAAAATATTGGTTATTTACTACATATTTGCTTAAGTCTTTTTAGTTCTTGTTGAACATTAGAATTCTTTTCTTTTTTGTTTATATTTTATAGATAATTAACAAGCTGTTAAGCATTTTAGCACAATTTTTAAAATATATCACTTTGAAAATCTTGTACTTTTAATGAGAAAAATAATTTATTAAACTAGGAATTGGAAATAAAAATTTTATATCAATTCAGAACTAGGATATAAAGTAAAAATAAAAGAGCATTGAGGATCATCAAAGTCTCAGAAATGCGATTTTCATGAGATCAAATCTAAACTAACTAGGTTAAAAATCATTATATTTATTAATACAAAGCTCGCAGATTAATTGAAATTGTTATTATTTAATTTTCCTACATATTTATATATTATAAATTCTCTCGTTTTTTTCTGCAATTACATTGCAAATACAATTATTTATTAAATGATCTTCATTAAGCTCAAACATCTTCTCAAAAGTCTTAAATTCATATCATAATAATAAAATAAAAAATACTAATAAAGCTTGAATAGATAGATTGATTCAAGACAAATGATTATATAATTAAGAACTTGTAGATTATAAATTTGATGATGTTTATTATTTAAATCAAATTCTTCTTTAACCAACTAATTGGTTGATAGTGAATGCATCATTTTCTTTAAGAATGGCTTCTACCTGCATGAATGCCTCATTTGAATCACCTAATTAAAATAAATATTGAGTATTACTATCATCATACTACAAACAGAAACAAACTCTTGATGGATTGATACCTAATTCTGGAACATGGCCAGATGCTAATTAAGCTAAATACTCTGAGATAGCACATAAAATATCAGCAGCATTTTCTTTAGTGACATCGATTGTTGCTTCACATCTAAATATACTAAAATAAAGTACTCTTTGACAGCTGGTACTTATGGCTCAGAAGTAGGAGCTGGTCCTGGGGCTGGTTTAGGTGCAGGGGCAGGTTCTGGTTGAGTCTCTGGTTAAGGTTCAGGTTCAGGCAATGGTTCTGGTTAAATTTCATCAGGAATAACAGGAGGTTATTCAGCTGGTGGAACAGGGACGAATTCTTATTCCTCTTCTCCCCAATATGGTTATTCTTCCTCAGGGGATGCAAATGTTTGAGGAGGAACAAACTCTTCCTCTTCTTCTGGCCAAATTGATTCCTCTTCAGGGAAAACATTTGGAACAGCATCTGGTTCAACAGGAACTCTTTCTTATTCTTCTTCTCCCCAATATGGTTGTTCTTCTTCAGGAGATGCAAATGTTTCAATTTATGGAATTCGACGACTTTCAGGAACTTCAGGGAGAGGATTATATCCAAAAGGTATGTCATCTGGTGTTAATACAACATCACGAGCAGGAAAACCAATACAACGATTGACACGCCAATTATAGAATTGTCCACTGAAAGCAGGGTATAAACCATCATTACCAATGTAGAGTCTCCTCCAAGGTACAAGATAATGGCGAGCATCATAAATTTAATTTGCTCCAACCAATGGTTGCTCTATAAACACGATATTAACACAATAACTAGCGAATCTAAGTTTTCTGTTATATCCAAAGTAAATATGTTGCCATTGACCCAAGGTTACTCCATAACTGAGAGAGTCCCACAAATTAGGATTACCAGATCCTGAATATGTGTAAGTAGTAAATTAGAATACATTTCCAACCATATAATTACCAATGTAAACAGCCAAATCTCTATCTCCTAATTTAATCTCTTCCAAATTAGCATCTGGATTTTCAGATAATCTGAAGACAGTGTGCCAAACATCTTAATCTTCTATTGGTTCCCATTTGATCCAACCAGAAACAGAGTAACCAGCATCCCAAGTTGAAAATTCAAATGTTTCATCAGATGTATCCTCAAATCCATAAAATTCATAATCTCCTAATTCATCAGTCTCTTATTCACAAACTTCTTCTTCAGGAGGACTATTGCATGGATAAACAAGTAAATTATATTTTATTTAACTTGTGAAGCGTAGATTTGATGCTGAAACTGCATAATGTCCATATACTTTTCCTTAGAAGGATGGATGAGAATCTTATGGTCCACCAATCTTGAAGTCTAAACTAGTGTATGTTGGATGGGAAGCAGGAGTTTATCTCAATGCTGTTTATTCTTCAAAGAATTTGACTCCACATCCAGTAACTCCTTAACCGTGACTGATGAATACAAAACTCCAATCACCTTCAATGTCATTATTCGGTACAGATGTAGATTAATATGTCGTTCCATCAGCAGTAACACATTTAACACCTGTATTAGTTACAAATACTCCCAAAACTGTATTACCATTATCTTATAAACTGGCTAAATGGAATTCAGTGCCCTCAGCTAAGGCTGGATATTTTTACAATTTTTAGAAGTATAAACCAAAACCATAATGGCCTATAATTGTAAGTGTGCTAGTAAATTCAGGGTCAAGTTAAGTAGCTGCCAATTCTAACATATCTGTAGATTCAGATGAATGGCAAACACGTGGACCTTCTTCTTCCTCAGGTTATTCTTCAAAGACGAATTCTTCATGTTCTTCTGAGAATGGAGAACGAAGTGGGGATATTCTTGGAATTGGGGTTTCTTCAAAATTGAATTATTCTTCTTCTTCTTCAGGCAATACTACATTTGGACTGACAGGTGGGAGTGGTGATTCTTCATAATTGAAATATTCTTCTTCTTCTGGAAATAGTACAGCATCAGGAGTAACAGGTGGAAGGGGTGTTTCTTCGAAAATGAATTATTCTTCATGTTCTTCTGGGAACACTAAAGGATCAGGAGAAACAGGTGGAAGTGNATGGTTATTCTTCTTCAGGGGATGCAAATGTTTCAATTTATGGAATCTGTCGACTTTCAGGAACTTCAGGGAGAGGATTATATCCAAAAGGTATGTCATCTGGTGAATATACAACATCACGAGCAGGATAACCAATACAACGATTGACACGCCAATTATAGAATTGTCCACTGAAAGCAGGGTATAAACCATCATTACCAATGTAGAGTCTCCTCCAAGGTACAAGATAATGGCGAGCATCATGAATTTAATTTGCTCCAACCAATGGTTGCTCTATAGTCACGATATTAATAGAATAACTAGCGAATCTAAGTTTTCTGTTATATCCAAAGTAAACATGTTGCCATTGACCCAAGGTTACTCCATAACTGAGAGAGTCCCACAAATTAGGATTACCAGATCCTGAATATGTGTAAGTAGTAAATTAGAATACATTTCCAACCATATAATTACCAATATAAACAGCCAAATCTCTATCTCCTAATTTAATCTCTTCCAAATTAGCATCTGGATTTTCAGATAATCTGAAGACAGTGTGCCAAACATCTTAATCTTCTATTGGTTCCCATTTGATCCAACCAGAAACAGAGTAACCAGCATCCCAAGTTGAAAATTCAAATGTTTCATCAGATGTATCCTCAAATCCATAAAATTCATAATCTCCTAATTCATCAGTCTCTTATTCACAAACTTCTTCTTCAGGAGGACTATTGCATGGATAAACCAGTAAATTATATTTTATTTAACTTGTGAAGCGTAGATTTGATGCTGAAACTGCATAATGTCCATATACTTTTCCTTAGAAGGATGGATGAGAATCTTATGGTCCACCAATCTTGAAGTCTAAACTAGTGTATGTTGGATGGGAAGCAGGAGTTTATCTCAAAGCTGTTTATTCTTCAAAGAATTTGACTCCACATCCAGTAACTCCTTAACCGTGACTGATGAATACAAAACTCCAATCACCTTCAATGTCATTATTCGGTACAGATGTAGATTAATATGTCGTTCCATCAGCAGTAACACATTTAACACCTGTATTAGTTACAAATACTCCCAAAACTGTATTACCATTATCTTATAAACTGGCTAAATGGAATTCAGTGCCCTCAGCTAAGGCTGGATATTTTTACAATCTTTAGAAGTATAAACCAAAACCATAATGGCCTATAATTGTAAGTGTGCTAGTAAATTCAGGGTCAAGTTAAGTAGCTGCCAATTCTAACATATCTGTAGATTCAGATGAATGGCAAACACGTGGACCTTCTTCTTCCTCAGGTTATTCTTCAAAGACGAATTCTTCATGTTCTTCTGAGAATGGAGAACGAAGTGGGGATATTCTTGGAATTGGGGTTTCTTCAAAATTGAATTATTCTTCTTCTTCTTCAGGCAATACTACATTTGGACTGACAGGTGGGAGTGGTGATTCTTCATAATTGAAATATTCTTCTTCTTCTGGAAATAGTACAGCATCAGGAGTAACAGGTGGAAGGGGTGTTTCTTCGAAAATGAATTATTCTTCATGTTCTTCTGGGAACACTAAAGGATCAGGAGAAACAGGTGGAAGTGTAGTTTCTTCGAAACCGAATTATTCTTCGTGTTCCTCTGGGAATACTAAAGGATCAGGAGAAACAGGTGGATTTGATGATTCTTCTTGATCTTCCTCTGGTTAATCAGGTGTTGGGATTGGTTGTTCTGGTTCTTCTCCTGGA